>CM019718.1:30756529-31356529 GCA_009760885.1 Achatina immaculata
GACTGCTCGATCAGTGTTTGTGTTAATGAGACTGCTCGATCAGTGTTTGTATTAATGAGACTGCTCGATCAGTGTTTGTATTAATGAGACTGCTCGATCAGTGTTTGAGTCCAGGTTAGTTAACTTTCACCTGTCTATACCCACGTCACAGTGACATTATAGTAAGGAGTTTGCAGCGAATTTCTCTTGGAATTCGCATATTAAGCGTTCTTCTTCTTTCGCACCTGTTTATGATGTGGACTGAATGGGAAGCAAACAAGAACAGTTTGTGTTTGACCTCTGCTAAGCAGTGAAATGTGAGGGCAACTGAAGCCGTTAACCCTCCCCTACTTTTTTGTTTTTGTTTACATTTCTCACATTTTCTGATCTCCCCTTGTTCTCTTCTCAAACTTAAGAACTCGCATAACTTTGTACCTGAGAAGGTTGTTGGTATGCGAACATTCACTGACACAGAAAACAACGTTTATTCCGATACTACACTCAAGTGTTGCCTCATACTGATTTGGAGTACCATACTTAAATATTCGTTTAACCCAGCTCATATTTTCCCTGCTACATTCCTTTTCGTCAGCCAACTCTTCTATAGCACTTTACATTACTTGTATTGGTGCTATTGAACAGGGTGCAGAAAACGCTCGCCCTTCTTTTCACTATATGGAACTAGCAAAGAAACGCAGCATGGGAACACCTGAATACACAGATAAAATCACTTCTTTAGCGGGCCTGCGATATTTTAACTCTTTCATCACCACCGTCAATGTTTAATATAAAATGTGTTGATTTTTTTTTCTTCCGTACTTGCTTTTGCATGTGTGAAGTGTGGATTTTCCTACATGCGTATGTGTGAACTATGTTCAGTGACGATGCGGTCCGGACTACAGGTTTCTGGTTCCACCACGTCATGTGTGTACGAGAGATGATTATAGGACTAATGATCTGTGCAAACGTGTTTTGGGCGATCGCTGTTCCCACAAGGAGTGTGTTGCTTCATATATTGTACCTGGTGATACATGAATGGCCAGCCATGTTTTAATTTTATTGATGTGTCAAAGACCGAACAAAAGTGTTGGCGTTTTGTTATAGAGTTAATGTTTGAATTAAACCAACCCGATTTTTTTTTCAAGTAGATTATATCAAACATTGAATTCAGTGCGTATAATCTCAGTTTCAAGTTTACGTAGCATAGAAATATATGAAGGAAAGCAACATAACCATTAAGCAGATGGGGCTTTTTATCAAGGACGGTAAGCTAATAATCATACTCTGATCTCTCTAGAATTGCAGCAACACTTGCTTTTTTTTGTATTAGATGGCGTGACGATGTTGACACATTAGTACCATTTCGAATGTGCATTAGATTGAGGCGGCTTGTCTCTAAGACTCGGACTGAAGCCAAGAAACAGCTTGTCAGTACGCTTCACCACCATGCTCATCACATTTTGTCATACACCGGTATCCAGTTTCAGGGAGAACCAGTAGAGGTGGGGTAAGGTCTTAACCAGCTCATGTTTGCCGGCCTCGATGAGCGTGCCATCCCTCTAGCAATGTAGCCTTTTTTTTAACCAGTCAGTGACAGTAACCTATCTCATGCGGTGCTTCTACTCACAGACAGTTGTGGCACAGAAGCCTGGTCACTAGAGCAAAGATTGACATGTCTTCCAACGACTGCCTTGTAGCGAACAGTTTTACTGTCGTGACTACTTTATTAACTTTCCCAGATCACGAGAGTAATAACCATACATCAGAGATTAAGAAATAACGAAAATATTAAAAGTTATAAATATTACATTTAGCAAGTATAACTGCTTGGCTATTAAAAGTCTCTAATCACAGAGAAATTCATCACTTTTTAAAACAGTTACTTTTCATTCATTCAGCTTTTCAGGCCAGTGCGGCTCATTGCTGCAGACAAGTCTCCATTCCTCTCTGTTCTTAAGTCTTCTCCTGCCAGTTGTCCACTCCGAGGAGTAGATCTTCTTCCAAGTTGTTGTCTTGGTCTGCCTTCTTTATAAGCCCTTCTTGCTCATCTGCTCTTCGTCCATCCTCTCCAAGTGTCCGAGCAGTCTCTATTGGTTTTCGTAACGGTAGTTGTAAGTGGAACTTTTAATAACGTAGGGATTTCTTTGTTATTTCTGATTTTCCATTCTTATGATATAGGATCTCTAATTGGTCCAAAAATTATGGTTTATGGTCTGGGTCATCATCATTGCACTCCGGACATGTCCATAGGTGCTCAGACCCCCTCCTCCCTCCAACATATCCATTAGCGTCCTGCAGCTGGTAGTGCCTGTCCTGTGTTGGCTGACCAGTTGTCTCACATGTCCAGTATGTTTCTCGTTTCTGGCCGTGCCGGTCTGTATTCCCAGCTCTCTCAGTCTGAGCAGCAATGTGGATTTGCTGACCTCGAAGTCCCCCACTCTACCTATCTTTCAAATGTTTGAAGACTTCTGTAGTCTCATGTATAGTTTCTTTCAGATGTTTGAAGACTTCTTTGGTCTCATGTAAAGTTTCTTTCAGATGTTTGAAGACTTCTGTGGTCTCATGTAAAGTTTCTTTCAGATGTTTGAAGACTTCTTTGGTCTCATGTAAAGTTTCTTTCAGATGTTTGAAGACTTCTTTGGTCTCATGTAAAGTTTCTTTCAGATGTTTGAAGACTTCTTTGGTCTCATGTAAAGTTTCTTTCAGATGTTTGAAGACTTCTTTGGTCTCATGTAAAGTTTCTTTCAGATGTTTGAAGACTTCTGTGGTCTCATGTATAGTTTCTTTCAGATGTTTGAAGACTTCTGTGGTCTCATGTAAAGTTTCTTTCAGATGTTTGAAGACTTCTTTGGTCTCATGTAAAGTTTTTTTCAGATGTTTGAAGATTTTTTTGGTCTCTTATATAGTTTATTTCAGATGTTTGAAGTATTCTTCGGTCTGTTGTAAAATATCTGTATCTTCTGCATATCCTAATATTCTCGTTCTGTCATTGATGTTTTGTTCTTTATTTATTGTTCATCTGATTCTTTCTAGGATCAAGTTGAACAGCACTGGGGACAGGATATCACCTTGCTTCAGGCCTGTTCTTATTTAGAATGGTTTTGATTTCCTTCCTTCATAGAACACCATGTTTCCTGTTTCCTTCATGCGCAGTTACTTATGTTCATGTATTTTTTAATCATAGAAAATTCTATACATGCATTTTCCTAGAATGTACTACCTGGTTTGTGGGGTATACAGTGTACATGAGTTTTTTTCCTCCACGAAAGCACATAAAGAACATGTGTGCCATTTTTAGTCATAAACATTCAGAAAGGGTAACCGGGAAACCCGACGTGTTGGATCCTACATAAAACGTGTACACATTGCACACAGATCGCATGTTGAAGTGTGACCACAACGTCCCATCATTTTTTTTTCCTTTTAATTATTCATTCAGTGGATGTTGTGTCCACAGACTTTCGGGGTCATGCTACTGTGCTGTCTGCGGTCTTTGCTATGTCTCATCAGATCAGGTGCCCTTTTTTTTTTCCTGTGTCATTTGGTCGGCTCGTTTCAGATATTTCTGCCGGTCTTTTCTGGATCTTAACTGGTTTTCTCATGGCATGTCCACAGAATTTTGATTGATGTTTCCCGATGTTCTTTTTTTTTAATGGACTTTTCCTTATGGTTTCATCTCGTTATTGACGTTCTGCAATTTTTCTGAGAGCTTCTTCATTTATTCTTATGGCCTTCTATGTATATATTGAAGCTGTGCTACAGTTTAGAGATACATTAGGGCGGAAAATATAATGTTGTAATTTTGCACAAACTACAAGACAAGACTTTTGTATAGATTAGAGTAGTACGACCATAAGCATGGGCAGTTCCTGTGTGAAATGCTGTGGTGTATATTAATATCTTACATGGCTAATAACCAGCCAGTTGAATCCGTCGTCTCTGTTACTGCCATGTACCTAGTCTGTATGCAATTTTCTGTCACGCTTGTTACAAACTTTTTTTTTTTAAACTTCGAAAGTAGTGGTTAGTTTTATTGTGTGTGTGTATTTTTGTTATATGAAATGTGTTTTTTTTCTTGAATGTGCTTCAGGTTCACAGAGTTAGGATGTTTAATAATACGACCAGAGTCGTGGGCAGATACATTGTATGCTGAGCAGAGTCGTGGGCAGATACATTGTATGCTGAGCAGAGTCGTGGGCAGATACATTGTATGCTGGACAGAGTCGTAGGCAGATATATTGTATGCTGGGCAGAGTCGTGGGCAGATACATTGTATGCTGAGCAGAGTCGTAGGCAGATACATTGTATGCTGGACAGAGTCGTGGGTGGTAGATACATTGTATGCTGAGCAGAGTCGTGGGTGGTAGATACATTGTATGCTGGACAGAGTCGTGGGTGGTAGATACATTGTATGCTGAGCAGAGTCGTGGGCAGATACATTGTATGCTGAGCAGAGTCGTGGGCAGATACATTGTATGCTGAGCAGAGTCGTGGGTGGTAGATACATTGTATGCTGGACAGAGTCGTGGGTGGTAGATACATTGTATGCTGAGCAGAGTCGTGGGCAGATACATTGTATGCTGGATAGAGTCGTGGGTGGTAGATACATTGTATGCTGAGCAGAGTCGTGGGCAGATACATTGTATGCTGGATAGAATCGTGGGTGGCAGATACATTGTATGCTGAGCAGAGCCGTGGGTAGATACATTGTATGCTGGACAGAGTCGTGGGCACATACATTGTATGCTGGACAGAGTCGTGGGCAGATACATTGTATGCTGGGCAGATAAGTGGGCAGATATATTGTATGATGGAACTGTGTGTTCAGTCACCAAGTCTGCTTATGTATTGTTTTCTGCGTCAAGAAATGAAGTCTTTGTACTTATTATGTTGACCGGTGTGAAGCTGGGGCAGAGAGCACAGTAAGGAAACAATAACCAGTGTGAACCTGGGCAGAGAGCACAGTAAGGAAACAATAACCAGTGTGAACCTGGGCAGAGAGCACAGTAAGGAAACAATAACCAGTGTGAAGCTGGGGCAGAGAGCACAGTAAGCTGGTGTGAAGCTGGGGCAAAGAGCACAGTAAGCCGGTGTGAAGCTGGGCAAAGAGCACAGTAAGCCGGTGTGAAGCTGGGGCAGAGAGCACAGTAAGCCGGTGTGAAGCTGGGGCAAAGAGCACAGTAAGCCGGTGTGAAGCTGGGGCAAAGAGCACAGTAAGCTGGTGTGAAGCTGGGGCAAAGAGCACAGTAAAGAAGCAATAACCGGTGTGAAGCTGGGGCAAAGAGCACAGTAAGCCGGTGTGAAGCTGGGGCAAAGAGCACAGTAAGCCAGTGTGAAGCTGGGGCAAAGAGCACAGTAAGCCGGTGTGAAGCTGGGGCAGAGAGCACAAGTAATGAAACAATAATCAGTGTGAAGCTGGGGCAGAGAGCACAAATAAAGAAACAATAACCGGTGTGAAGCTGGGGCAGAGAGCACAAGTAATGAAACAATAATCAGTGTGAAGCTGGGGCAGAGAGCACAAATAAAGAAACAATAATCAGTGTGAAGCTGGGGCAGAGAGCACAAATAAAGAAACAATAACCGGTGTGAAGCTGGGGCAGAGAGCACAAATAAAGAAACAATAATCGGTGTGAAGCTGGGGCAGAGAGCACAAATAAAGAAACAATAACCGGTGTGAAGTTGGGGCAGAGAGCACAAATAAAGAAACAATAACCGATGTGAAGCTGGGGCAGAGAGCACAAGTAATGAAACAATAACCGATGTGAAGCTGGGGCAGAGAGCACAAATAAAGAAACAACCGGTTTGAAGCTGGGGCAGAGAGCACAAATAAAGAAACAATAACTGGTGTGAAGCTGGGGCAGAGAGCACAAGTAATGAAACAATAACCGGTGTGAAGCTAGGGCAGAGAGCACAAGTAATGAAACAATAACTGGTGTGAAGCTGGGGCAGAGAGCACAAGTAATGAAACAATAACTGGTGTGAAGCTGGGGCAGAGAGCACAAGTAATGAAACAATAACTGGTGTGAAGCTGGGGCAGAGAGCACAAATAAAGAAACAATAACCGGTTTGAAGCTAGGGCAGAGAGCACAAATAAAGAAACAATAACCGGTTTGAAGCTGGGGCAGAGAGCACAAATAAAGAAACAGTAACTGGTGTGAAGCTGGGGCAGAGAGTACAAATAAAGAAACAATAACTGGTGTGAAGCTAGGGCAGAGACCATGTCCTTACACCCGAGGAGAGACTTATTTATAGTGTAGTCAGATACAGGCCTTCAGTGCAATACTGTGTAGTGCGATCAGGAAATAAGACAATACAGCACATATGGTGTTCTCTGATGATAGATGCTAACTCCGAGTTACTGCTCTTATATTCTTCATGTTTGTCTTTCATGTCACGTAGGTGTGTTTGTTTTGTGGGCTGTTAAAGGTTTCTAATTCAATTTTTTGTTATGTTTTGTATGATAGACGACAAAGAAGGAGAAATAAATCCTATTCGTCTGTGGTCAGTAACATTTTTTGCCTGTTTTTCCGCTATATTAGGTTCACAAGTTTGTCTAGTCAAAATTTTCTATAGGGAAAGCTTTTGTTTTAAGCTTTTTTTTTAATTAAGTAGAAAACGTGGCAGGAGTGTAGTGTTGTAGAGGAAGGTTGACAAGAGATTTGTTGTCACTCGTTCCCCCCAACTTTGACACAGCTGTTAGCTGGCGGGAGTGAGTTAACAATGAACACAATTGATCGTGGGGTCTGAGTCATCATTGATTCCTCGCACTCTCTTCTGTTTGTCGCAGAAAGCATGATGTGTCCTTGTCCACGCTTGCTTGTCTCGCTGCTGTGTTTTATTTGAAAGACATCACATGTGCTGGAGACATTTAATATGTCCTTGCGCCCATGTCATCTTCTTGTTTGTTTGTTTTTTTTTTTCAAAATGGTTTCAAGTTCTTTTAATATATTGGATAATATAGTGGCGGCATTGCTGGTGACATGTCATCGTGAATTGTTCCTAGTGAATGAAGTTTTGACGTGTAGCTTTCCCCTATAATTAAGTTCAAGCAAGGAAAACTCGTGCTTCTTTATATCTGGGGAGTATGCGTTCATCGCTGCCATTACTTCTGTGATGAGGCTTTCTATTTCATCTGTGGTTGAAGGTTGGTGTGTTGTGCTAGTTACGTAACACATGGTTGCCATCCGTTGCTTACAGCATGGTTTAGCCGTCCGTGTTGTGATTGGAGAGCTAAGATGATGGCACTAGAGCCACGGGACGGTTGTCAAGAACCGACGAATCAGAGCAGACCAAAAGACCTCGTCTTGCGTCATCGTGGTGCTCTTTCTGCCAGGCTGGGGGAGTCGTTATAACCGTGGAGCTCATGGTGGCGGAGCTTGCCGAGAACTTGTACTGACGTCCACTCAAAGTTTTCTAACAAGCACACAGTAACTCACTCTCAGATTCGTTTCTTTCCACATCATCACCGCCTCGGCTGCTTAGAGCAAGCTGCTGGCACTCTCGTGATACTCAAACAACAGAAAAAGTACAGCGTTATTTAGTTTATTTTAGTCCCATACATTATATTATATTATTATGTGTTGATATAATTCTTAGCTATGTGTATATTTCTTTTATTTGTTTATTGTTTTGTCAACTAAACGTTTATGGCCAGAACAGCTGCGAGAAACAGTACACGCATGTACTGTGTACAAGCGCAGAGAATGTTTTAAATAGAAAAACAAAACTTAGATCGTACTTGTTTTAAGTATTAAATAATGATAGAACACCAGAAACTTTCACAGTGGTTGGATATACCCCCGACAGATGTTCTTATATACTGTCTTGCCGGTGATTGGCGCCAGCTCTGAACAGAATGTTGGTGTCGTTGATTTGTCGTGACTCTGGTTTGTGTAAGACGATTTACCTGCACGCTATGCTTTCCCTACTGGGATAACGTGAACACAAGATTTCCCCAGCAGCAGCTCGCCATGCGAGTGGCCCAGGATGGATAAAATTCGCCAGAAGGCACAGAGCCTGTTGGAGAAACTTCACGACAAATACGGGGTCCAGTCCAAGCACCACATCCACGTGGTGGTAGCAACCATGGGGAAGAAGGTCGGTTGTGGTGGTAATTATTGTGTGTTGTTATGGAGAACTGCATGATGTAGTTCCTTGTATCGTCCTCTGTGTGTGTATGTGCGGCTTTCCTTTTGTTGGGAAGTTTTGCATGAAATTCCTCCCCCCTGCCCTTTTTTTCCCAAGGATTTTCTGACCTAGTGATCGCTAGTTGGAAACGTTGAAATTTGTGCATAATGTAGGGTGAAAAGTAGCAGACAGAGCCCTGATAATACAGACAAAGCATGCAGGTTTGACAGGAAGTAAAGTCCATAGAGAATGTCTGAGTATCGAACCCTAGACTCTAGTAGGATGTCCAGTCGCTGGACAGTTGCTTATCTATATATGTCCCATCGCTGGACAGTTACTTATATGTCCAATCGCTGGACAGTTACTTATATGTCCCATCGCTGGACAGTTACTTATATGTCCAATCGCTGGACAGTTGCTTATCTATATATGTCCCATCGCTGGACAGTTGCTTATCTTTATATGTCCAATCGCTGGACAGTTACTTATATGTCCAATCGCTGGACAGTTACTTATATGTCCAATCGCTGGACAGTTCCTTATATGTCCCATCGCTGGACAGTTACTTATATGTCCAATCGCTGGACAGTTGCTTATATGTCCAATCGCTGGACAGCTGCTTATCTATATATGTCCAATCGCTGGACAGCTGCTTATATGTCCCATCGCTGGACAGTTGCTTATATGTCCAATCGCTGGACAGTTGCTTATATGTCCAATCGCTGGACAGCTGCTTATCTATATATGTCCAATCGCTGGACAGCTGCTTATATGTCCCATCGCTGGACAGTTGCTTATCTCTACCATTCTCTTAGAACGCTTCTCTCTCCTTCTCTTTGTTTGTCTGTCTGTCTGTCTCTGTCTCAGTATCTGTCTCATTCTCTCTCTCTATCTCACTCTCCCTGTTTCTCACTGTTTCTGTCTCTCTCTGTGTCTCTTTCTCAATCTCTCTCTCTCTCTGTCTCTTTCTTACCCTCACTCTCTCTCTCTCTCACACACATACATGCATTCTTATTCGACGTTCCCCCGTCTAATATATGTGTACATCTTACAAACACGTGTTCCCTCTTTTTGAAAGTCTGGTAGTAACAACTCTGCTCAGAGACATATATCCCACTGTAGCTCTTGAAACAGTCCATTGAATGATTGAGCAATGTAATCTCTGATATTTGTAATGTCTATCATTAGCAGACTTTGTGCTGTTAAATCTTCCACGTTGACGGAAAGCATGTGCGAGCTTCGCTATGAAACGCATGAAAACCTGGAATGGTTTCTGTGTGACTGCCTGCTTCCTTGCATCCTTCCTCGTCTAACTTGTAGTGCCGAGGGAGCAAAAGAGAACGTGTTGATAAGGCACGCCGGTTTCCTTCGTATATTAGAGGTTTTACTACAGCATGCCTGTCTCGCTGACACAGATAACCTATGCTACGGGTATGGTTTCACTGTATGAAGTGCCATATTAGGTTAATGTAGTGTCCTAGAGTGTTTGACAGCCATTTCTGTATGATTAAACCATATAAAATGAGCATGTGATGTAACATATACATAGATTAATATCGCCACGTGCTTTCTTAGAATATTAAAGTCGATGCTGATCTTTTAGAATATTAAAATCGATGCTGATCTTTTAGAATATTAAAGTTGATGCTCATCTTTTAGAATATTAAAGTTGATGCTGATCTTCTAAACGAACACAGGCACAGAAGTCATTGACAGAATGGGAATATTTAATTTGAAATAGTACTTTAAACCGGCCAAGCCGTTCTTTGAAGAAGTTTAACAAACATAATTAAACTATATATATCTTTGTCCCGTGACGCCGAAGGAGTGTGAAGTGTGAGTGCCTTCATCTTTCATGCCATTACAACATTTGAGGTAGGGGCGCCAGCACCAGAACTCATAGGAAAACCCCAGGCACCAATTTTTTTGTTGTTTTTGTTTTGAGGCTGGGTTGACCCTGCTGCCCGTTGGTCCAAACACCCCCCCCCCCCACTTGATTAAAGAAGATTTAAATCTACATGAACATGTGCAGTAAAACAGCAAATATGAAGAGAAGAAAACTCCCTAGTGAATGGAGACAATCATTACTAATACCAGTATTTAAAAAAAAGGCGATAAGAGCAAGTGTGAAAACTACAGAGGAACATCCTTACTACAAACAAGCTACAAAATACTGTCTGTTATAAACAGATTAAAATCATACAGCGAGAACATACTGGAAGACTATCAAGCAGGAAAATGATGTATGCATAAGAGATGAAGAAAACAAGGCCAAGGGGTAGACCAAGACAGAGACGGAAAGACAACATAGAAGAGGATATACAAGAAAATTGGTGTCACCAACTGGAGAGAGAAGATTAGGAATAGAGAGAGGAATGGAGACAAACTTTATCTGCACCAATGAGCCTTAATGGTTCGGAAAGCTGAAGAAGAAGAGGAATATATATATATATATATATATATAGAGAACTGTTGTGTGCACATTGATTTGTTGCGTTATTACTTGTGCTGGCTTGCTGACACCCACAGCTAAAGAGAACAGTGGTTGAATGTGTGGTAGTTCTGTCACTTTTGACTGTTGTAATTTTTACAGCCCTCGTCTCTTCATCGTTTAGTATCGTGCCCCAGCTAACATCAAGATGTGAGGATGTTTTTGTGTTAAAGATAACAGACTGACTGGGTTTTGTTAAATCTGTTAACAGACACTGATTGGATATTGTTATCATTTAACATACACTGATTTGATCCTATTAATCTTTTAACAGAACGTAATCGAGTACTCTTAATTTGTTAACAGATGTGGACTGGGTATGTTAATCTGTTAAGAGACACTGGCCGTCTGTTAAAAAACACTGATTAGATATGTTAATCTGTTACAAGACACTGACTGGATATGGTGATCTGTTAAAAAGACAACCTGATAATGTTAGTCTTTTAACAGACACATTTTTGTTTTTAACGTTGTTGTTGTTATCTGATTATTATGTAATAACTGGCAGGTACTTTGCATTGTTAAGTTCATCATCATCATCATCATCATCATCATCATCATCATGGCTTCTTCAGAACAGATGTTGAGGGTAATGAATCTCCTGTTTCCTCTCTCCGTCGCTTTGACTCATCCAGGCTGTTGTCCTGTCCATTCTCGTATGTTATCTTACCATCTACATCTCTGTCTTCCTCTTGCTCTTTTACTCCCACCTTTCTTTCTAGTGTGATATTGAGTATGTTGCTATGCCTTTTATATTTCGTTTTCTTCTTGTTAAATTACACTTGATTTTATTAAGTTATATCTATCGAACGTTGATTTTACGCGGTTATTGAATATTCTAATTTTATAGCAGCAATTTATGATCACTTTGAGTTCATCTTGTGTTGGGTGTTACTATCTTTAAGTACGTGCCACAAGATGATAGTAGATTTCTCTTTTTATTAAGATTTGTTCAGCAGGTCAGGGGGTTCCGTATTTTGAGTTAAACTTCAATTATATTGCCCATACATTCAGTCCAGTCAAATGGCTATCAGTAACCCCTCTAGTGCCTCTCCTTGTTCAGCCTTGTACATATCTACAGATCTTCCTGGTCGTCACACAGTGCTGTAACTGTAACTGTTCATGGTAAACAGCTCCACAGACTGTAACAGTCTCGGAGTATCTGAGACAGTATCACAACACTCACTATCACTTCTTTGTCTCTTACATTGTCGTAACTCTAGCCGTTTAAGCCATACAGCTCTACAGACTGTGAGAGTCTTGGAGTATCTGAGACAGTATCACAACATGCATTACTTCTTCTCCAGCATTCTCATGCTAACGTACGTGATAATACTTCTAAACGTAGCTCACTTTTCTGAAACTGAAGAAAAGTTGTCCAGTCTAGATTACGAGTTCTCTTAGTTTGAACTGCTACACATGTGATACAAGGCAGACTAAAGGCAGCTTGGACATTTAGGAAATACAGTATCTGTACAGATGTGAGCTGCCTGTACAGTGTAGATAGGTCAGTAGCAGAGTACGGGCTTGTTTCCTTCCCTGGCTCCCGTGAGGCAGATGAGACGGGACAGTTTACGTGCACGCGACGAGACGTATTCACGTGTTTATTTATGTCGTAAGTTCATCCACGAATTTGTTAGTGAAACCACCATGATAGTTTCTGCATGACGCCTTGTACAGCACAGCACAGTGAGTGTCGAATGTCCAGTCCCGCTACCCAACCTCTGTGTGTGTGTGTGTGTGTGTTTTCAGGTGTAGATGTTTACGTTTTGTCTGAAGGTATGATTCCCACACCCCCACTAACAGCCTGTTTATCTAGTTCTCTGACAAGCATAGACTTTGTTTTATCCATTTTTCTGTACTCTTGGACACATTTTCAAGAATGCACCAACTTCTGATTTTCAGTAATCTTTTGAGCACTTCAGTAGTAAATGTTTTTTCACTGTAACCCATTCTTCCAGTTAAGTTGTATCGTGTTGATGCATTTCAGCTTTCTTTTATATTTGAGTGTTTGTTTTTGTATTTTATATGTCTTATTTTATTTTCTTTATTTATTTAAAATTCAGGACGGCGAAGGCACAGAACTGCAGGATCACTGGTATCTGGTGGACGCACATGGTCAGAAATTCCGACTCCCAAGGAGCACGTTGTTTATGGGGAGAGAAGAATGTGACGTGGTCGTGTCAGTAAGTTCAAGATTATCGTACACCAGTCTTTATAATTGTCCTTAAATGAGGGGGAATTTAAAGATAAAAAAGTACAGACACTTTGAGATTTACGCGGTAATCACAGCTGATAAAAGCTGACGCAATACAGCATATCCTTAACGGCCGATGGGGAGTTCGAACACGCACAGTGTAGCGCCCAGCCTTTAGTCTAGTTGAAACTAAGGTCAGATAAACATGGACGCTCCACTGCAGGATTGCACCATTGTTTAAACAGTACGCTGTGGTGGACAGAAAGAGTGAAACCCGCCCTTAAGATGTTGTGGCTCAGTGTGGAAGTGAAAACAGCATGACTCGACAAAAAGTTTTATGAATCGGTTTAAGCGGGAAGAACAAGTGTAACCGACGAAGCTTGATCAGGTCGGCCATCAACATGGCGCACACAAGGCCACACCAACAGGGCGTAAATCTTGATCAGAAAAGGCTGATGGATTACGTTGTCATCGGTTGCTGCACATGTGGATGTCAGCTGCGGACCTGCGCATGCCACTGTGCGTTATAGTTCGGGTTTGCGCAAGATGGTGAAGTTCAGGAAGCGGTGCAGATCAGGATTCGGGAGCAGTTGAATAACTTCTCCCAAGGAATGAAGAAGCTAGTGAAACAATACAGAGGTGTATAGAAGCTGAAGAATACAGAAGTATATAGAAGCTAGTGGAATACTACAGAAGTGTATAGAAGCTAGTGGAACGATACAAAAGTGTATAGAAGCTAGTGGAACAATACAAAAGTGATAGACGCTAGTGGAACGATACAAAAATGTGTAGAAGTTAGTGAAACGATACACAAGTGTATAGAGGCTGGTGGAACGATACAAAAATGTATAGAAGCTAGTGGAACGATACAGAAGTGTATAGAAGCTAGTGGAACGATACAGAAGTGTATAGAAGCTAGTGGAACGATACAAAAATGTATAGAAGCTAGTGGAACGATACAGAAGTGTATAGAAGCTAGTGGAACAATACAGAAGTGTATAGAAGCTAGTGGAACGATACAAAAGTGTATAGAAGCTAGTGGAATGATACAAAAGTATATGGACCTGCAGGGGAACTATGTAGAGGAGTGATATAGCTGTTATATTCTTTTGCTCACAATTATCGAGTTGTTGGTTTTACTTTGTGATTCTCCCTCGTATATCGTTTTGTATTTAATCATGTTATCTCTGGTGGATGGATTTACTTGTATAAACTTAGATATGATATAGATAGCAAGTACAGTTCCGTGTACACTTCTCAGCTCACCAGTGTTTGCGTCTGGGAGATGATACGAGAGAACACGGTAAATGTGAAGTTTTGGACCCAGGCAGATACAGCAGATGGCAAACCTAGATAGCAGCGGGCATTATGGCTGAATATAAGGTGTGAGCTTACAAAGGTTTTGGTAGACTGTTCTGGTTAGAATGGGAACTAATCACTGCAGGCTGCTGATCCACACATGTCAACTTATTATATTCCACACAACTGATTGGAGTGAATACATCTTTACATTTGCTTCAGGAATGTTCAGTGTTTGTAGAGGCGCACGAGACATCTCTCTCTCTCTCTGAACCTTAAGTGCCCAGGGCACATGGGGCTTCCGCAAGGGTTTTCCACAAAACGAGACATATCCAGGGGCTTTATATGTGAGGAAGAAGTTATAGAGCTGCATGGAAAACGTCGGAGAAAACTGGACCTGTGACCAAGACCCTGGTTTGTTGGATCTAGAACATGAACTCTGAACAAGAAGACAGAAAAAACGCTTCCAGAACGTTAAAATGTTTGTTTCATAAAACTCTTCGTGCCAGGAAGGATCAAAACGTGTTCTCCTGCAGAACTTGTGCGCATACACAATGATAATATCCTAGCATAACTGTCATATTCCTTATCATTTATCTATTTAACATTATTTGGGCTTAACATTTAACACATTTAAATGTACGTGGATATAAGATTCGGCTGTGACCAAAAAGCAAAAAAAAAATTAGATGAGAAATACTCCGTTCTGATAATTCTTATTAACAGGATATTAATTCAGAATACAGAGCAATGATTGTACAGTTCTTTCTGAATACCTGGATTATGTGTAATAGGAGGACGGCATGTAAAGGGTAATATAGAGTCATAGTTTTGAAAGGAGAGAGAGAGAGTGTGTGTGTGAGAGAGAGAGAGAGAGTCAGAAAAAGCGATAATAAAAAAAGACTAGATAAGGAATCTCAATGATATTTATACCTGAAAGACAGAGAATGATTTGTGGGGAAAAAAACTCCTCCTTTCTTGAATCTGATATGTAGTCCACACAGATACTGGAGTTTAGATGTGCGTGCTTTAAAACTGTAATGTTCTTTGCTTAATGATAAGAAATGATCTTTATCCCAGGCATATCTGCAATACATTTCGACAGCGGATTAGTTTTGGAACAAAAGCTTCGCGCGTTTTCAGTTTTTTAGCGTAATAGATCATTACAGTTTTAAGCTGTATAGATGACCGCAGTTTTAAAACTAGTATGTCATCAGGATGATGAACGTTAAATGCTAGGCTGTTGTATTTAGTTTCAAATCACTTTTCATAACCCAAGCTTCAGAAATAATTGACTGTGGTTGTATGTGTTTTTGTAACTGAATAGCCATCCGTATAAAGCTTATAGAATGACCATAGGAAAACTGTATTTAGAGCCACACTGCTGAAGAGGGGGCATCACTCGATGAGGAGACGAGGGACAGAACTGAAGAGACAAGCGACCCATAACTGGCTGCATGCGTCAGGGTTGGCCAACACATGGCCAAACAAGAACATGTCCCACCTCTCCGTTGGTACCCTCAGAAACAGGCCCTGCCTGGCTAACAGGTCAGGGATCAATATTGTCACTCTGGCGGTGTAATCTGATCAAGAATCATTGCACTTTTCCCTGCTGCTTTTTTTTGTGGTCTAGTCTGCGTTCAGGGTCTGAAAAAAATGAGACTTCTTGACACGATGCTCTGCTTTACACCTTCACCACGTGGTCAAAGAACATCTTACTTTCAGTGAGAGAGAGAGAGAGAGAGAGAGAGAGAGAGAGAGAACAGCAAAACACTACAGTCACAGTAGACAGGATATACACACACAGAAAGACTATACGATATGAAGGAATTTTTAACTTTTCTGAAGTTTGAAGCCTAAAGCTCTAGTACCAGTTGATAGAGTGAAGTCATCAGTGGAGTTTAAACACGCTTGATGGCTTCACTTTATCAATTACTACTGTAGCTTTAGTTTTCAGTTTTCGTTCATGGTTCCTTCATCTCTTATAGTCGTTTTGTGGGTGTATATTCTGTCTTCTGTGACTGTGGTAACTTACTTGTTCTGCCTCTGCAGTGTCTCATTTGTTCTATCTCTGCATTGTCTCATTTGTTCTATCTCTGCAGTGTCTCATTTGTTCTGTCTCTGCATTTCCTTAATTGTTCTATATCTGCAGTGTCTCATTTGTTCTATCTCTACATTGTCTCAGGTGTTCTGTTTCTACAGTGCCTCATTTGTTCTGTTTCTACAGTGCCTCAATTGTTCTGTTTCTACAGTGCCTCAATTGTTCTGTTTCTACAGTGCCTCATTTGTTCTGTTTCTACAGTGCCTCATTTGTTCTGTTTCTACAGTGCCTCAATTGTTCTGTCTCTGCAGTGTCTCAGTTATTCTGTCACCCTTGAGCGCATCACACGTGTGAAAACCGGTTTTGTTTTATATTTACTGTCGAGAACTTAGTCTGTACAAAGACTGACAGCACTGTCTGTAAGTAAATCAGGTAATTGGGTCACAGTTGATGGGCACCCAGAAAGAGTATTATAACCTCAGTTTCATACCTTGTGATGTGGTCTGACTATAAACCTTGTGATGTGGTCTGACTATAAACCTTCTGATGTGGTCTGAGTATAAACCTTGTGATGTGGTCTGACTATAAACCTTGTGATGTGGTCTGACTATAAACCTTGTGATGTGGTCTGACTATAAACCTTGTGATGTGGTCTGATTATAAACCTTGTGATGTGGTCTGACTATAAACCTTGTGATGTGGTCTGACTATAAACCTTGTGATGTGGTCTGACTATAAACCTTGTGATGTGGTCTGACTATAAACCTTGTGATGTGGTCTGACTATAAACCTTGTGATGTGGTCTGACTATAAACCTTGTGATGTGGTCTGACTATAAACCTTGTGATGTGGTCTGACTATAAACCTTGTGATGTGGTCTGACTATAAACCTTGTGATGTGGTCTGACTATAAACCTTGTGATGTGGTCTGACTATAAACCGCTGCTGCTTATTAAAAAAAGTATCAACAGAAGGTATGTTTCATATACTATTTTGTGTGAAAGTTGTTCATGTATTTGTTGTTATTGTTGTTGTTGTAGCACACTGTATGATGTGAGACTTGTCATTTGAGACAATGACTCTTCTCATGTACATACATACATACAGCTTCTGTATGGTTGAAGTTCTGTGTTTTTTAAGTACTTGAGATTACTTGTTCCTACTGGTATTGTCGTCTCTCTCCAGTCTTTATCGACCCTCTGTTTTTTTCACCTTTCCTCGTCCTCGTTGCCTGTAGGAGTAGAGTATCTTCGCCAGATAGAAAGATGGCTTGAGGGTGAGAAGAGGAGACTGAAAATGTACGAGAAAAGAACAGCATCGTCATCGGAGGAGTCAGTTCTAGCGAAGTAAATAATATATTAAGTAAAGCTAGTCCTCTTGTGCCAGCGAGGCTTCACATTCTCCTTGACCAGTGTGCACATTAGAGGGCGATGTGGCCAGCGTAAACTTGGCCGCTTTTCCTTCCAGACAGACATTTCTAGAGGTGGGTGATTGGGACGCCTCCGGCTGAATTCACACCCCTCCCCGACCTTCACACCCCCCCCCCATGCCCTCAAAATACTCAGCAATTATAGTTTTTCTTCGTTTATGTCTAAATTCGGTCATGTTGTTCACCTCTAGTTGACGTCGTTATATCGTATGCTAGATTTCTTACATACATCATTGTGAAGACTATGATAGCCCAAGCAAGCATTGCTTCAGACATCGGCCATTTCCTAGCAGTCTCTGGGAACAGATGAACAGTAAAGATATCAGAACCAGAATTGATGAAGACCCTATAATGCCTCTTCGTGAATCTGCTGGTATAACTTTGCTGCTGTCGTTCATGGTAGTGCTCCAAACTTTCTTGAACAACAACAACAACAACAACAACAAACAACTCGATCTCTAAGAAAGTCTTTGGTTGGCTGACATAACACTGCACATTTAGATAAAACAGCAGCCGGCGTGTGATGGCCTGAATGTAGATATTATTAGCTAACCCAGCATTATCACTTGTCACGCTCGCCTGTACCTGTAAGGTGAGACTTATTGATTTTGTTCTGGTCTGTCGACCTGGCTTCGAAAGCCTAACACATGGGTGTTGCCGCGGTGCGCTTGTAAACAACCTCCAGATAATGAATGCAGTTTGTGTGTGTCGGACATGGAGTCTGTGTCGTATAGCGGGACTCCTGTGTGTATGTGTGAAGCTAATGTTTGGTTTTCCATTTATTTCAGGCGTGACTGTCGAGTCGTGTGTCGCCGGCTAGAATCTTATTCAGCGATTATTCCCGTGATTAAACTTTACTATCAGTAATCAAGATTCGTGTGATTAAACTCTGCTTATCAGTGATGAATATTTCCGTTAATAAACTTTACTATAAGTGATGACTTCAGTGATTAAACTTTTTTGTCAGATATGAAGAGTTCTGTGATTAAACTTTGCTTTCAGTGATGAAGATTTAAAATATGATTAAACTTTTCTGTCAGTGATGGAAGTTTCCGTGATTAATCTTTTCTGACAGTTATGAAAGTTTCCGTGATTAATCTTTTCTGACAGTTATGAAAGTTTCCGTGATTAATCTTTTCTGACAGTTATGAAAGTTTCCGTGATTAATCTTTTCTGACAGTTATGAAAGTTTCCGTGATTAATCTTTTCTGACAGTTATGAAAGTTTCTGTATCTACACTTTCCCAACTGCTCCCGTGTTTTCTATGATGAACTTTTTAATTTCAGGTAAAATAATAAATAAATAATAACCACAAAAAACTGGATTTTCGGTGCCGGAACGTGTGAATGTAAGCATACAGTATATGTATCATCCCAGTCGGACACACGGTGTTGCTCACTTAAATCCACTATGGACTTATATTTTCTAGGACTTGTCGGTACGCTAGAGTATGATGTGCTCAGCGTTACACTTGATCGACTTTCCTTCCACAGCATCCAGGAGGAGTCAGGTACTCTTTTATACAGCTGGATTGATTGAAAGACATCGGTGTCGAGTCTGTAACACATGAACTTTCTCATGAGAATCAGTTCACTGTCTCCTCTCTCCAAGCTAGAAACAGTAAAACGCGAGGAATGTTAGTCTGTCAGCGAGATAAGAAACACATGCTTGCCGGAGCGCGCGGTGATCTGGAAGTACATTCATCTTTAGATATGTTTCCAAACATAAAAGAGTATCGAACTATCGATTAACCTTCAAAATAGCGTAAAGAACTCTCACCCCCCCATGGAGATTCCCTGTATCTGGTCGGCCGATGGCGCACTGCACTGTTATATATTGATCTCATTGATCGTGGGTATACTGATCAGTTGTATAGCGAGCTGTTCATAGATTCTACCTGTTTCTACCAGTTTTATGACTGCACTGTTAAGTTAACGTTCTGAAGAGTTCGGTTTTACGTTTTGTTTACTGTTTATGAAACTTTGTGGGAAAGTGAAGACTTTGAGTAAGACGTGGCAAGTTAAGTCTGAAGATACGAAGTGATTATGTTTACGGTTTGGCTAAGGTTAGGGGGATGATTGTGTTAACGATTTGGCTAATGTTAGGGGATGATTGTGTTAACGATTTGGCTAATGTTAGGGGATGATTGTGTTAACGGTTTGGCTAAGGTTAAGGGATGATTGTGTTAACGGTTTGGCTAAGGTTAGGGGATGATTGTATGAAACTATTCTATGCTAGATATTTTTTTTCTGACATTACTTTTATGTATAGAAGAGACACTTTAAAAGCAGACTGCTATAAAATCATATGGAAGTCTATTATTCGTTGCACTGAGTAGAATACGTCAATCACAACTGCTTAGAGATCAGATTAGATTATGCCATGGAAGTGAAGTGTTCAGTAACACAAAGCTTAGGTTTTATATGTCGTGGAGATCTGACCAGATAGTGGGTGTTGGAAGATATTTTGTTTGAGACAGTAAGATAAAGAAGAGTCAAAGGAAAACACAAGCATCTACGATTTTAAAAGCTAGGAACTGTCTGGTAAGTTCAGACTTTTGTGATCATTTAAATAAAGTTTTCAGCTTATTTTATCCTCAGAACTTTGTCGTTCTGTGCTAGGTTTTCTCTAGGTCTTTATATTGTTTATATGTTTGGTCAGTGATCCCCAGTCTTGGTTGGTCCAAGTGATATTTTTACTCCATGTCTTTGCTTTTTGTTATTTGTTTATTTAGTATGCACAGTTTCCATCAGCTGGATTGTGGTGGTTCTTTTGCGTGAAAATCTGCGTTTTACTTTGGTGGAGTTTCGTGTAGCGTTCCTGGAAGGACTTACAAGTAATGGCAGGTAGAAAGATGACATGGGAGACAGGTGTGGTACATCAGTGGTCACTGCTAAGTGTATGCCTATAAGAAGTCTAGGTGGTTGTCTTGTCAGTTTGTCTTATAGTTTGTTAGTTTGTCTAACAGTTTGTCTTTCACTGTGTCTTGCCTTTCCTATCTGTCCTTGTCACTGCGCCCACTTCAACTTGTAGACATCAAAGAAAAATTAAATCTCTTGATACATGATTCGTCCCTGGGGCAGTTACAGATACTGAGAATAAGGATATGTCTATGCTATGCCCAGTGGATAGAGAGAGAGAGAGAGAGAGAGAGAGAGAGAGAGAGGGAGAGAGAGAGAGAATGGGGGTGGGGTGGTGGAACGGAAGAAAGAGTGGATACTATAAGTAATTTACTTTTTAAATGAAAGTTTTCCCAAGTCTTGTGTCCCTCTTGTAAAAACAAACATGTTTTGCGGTTAGCGAACTGCCCAGCCAAAGTTTACATTGACTAATATTTGCTACCATACAGTGTTATGTTTTGTTGTCGGTGTCGAGATGCTAGTGCAATGGTTCTCAAGCTTTTGAACCCTTATCACCATCAGACTACCAAACCTTCAGGGTATTCCCCACTGGTTGAGAAGACCTGTGCTGGTATGTTTGTAATCATTCACTGTACAAAGTCCCACTAGATTCATACGATACGTGATTATAGTCTCAGTACGCTAGGCCTCTTTTCTTTTCCTATATCGAGACGGGTGTCACTGTGCCAGCTGCATGGAGCAATAACCGGTTTACTGTTGACGCCTTTTACCAGCAGTTTTACTATGAAGATTTGGGGCGTGGAGGTGGGTCACATCTCCATATTACTCACCATTCATGTTTAACACGTTAATGTTTTGTTTAAATGGGCTGAAAATACAGCCAAGAAATGCGGCTAGATACGATTTTAATTAAAAGGAGGGGTGAAGATGCATACAGTACAACGGCCAGAGACCCATAACTTATGTCAGGGCTGGCGACCATAGCCAACCAACACCTTTCCCACCTCTCCGTTGATACTCCCAGAAAAGGTTGAGCCTGACAAACGAGGCGGAGATCGCTGTAGTCCCATGGTGGCGGAGTCTGCTTAAGAAATAAAGAAAACTTTGCACCTTTTCCTGCTGTTTAGCTCCACCCTGGGTCTGCAGAAATAGCCGGCGTAACATACTGTCCATCTGATACGATCCTTGTTCTTATAAACCCTCACAGCATTGGCTGCCAAGAACATCCATGGACATAGAACACGACTAAGACTGACAGAAGGCAGGAACAGAACCACGACCAGGATACGGGGCGCGCTTTACATGTGACCAGGAAGGTGCAAGTCTCCCTGGAGCTGCCAGCTGGTGTGTGTGTGTGTGTGTGTGTTGTGCAGCGGATGCGGTGAAGATATTGAGGCACAGCATCGCATCGGCTTGGAGCCGGTTATGGCCGCTTTTTTTCAGTCCCTGAGTTGAGCTAAAAAGGGAGATGGTGTGCAATACTTCTTTAACAGAATCCACCACCGTGGGGGACAATTTACTGTAGTGATCCCAGCCCCATTAGCCAAGCCAGGCCTGCCTGCTATAGGGGATACCAACAGAAAGGTGAGTCAGGGTTTTGGTCAGCTATGATTCGCCAACCCTGATGCTAGCATGTCAGCTATGGTTCGCCAACCCTGATGCTAGCATGTCAGCTATGGTTCGCCAACCCTGATGCTAGCATGTCAGCTATGGTTCGCCAACCCTGATGCTAGCATGTCAGCTATGGTTCTCTGATTGTCAAAACGGATAATCTTTGCTCTCGAGAAAGGTACAGAGAAATATCTAGAACTGAGAAAATGTTCATCATGGAAGCATGTAGAAACGATTAGTTGTAATCACTGCTAAGTTTAATGCAAGGTCGTTTTTTCCATTTTCACTCGTTTGTATGTGTGTGTGTGTGTATGTGTGTGGGTCATTACTGATTTGATAGCAGCAGAAATGTGTTTGTCAAACATTTGCAGCCAACCCAAAGGCAGTGAGGATGAATTTACAAAGTGGCCGCGAAACCATCTTATCCTTGTTGCCAGTTGGTATAAAACATATCACTCTATCATGTAATATTGGAAAAACATATGTTCAGTCATGCGTGGATAGTTGTGTCTCCGTATTGTAATAACATGTTTTATCTGGGCCTGAAGCGAGGTAGGAGTTCAAGCTTGGGAAATCTGTCGTATGCTTAGTTCTGAACATCACTTTTATACCCAGGACAAGTTTACAGGTGTCCCTCTCTCTTCTTTAATACGTCTGACGGTTTACAGCGACTGAAGCATCTTAGACTTGGCCATCTACAGCGGACCTTCAGCACTAACATTTAAATGTATGGAGTTACCCCCCTTTCAGCTCATCAGAACTGATGGTCACATGATTTCTTGTTAGCCACAAGTAAACCAAAGTTGAAGAAAAAGAAGAAACATGTCAGCCTCACTTGGTCATTCGTTGTTCTAAACATTCGCAAATGTGCCAAAACCCCCGACAGTTCAAAATTATACTCTAGAAATAATCAACGTAGGAAAACATCGGGTCTTTCAGTTCACGGTACGAACTGTCAACAGCCGCTAGCAACCAAACACAGAAAGATCATCCATTAGTATCATCATACTAGATCATCCAAGTGTTTTGTGATATAGATGTAGACGATAGTAAAGTCTAACCTAGATCCTGGTTCACGAGTTTTGGTGGTTTCAGTCAGGTCACTCTACAGACCAACCACTGTCTTACTCAGGGATGATACCACAGTTCTGTGAGTATATTGCAGCTTAGTAGTGTAGTGGTTGATACTGTGGCTCATTGCTTATATTGTCACATAATAGTGATACTGTGGCTCGTTGGTTATATTGTCACATAATAGTGAAGCTGTTGATACTGTGGCTCATTGCTTATATTGTCACATAATAGTGATACTGTGGCTCGTTGGTTATATTGTCACATAATAGTGAAGCTGTTGATACTGTGGCTCATTGCTTATATTGTCACATAATAGTGATACTGTGGCTCGTTGGTTATATTGTCACATAATAGTGAAGCTGTTGATACTGTGGCTCATTGCTTATATTGTCACATAATAGTGATACTGTGGCTCGTTGGTTATATTGTCACATAATAGTGAAGCTGTTGATACTGTGGCTCATTGCTTATATTGTCACATAATAGTGATACTGTTGATACTGTGGCTCGTTGGTTATATTGTCACATAATAGTGAAGCTGTTGATACTGTGGCTCATTGCTTATATTGTCACATAATAGTGATACTGTTGATACTGTGGCTCGTTGGTTATATTGTCACATAATAGTGATACTGTTGATACTGTGGCTCGTTGGTTATATTGTCACATAATAGTGATACTGTTGATACTGTGGCTCGTTGGTTATATTGTCACATAATAGTGATACTGTTGATACTGTGGCTAATTGCTTATTTTGTCACATAATAGTGCAGCTGTTGATACCCCATCTGAAAACTTTTCATGAGGAACATGGCGATCCTTTCCCGTTTGGACTGTCTGGAATAATGCAGCAGAGTGTCCAGGGGGCACTTCTGGGAGGTAGGTGGGATAGTGAGCAGGGCTAGTCCGCTCCTTCCAGCACAGGCGTCATATCTTGACGAAGATGCAGGGCACACTTCTACAAAGTACACGCACGTTATCTATAAAATCACAGACAACTCATTTTATGTGCTTGGTGCTCTCTTTTGTACTAGGAAAAGGCGACTTTTGTGTAATAAAGATAGTGATTGCTGCTTTATTTTAAATTTATCTGTTGCCTTTTTATTTCCGTTCTTTGTTGTGCCATTCTTACTTTTAAAAACTACACGGTGCAGCTTAATCTGCTTGAATATCGTCGTATGTCTGACAGCGGTCATCGCTGCATACGTTTTCCTGTATGAAACTGTTTTTCTGTTTAGAAAATTTAAGCTCTGTGTAAACCTGGCTGATACGTTTGACAGGTAGGTCAGTTCACCCTGACTCATCCAGGTATAAAATGACAGTATTTATAAGCTGTATTGGAATGTTCCGTGGGAAATTTATCTTTCAGTTTGTGAAGAGCTCTAATAGGCACAGTTAACCGGTTGTGAGTGTGGCTTCTTTGTTTCTGATTTGGCGAATTTTTGCGGTGGCGATTTCGCCAGTTGGACCGCATAGAATATTGTCGTCTGATAATATGGTACCGCATATTCTGTATCCCTAGATTTTAGTTATTTTCTGAATTTAGAATATCTCTCGGTTCTCTTTGACAGTCGTATAGAATAAAGTCGCCAAAGAAAGTGAACAGAAAGGCCTTACTTTGAACATCAAAAAGACAGAGACTATGGTTATATCCAAGAAACAGAATCCACCAGCATGCAGTATAAAATTAAACGGAACCATTCTAAAGCAGGTGCAGAAATTCAAATACCTTGGAGCAGTAATAACTTCAGATGGGAAATGCAAAACAGAAATTAGGAACAGAATAGGCCAAGCAAAGACTGCATTTCAAAGAATGAGAAACATATTAGCTAACACATCTTTATCAATGAATGTTAGAAAACGAGTCCTAAAAAGCTATATTGAACCTATCTTGTTATATGGAAGTGAATCATGGACAATAGGCAAGTCTGCACAAAAATCATTGGAATCAGCAGAAATGTGGTTTATTAGAAGAATGTTGCGAATCCCCTGGACAGCAAAAATAACTAATGAAGAATGTATGAGAAGAGCTGGAGAGACAAAAAACCTTGTCAGAAAGATAAGAGAGAGACAATGTACTTTCATAGGACATGCAATGAGAAGAGGGGGCATTGAAAATATTATAACAACAGGAAAAATAGAAGGAAGAAGATCAAGAGGAAGACCAAGAGAAATGATACTGGACAGTCTGACGGGATGGTGTGAGAGGAGATCACCAACTGAACTGATGGCCTGCATGAAGGATCGGGTACTCTGGAGAAGCATAATAGCCAACGCCAGTCGGCACGGCACCTGATGATGATGATGATAGAATAAAGGAGTTTTCGACATTTAAATTTATGATTTGTATGTTGTGTACAGAGATGAGCCCACGTCATCATCAGTTCATGCCTGAATGCCACGTAGAACCTCCTGTAGATTTACTCAATATGTTGTGGTAGCCAGTTCATCGTGAATGACCTTTTCATGTCTTTTTGTTTGGTTAGTCATTGTATACCAAGGATTCTCAACCAGTAGCGAATTTTAGGGTTGAGGGATGGAGAGAGGGGGGTAGGTTGGGACAACAGATTGTTAGACACAAACTACATTTTATTTAGAATATACCTTTTCATTCCGACATTTGGAAGGAGGGCGGGGTGACATACAGACATGATGAATAGAGTGCGTGGGGCAAAAGAGACTGAGAGCCTCTGTTATAGACTTGACATTTTAGATAGTTTCACTGATTAAAAGCAGACAAAAAAATGATCTTGAGATGTCAGTTCAAGGACCGTGTTCGACAGGTTATCATCACAGCATAATAATGTCAGGTTCTGAATTATTATTATATTGATGAGGAAGTTACCTCCGCTAAATTTTTTGTAGCCTTTATTGTTCTTTTATGTGATTGTTATGTTGTCTTTATTGTTCTTTTATATGATCGTTAGGTTGTCTTTATTGTTCTTTTATATGATCGTTAGGTTGTCTTTATTGTTCTTTTATGTGATTGTTATGTTGTCTTTATTGTTCTTTTGTATGATTGTTAGGTTGTCTTTATTGTTCTTTTATATGATCGTTAGGTTGTCTTTATTGTTCTTTTATATGATCGTTAGGTTGTCTTTATTGTTCTTTTATATGATCGTTAGGTTGTCTTTATTGTTCTTTTATATGATCATTAGGTTGTCTTTATTGTCTTTTATATGATTGTTAGGTTGTCTTTATTGTTCTTTTATATGATCGTTAGGTTGTCTTTATTGTTCTTTTATATGATCGTTAGGTTGTCTTTATTGTTCTTTTATATGATCGTTAGGTTGTCTTTATTGTTCTTTTATATGATCATTAGGTTGTCTTTATTGTTCTTTTATATGATCGTTAGGTTGTCTTTATTGTTCTTTTATATGATCGTTAGGTTGTCTTTATTGTTCTTTTATATGATCGTTAGGTTGTCTTTATTGTTTTTATATGATCGTTAGGTTGTCTTTATTGTTCTTTTATATGATCATTAGGTTGTCTTTATTGTTCTTTTATATGATCGTTAGGTTGTCTTTATTGTTCTTTTATATGATCATTAGGTTGTCTTTATTGTTCTTTTATATGATCGTTAGGTTGTCTTTATTGTTCTTTTATATGATCGTTAGGTTGTCTTTATTGTTCTTTTATATGATCATTAGGTTGTCTTTATTGTTCTTTTATATGATCGTTAGGTTGTCTTTATTGTTCTTTTATATGATCATTAGGTTGTCTTTATTGTTCTTTTATATGATCGTTAGGTTGTCTTTATTGTTCTTTTATATGATCGTTAGGTTGTCTTTATTGTTCTTTTATATGATCGTTAGGTTGTCTTTATTGTTCTTTTATATGATCGTTAGGTTGTCTTTCTCTCACTTCTCATTTTAGCTGTGGCCGCCACAGTATTTTTTTTTATTACTTGTTACTTTTAAAATTATTAATACACACTACTACTACTTCTTTTCATTCACTTCAGCAGTTCACAACATCACTACAAGTGATACTATATGGTTCACCACAAGACTGAAATCTTAACACACATAGTCACTATACAATTCACATGGTTCGTTCCAGAATCAAACTGTAGTTCACTTTTAATACTAATGAAACGAAATTCACAAGTATCACACTGATACATCTCCGAAAGCATTTTACACAGAGTTAAAAAAATATGAAATATGCATTTCTCACGCAGTAGTAACAGTCACTTTCTAACTTGAAACAATATCTTCTCTCTGTTCTTAACTACTTCTGGTTCTAAACTGCTTCTCTATTTCCTGAATATCTATTGGGTGTACTTCTCCATCTGTTGCATCTGTCGTTACTCTTCTATCTATCCTTCTATTTTTCGTTTATCTCCTGTCTTCCTATCTCAAAACTGCATGTCTGGCTTATATATCATAAGTCAATTGTCCAATAGGACACACCTCTAGATCTTTCTATTGGTCAGCTGATTGAGTACATACTGGTTGGATTTCGGGATAAGCTTGTTCACTCCCTTTGGTCATATTATTGGCCCGCTAGACTATTCATGTATGCAAATTGCGTCCAAAGATGAGCAAATATGCCTCATCTGTCAGTAAGTCTGTTGCGTCAAATCCGTCTGTTCAATTTTCTCGCGTGGGTAAACATTCCTTATCCAGTATCAGGTGTTTGCGATACCTGTAGGGGATTAGTCGAACTCTGTTTACAGTGTCCATCTGTCTGTCTCCTTATGCACTATTGTTATCTGAGTAAATCCTTCTAGACTGTATTCAGCGTCCCTGTATCCAGTATTTCTGAATATCTACTTAATTCTGTCCTAATAATACTATTACTGTGGGAGTGTTCCTCTCCCGCTGGTTCTCAAATTTTCCATCGTTTCTTACCTGCTTTCTACTTATCGATAATAATAATAACTATAATAAAATTATAATAGTAATAATAATAAATTTAATAATAATAATAATACCCTAATATACAAGGCACTATGCTACAACAGGTGATAGATAAGTGAGACATTCAGGAAGGATATTGAACTAAACTTCCAAGCTCTGTCATGTTTCACAGGGCGGCTTCCTCAACTTGTTTTAGCCATATTTTCTGCTAGTACTCAGTTGTTCCATACTACAAGAACTTAATATTGAAGAAGGCTGGCTAGTAAAGAGGATTAAACAAATAAAACTTAAATATGTTGGACATATTAAACGTCATGATAATTTAGAGAAGACTTTTTGGAGGGTATATAATTGGAAAAAGAAAGAGAGGAAGACCAAGGCGAAGATGGCTGCAAGACATCGTTGATGATGCATCAGCAGCAGGCCATCTTGCTCACAACCGAGAGGCCTACAGGAGTGCTGTTAGGGAGAAAAAGTTCCGCAAGGGACGTGCAAATGAATGAGTGAATGAACTCAGTTGTTCAGCTGTGGAGCTACATGCTGTCACGGTGCACGCAGCTTCTTTGTGCAGTGTATCAAAACTGTGAAAGTACAAACCAGCTGCAAGTGAAGACGTTGTAACAGTCGATCCCATCTGGTCATAAATTGTAAAGATAAAACTAGACTTCCTGTTTTTAGCCTTGGTGCAATATCCCTACCTTGGGAAATTGTTTCTTTGCGTACAACAGTTTCGCTGATGTTGCTTTGCGTTTAAAACGTTGCTGATGTTGTTTGTGCGTCTTTTTCTGCCAGGCACAGTCGGTGGACAGGAGACACGCAGTTCTGGCTTATGATCTATGCCTGAATCAGTTCAAGCTCAAAGACCTTGGAACCGCGAATGGGGTAAGTTTACATTATCCATAAACTATTGTAAATGTTATTGCTAGTCAGCGTTATCTCGTGTGTTTATTGTTCCTGTTCACTCTGTGAGTTGTAAGTTTATGATGAGCGGTTGAGCTTTCAGAGATCTGTAGCTTGTTTTGTTTGTAAATTATGTCGCCTCAGTAGCCAGCGCGAGAGAGGAAGCGAAAGAAAGGACAAGTTTCCTCACCAGAGACTCTTACCAGTCTGTCCGTGGTGATAAAGCTGTGGCGAGCTTTGCTTCACAGTCGGGAACTATATAGTGAGATCCCAGGTAGAACTAACCGACATAGAAGATCCCTGCCATGTGGGGACGTTAGTCATAGATTGCCAGAATAGTGTAGCTAGGGCGTCTCCGAAGGTGAGGATATCTAAACCTGGGGTGTCCAGTTTTATGGACATCAAGGGGCGCAACTGTGTACCGAAATATGCGTGTAAATCAACTACGTAGTTTTTTTTTCCCTAGCTTACAAAAATATGAGAATAATAACAATTGTGAAGTAAAGATGAACTGAGTATACGTAATCAGCTGTCTTTTCAAAAATACTTTTTACATGTTTTGAAGAAAAAAACGTTCATTTAATCAGATAAATTATATTTAATAACAACGCCGCGGACTGTACAAACCCGCGAGCCTCCATTTGGATATCACTGACCTAGATTCTGATTGTGGTAACGTGTACACGAACCATTGAACAGTCAGAGAGAGTAACTGTGAGACTGAAAGTACTTGCCTTTCATCGCAGCCTGCACCGAATATTAAATCATCATCATCATCATCCAGGAAGGAGTTTCACCTTTATACGATCTTAAACAGCGGTACTTATTACTTGAGCTTCCTGCCCGGGCCGCCACCTGGTGCTCCGCTGAGAATCGTGGAGTTGTGGCCTGTCCGTCATCTTTCAGGCATGCGTCCTGCCAGAAACATGTTCTTTCAGATCCGGGAGGGGGGGGGGGTGGAGACAAGCGAGCCTTTCTTGGAGAAATGTGTACTTTGATATTAAACTTGCTCAGGTTTGAGATGATACACATATAATATTATAATATATAATTTCCTTTCCTTTATATTTTATGGGTTTTCACAAAACATTACAAACTGAGACTCGCTTCTTACCAGTAGAGTCGGGGCAGAGTTCACAGTGATACCGTACACTTGGTTTGTGTACGAGCACTTTATGACCGGCTAGCCAGTAGCCCCGCACAAGCTGGATCGTTGGCACTGACTGAGTCCAGCTCTACCAGCCAAACACAATCGATTTGGATCCATGTTTGTCCACTTATTTATATCGTTGTTGCCCTCCCTTTTCTTTTTCAGTCCATTATTTCCTTCAGCTGTGATTCTCAGTATGTCTGAATTTTATGACCAAAATATTTCTCGTTATATTTTTGGTTATTTCACTTTTTAAAATGTTCATTTTCTGCACGAGTTCTTAATTTGTCTTCACTTGCTTCTCCATGACAGTTCTTCACTGTAGCCATATTGAAAGAGTCTCAGTTTTTATGTTTGCTTTTGAAGTATTGTTGATACTATGTGGTAAGTCACTCAGTCATTTGCATGTCCCTTGCAGAACTTTGCCTCCCTAACAGCACTCCTGTAGGCCTCTCGGTTATGAGCAAGATGGCCTGCTGCTGATACATCCATTTGCAGATCCTCATCGATGTCTTGCAGCCATCTTCGCCTTGGTCTTCCTATCTTTCTTTTTCCCATTATGTACCCTCCCAAAACGGTCTTCTCTAAATTATCATGACGTTTAATGTGTCCAAAATATTTTTCTTTGTTTAATCCTCTTTACTAGCCAACCCTCTTCAATATTAAGTTCTTGTAGCATGAACTATTCAATTCAAATGTAATATCCACCCTCATTTATGCTTGCGAAAGCTGGAAAACAACTAAAGAAATAGAAAAGAAATTACTCTTTTGAAAACAAATGCCTAAGGAAAATACTCTGCATCAAGTGGAACGAGTTCAAGAACAATGCAGAGATAAGACAAATGACTGAACAACAACCAGTCTCATGGGTGATCAGGAAAAGGAGATGGACATATGTTGGTCACTTGATGAGAAGAAATGATCAGAGAATCCCAAAACAAGGTATCAAGTGGAATACAACAGGCAGAAGAAAAAGAGGCAGATCGCGTGAAACTCTGAAGAGGACATTGTTAAGAGAGGCCAAATTAACAGACATAAAATCCTTTGATGAAGTTGAAAGACTCGCTGAAGACAGGAAAAATTGGCGAACTACTTTGCCAGCCCTATGTGACGTTTAACGGCACGGGAAGGATATAAGATAAGAAGTATGGATATATTTGTTATTTTTTGTGTCTGTAATATTTGAAGAACTTTTATGTGGCTTTTACATTCAAAGGCATTTATGTGTTTCTCAGCTGTTTTGTTAAGTGACCAGGTCTCACAGGCATACGTTGCGATGTTAAAGATGCATGCCCTTAAAAATCTTATTTTTGTAGTTTTGTCTGTTTCTCTTCACAGATTCTTTAGTTGTTTTACGTTTTGAAAAGCGATGGATGTCCTCCTTTTAATTTCCCTCATTGTATCTCCATTATTAGCTAGTAGGGATCCAAGATATTCAAAACTCTCCACCTCTTGCAATTTTTCCTCATTTATATATATATAAGTAAGGGTAGACCAAAAGAGACATGGAGAAGAACAACAGAAAGGATGTTGAGCAATAGAGGGCTCACCTGGGCAAGAGCAGAAAAAATGGCAAAGGACAGGCATTTGTGGAAAACCCTTGCGGAAGCCCCATGTGCCTTGGGCACTTAAGGTTCATATATATATATATATATATATATATATATATATATATATATATATATATATATATATTTCAGCTGCCTTATTTGTTTTGTCAGTTGTCATCAATTTAGTTTTCTTCGCATTAAGATAAATGTATGGTATAGTAAATCTTGAGAAATTATTACCATTTGTTTTACTCCAAAAGCAGAATACAGATCTTTCCTTATAGAATTTTGGGAAACAAAATCTTCGTTCTTTCATCTAATCTCAGTCTGTCAGGAAGGTTGTTTTCCTGTTTCTTCTCACGCTGTCAGAGCGAACAACCGTTTTCTACTCCCCATCCGACACAGTGCTTGTGTTTCAGCAATTTCTAAGCGTTGCAGCTCCAGGGAGATAATCACAGGAAGAAACAAGATTGAACTTTCTAGTACAGCTTTCTTGTTCTACACGGTTGTATATAGACCATATCAAATTCTGGGCGTCCAGCTGTTGCAAGGATGTTTGATCTATTGACTTGCGTTGTTCAGGCTGTCTCTAGCTATAACATAGAAATAAGTGATACAGATATTACACCGAGGTCCCTGTATGAGGCAGACCTAAAACCTGATCTGTATTCTGCAATGTTAACGGGGGGAAAATGTCTAAGAGAAAGGAATGTGCGCGAACAAAAGCATCAGTGAAGCAGTAAAGTCGATTATGCAAATTTGTCATGTGCTCAAATGCGCATCTTCAAGTTTGGCTTTACATAAATGCCACATGTTGCATTATGGGTTTCCCAACATAGCTGGTACATGAATCACACAGCCAATGACATGCTCAGTTCATAGCTAATGGGTCTTCAATAACTCTGCAAGCTCTAGTCACCATCCTTATGTGCTGTGTTGTGGGCGATTTTTCAGGTCTCCTTTCTTTGTTGTTTTTCTTGAACTCTTGTTGATTTTGAGCCATGTAATCGCACGAAAGTCTCTTTCTCTCTCTCTTTCTCTCTCTCTCTTTCTTTCTCTCTCTCTCTCTCTCTCATTAACCTGACCAAACTTATTACATCTTTTCTCTCAGGTAGAAAACAAATAGTTTGCTTCAGAAATAAAATCTCTGACACATCTGTGGTTCATACTGTATTCCTCAAGGTTCCATTCTTAGTCCTCTTCTCTTTGCTATCTGTATTAACAATTTACCACTACATTTAAAGCACTCTTCATGTGATCCTTTTGTTGATGACTGTACCATTTACAATAGTGACTGTGACATTAATAACCTACAGGAAATGCTACAGAATGATATTAACAATTTGATTAAATGAAGTAATAATAGTTGTATGTTGATAAACACCAACAAAACAAAATCGAATGCTCATCACTACAAGACAGAAACTGCAGAATATAACAAAAGCTACACAACAGCTTTGTGCTGGGACTTCATGAAATGGAAAACGTTCATGAACATAAAACTCTAGGCTTCATCATTGATCAACACTTAACATGGAATTCTCACTTACATAATGTAACAAACTTGATAGCACAGAAAGTTTACCAACATGCCAAAATTTAAACACTTTATCGACCAAGACGCAAGAAAGACATACTACATATCACATATACCAACACGCTTAGATTGCCGCTCCATAGTCTGGGATGGATGCTCAGTCTCAAACACAAAAAGGCTCCATTCACTTCACAAACGAGCATTAAATCTGAGTTGTGACAAACACCCGTTACAGACTGTAGATCAGCACAAAGAACTAGAAATTCTACCCCTTAAATATAGAATTATTTTTTAACAAACTCAAGTTTGTTCTTAGAATGTTGTGGCACAATGTTCCGCCTTACTTGTGGCCATTGTTTACGTCTAGCATTAAACATAGCTAACGTTTAAGAAACTGTCTTCTTCCTAAACCCAGGCTAGATCTGTACAAGAAAAGCATTGCATATTCTGCGGTACAGCTCTGGAACTCCCTCCCCTACCATATAAAATCCATTAGTAATACTCCATCCTTTAACTCAAGCCTTTTTCGATATTTACTGGCTTGTAACTATATGCCTCCATAGAATATCTGGTAGCCTCTCATACCATGACTCGCTAGCCACCTAGTTCTGTAACGTAACTTGTTAGAAATGATCTTAGTGAATGTGCAAGAGTGGAATGTCAGAAGAACTTCATTGAAATGTATTGTGTATGTGTACGAGCAATCTTGTTAGATTAGTTACCTCCCATGTAGTTCATTATCATATATTTGTGAATGTAATATTTTCATCTTGCATTCCTAGATATTTTTTTCATGTAATTTGTATGCTTATACTTCATATAGTTTCATCTTGCATTCTTATATGTGTGTGTGTGCGCGTGTGCGTGTGTTTTTTTTTCATGTAATTTGTGCACTTACATTAAATCGAGAGTGTGAGAAGAATGAAAGATGGAGTGATAAAGGACGAAATGTAAGACGGGCTTACGCGCCCAATTATTCACCCTTTTAAAATAAAGATCATTCATTCATTCTCTCTCTCTCTCACCCCTCTCCCCTCCCCTCTCGTTTCAGTCATCTTTTATATTGTTACATTGTGTTCCTGCTCTGTTCTGTTGTACGCATTTTATGATGACATGGTTTGTTAAGTATTAGAGTTAGAATACTACTTAAGAGCCTCATTATATTGATAGTTCTGTACGTGTGTGTATATACCTTCTTGCAAGTGGAGCATAAACTGTCTTCATATACTTTCTTGCAAGTGAAGCATAAACTATCTTTCTCTGTCTTTCCTACAAAATTCCCCTCCAGTATAGTTTTGCAGTATATTATCGTGTTTCTTGATATCTTGACACATTTTGATTGAATCAAGTATTACTGTTTATACTGGTCAGAATATTTCTTTGAATTTGCCACGAGAAGACAGAAGTTATAGAACCTGACAGTCTCTGGACTTACCATGAGAAGACAGAAGTTATAGAACCTGAAGTCTCTGAACTTACCATGAGAAGACAGAAGTTATAGAACCTGAGAATCTCTGACTTGCCATGAGAAGACAGAAATTAGAGAACCTGACAGTCTCTGGACTTACCATGAAAGACAGGAGTTATAGAACCTGACAGTCTCTGGACTTACCTTAAGAAGACAGAAGTTATAGAATCTGACAGTCACTGGAAAACTCCAGGGAAAGAGAGGAAGGTGGGGGGTGGGGGTAGTGGTGGAATATCTGAATACTGTAACCTGATGGAACAGGATAAGAAAGGCAACAGATCTGATGGTCTAAATAATTTGTCAGAGAGGTATGATCCTCAACTCCTACAGGCACGTAATGAATAATGATAATAGAGAAGAGGAGAAAAAAATCAGTAACCTCATACAGTTATTTCACACCTCCATAAAAAAATATGTCGTCCTTTCTGTATGCCATCTGCCACAGCCAGCCATAACAACAGAAAGAGAAAAAGTTAAATAACATTCTTTTTAAAACTAGTAATATCAGCAGGAAAAGCCCATGAGAAATAGGGTGGAAATGAGACAAGTATTTTTTTGCTAGTCCTGTTAAAATGCTTCTAGGAATTTCCATGCCCTCATAAATCGTTACCGCTAGTTTTATAAGCTGTCACCAGGTGCGCGCGGTCCACAGGAGGTCATGGTGAGGAATGCGATCAAGACTGTGTGTATTTATAGGCCAGCGTGAGCAGTGTTACAACGTCAAGACTTGACTGTGTCCCCTGTATGGTGCGGCGTTAGTTAGGACATGCTATAACAAGCGGAAATACTCACGGAATACTCACTGTAACACTTCGGACGAGGAAAATGTATATTGTACGTTAGTTGTGAGGGCAGTATGTAATTTCATTAATCCGTTTGTTTGTAGTTCTCTGCATACTGTTTGGCAGCCAACGCTGAACTCAGTTTTCCGGAATTCAGTAAGTTCTTTAAAAAAAAAAAAGTGGTTCCTTTTTTCCAGTGATTCGGGTTTTAAAAAAAAAATTAAAATCTCTGGGTAGATTTTTGTCCGTGAACTAAAAATGTGTGAAATACTGTATGCAGTGGTAAACTGTGTAGATAGAGAGAAAAAGCTTGTAAATCACAGTCAGTAACTATTTTTTTTTCAAGATAAAAGTGCGCAGTATGAACGTATTTTCATTTCTTCTCCTGTCATTTTTTTGCGTGTTTTATAATGTTCAGGAATAGGATCTGATGGTTATTTTTACAATCATAAAAATAGACATTTCACCTGCTATGGAGACTCCTTTGTGGTTAGTCGAAATATCACATTGTTAAATTGTTTCTACGTAACGTTTGTTTTGGTCGTGGACTGAATGATATTTGTTTGAATTGTTCTTGAACGTTTTGTTTAAAATGTGTTTTGGCCACTGGTTAACTCATTCCCTTTTCTCTCCAGACATTTGTAAACAACTCCCGAATACCGGAACAAGAGTACGTCGCACTGAACCATATGGATTCTGTACGGCTCGGCCAAGATATCCTTTATGCTGCCGATTAGTTCTCTCTCTCGTCGCATGCTATTTGTACTTAACTCGTTTGTTTTCTTGCAGAGTGAAAGGCTCACCTGCGCTTCAGCGGATCACTCTCCTCGGCAGTTATAGTATTAGGAGTAATACTATTTGTATCATCATCATCATCATCATCATCATCATCATCATCATCATCATCAACTTTCGTGGCGGATCTGGCTGTCTAGTAATATCAGACGTAAAGCATGAGCAGCCACCATGTTCAGCTGTGCGAGGTAGTTTCCACTCTTACGATATTTAGCTCATTTTTCTCATCTCTGATGAGATTTTTCATCCTCCCTCATTTCAGCAACCTGTAAACACTTTGTGTTGGTAGAGAGAACTGCATGTGAAAGCTGAGAATATTTACACATAGGGCGAGACACACAGAACTATAGTAAGCGTATGACTGACAAAACATGAAGTTTATAAAATGTATGTACAAACGAAAAGTCTACGTACCTCAGTGATGTAGAAACATGGACATTAATAAGAAAATGAAAATAAAATTGAGGCCATTGAGATAGATGAAATGAGATTATTACATGGATTAAAAAAAGGTAAAGGTAATCCTCTCATTCCTTAGAGGCACATAGGGATATGGTGTTAGTGCCCATATTTTCAGAGAACGAAATCTGTTGAAACTTAAAAGTGAAATAGTGAAAAACATAAGAAGCAGAAAGTTAAAATAGACAGTGACGTAGATGAAAGGAAAACAGCGGGAGATGACCACCATTCAGATTGACTGAGGTAAAGTAAGAGGCAGGACAAGCTGGATATCCATTGCAACTGGTTTTTCTTGTGAGGTGACACAAGATGATGATAATTTACCAACGATGTCATACCGCACACGCTAGACCAGTGGCTCCCGGCCTATGTACATCCTAGGGCCACTTTCCCAAATTTGTGGTCCAAAATCTGCTATGTAATATCGCAGCCATCACCTGTTTTTATACAGTACATGGCACTTGGTACTAAATCGATAACGCAGCCGCGGACCTGATAAAACAGCTGCGGACCACCTTGTGGGTCAGCAAATTAGAGCTGGCCACAACCGTGTCCCATCTCTGTCTATAGTGTTCCCTGTAAAATGTCGGTGTGGGCCTTCAACTTGTCTGAGGGGGCATTCTCACCATGTGGTACCCATGGTGGTGGAGTCTAGTGATAAGTTGGTTTCTGTGTTCCACTTCTTGCCATCAAGCAAGCGCCGTAATTCACACACTATACAAGTTGATGTACACATCTTGTGTACAGCCACCCGAACTTCTCTTTCCTCAGATCTTCTACAGGTTTTTAAACACTTCCTATTAGTTCTTAGGAAAAGGAGATGGACATATGTTGGCCACTTGATGAGAAGAAATGAGCAGAGAATCCCAAAACAAGCTATCAAGTGGAACATAACAGGCCGAAGAAAAAGGGGCAGACCGCGTGAAACTCTGAAGAGAACATTATTAAGAGAGGCCAAGTTAACAGGCATAAAATCCTTTGTTGAGGTTGAAAGACTCGCCGAAGACAGGAAATATTGGCGAACTACTTTGCGAGCCCTATGTGACGTCTAACGGCACGGGAAGGATATAAGATAAGATAAGATTAGTTCTTGTTGAGCATGACAACACACTACATCCTCTGAGCTGAAAGTTTCCTTAATCAGTGCTCACATGCAATGATGTACCATATGGAACAAGGAAGCCAGATAACCAGGCACGGGGGACAACTCCCTGACCCACATTTCATTCCATCTTGGGCGAGCAGAGCTCAGGACCCATCTACGATACACGTGCACGCCCACGCCCTGGCCGAGTGCCAAGTGAGTATACGCCCAAGTTTTCTTCTCAACAAGTACTCGCCTAGCACCATCTGTAGTTACACGGCTTCAGTTAGTGAAGCCAGTAGCGATCTGTGAAACCAGTGGGTGATAATGATGTAATAATAGTTTGTTTTAGTTTTAGAAGCAGAAAATGCCGTTTGTGTAAGCTGGCGAGCAGATTCTGTCTTTTGTGATTTGTCTGACTAACATTGCTGTTAATGAGACATATGATGATTCGGACATGCCCATCTTACGAGTATAACCCTGTGCTCAATTCCGTATATAATAAATACTTGAGCACGTTAACCCATTCATACCCTTGGGAAGACGGAGGTTGACTGTGGCAATCAGTTTATGTAAAGCTTCATTTCAATGCTTTTTTTTTTTTTTTTGGAAGACGGAGGTTGACTGTGGGAAAAAGTTTATGTAAAACTTAATTTCAATGCTTTTTTTTTTTTTTTGGAAGACGGAGGTTGACTGTGGGAATCAGTTTATGTAAAGCTTAATTTCAAACTTTCATACTGTTTTTCCACATATTTGTTTTCTGATAACTGTGTGAACATTTTAACAGAAAAAAAAATCAGATACCAAGCTAAAATGAATGGATTATTTTTGTTCTGCTGATGATCTTTTAGTGGTACAGTTTGTTTTTAATATGGACAGACTATCTAAAGAACATTAACAAACGACCGAAACATTAAAACTAGCTAGTGTACCAAATCTCTCATGCAGGATGTGAAAGGGTTAATCAGTCTGTCGCTAATATCCCGCACGGGGATTTTTTGCTTCAGTCATGTTTACATTGCCCGACCTAATGCCTGATATGTTAACAAATATTTAATCTGCTACCTGCATCTTTTTTTTTCCTTTGGAGCTGCATTACATTGGATTGTATGGATGGTTCCCGTCATTGGTAGGTTTGATATTGCTATTTTCGTGTCAGTCTTGTTAGAGAACCCAGAAATATTGTTGTAGTAATGTTATGTTTTATATACAGTTTACTTAATGAAAAAACTTACATTTTTTAAATAGTTCATTGCTGTTGTATACATTACGTGCTGTTGTTATTGCTGTTATAAACTTTTACTGTGCTGGTTTATTGTTACCGTATGCATTATTTTGCAAAATGCAAAAACAGATCTTGGAAAAGATCAGGCGAAAGCAACATACAAAGAAATAGATAAGAAAGTAAAAAGTTCAGCTAGAAGGGATAAAAGAGAATACATAGACAATATGGTGAAAGAGGCAGAGAAAGCAGCAAAAACAAGAGACAGCAAAACTTTATATAACATACAAAAGAGGCTAACAGGTACATTTACATCTAAAGAAAGACCAATCCTTAGCAAAACTGGAACCCTATTAACATCAAATAAAGACCAAAAGCAAAAGATGGGTTGAACACTTCCAAGAAATACTTAATCATCCACACCCAAAAGAAGTGATAAACCTTGAAACTGACTTACCAGCCCCACAACTAAATGTCAACCTAGATGAAATTAAATTGCATGAAATTGAAACAGCAGTTAATTTAATGGCTAACAACAAAGCTGCAGGTGAAGATGAAATAACAGCCAAAATGTTAAAAGCTATCAATAGTGACAACATGAGACAACTACAGAGAATGTTTAACAAGATTTGGAAAGAAGAAAAGTCCCATCTATTTGGAAAAAAGGAATCATTGTTAAAATACCAAAAAAAGGCAACCTTAGTGACTGTAACAACTGGAGAGGAGTAACCTTAATGTCAGTTGTGTCAAAAGTATTTTGCAAGGTCATTTTGAATAGACTCAAAGATATAGTGGATACTGCAATGAGAGAAGAACAAGCAGGATTTCGAAAAGGGAGAAGCTGTCTCGACCAGATCTTTACTCTCAGAATAATACTTGAAGAACATATTGAAAAGCAGAAACCATTAATACTGAACTTCATAGATTTTAAAAAGGCATTTGATAGCATACACAGAGATTCATTATGGAGAATTTTATGTCTATATGGAATACCATCTAAAATTGTCAACATCATTAAGGACTTATACAATGGATATGTTTGTGCAGTCAAGACAGCAGAAGGGATGAGTGAATGGTTCCAGATTGAAACAGGCGTGAAACAAGGATGTATACTGTCTCCTTTACTTTTTGGGATTACAATAGACTTCATAATGAAAAAATACTGCACAGGTAACACAGGTATTGACTGGGTACATGGGACCCAACTAGAAGATCTTGATTTTGCTGATGACATAACTCTTATCAGTAATAATGTGAATTCCATGCAAGAAAAAACAGATAGCCTGTCTTCACTGGCTAGCAAAATAGGACTTGAAATTAACAAGGACAAAACAAAAATAATGAAAATTCCTCTCAATCAAAATGGAAAAATACACATAGAAGGGACAGATATTGAAGAAGTCAATCAATTTGCATACCGTGGCAGCTACATAGACCAGGATGGTGACACTAGAAAGGAAGTTAGGATCAGAATTTCAAAAGCAGCATCAATCTTCAAGAATCTTGAGAACATATGGAATTCAAAAGTTATAAACACAAAAACCAAGTTAAGACTGTTCAATTCAAATGTAATATCCACCCTCATTTTAGACTGGTTAATGAAGGAGGCAACATCAGACAAACGCAGAGGATTACAATGGACCCTTGACACAGTGCTGGAGGACCTTGACTTTGCGGACGACATTTGTCTGTTATCAAGCAGTCACAAAGATATGCAAGATAAAATAAACAAGCTAACTCAGAATGCAAACAACATAGGACTAAAGATCAACGTAGGAAAGACAAAGTTAATGAAGCAAAATGTGAACAACAGAAATGTACTGAGAGTAGATAGCAAGTTAGTGAAGGAGGTCAACGAATTTGTATACCTTGGCAGCAGAGTAGTAGAAAATGCAGACAGCACAGAGGACATCAACAGCAGACTTACTAGAGCAAACCAGGCTTTTGCAATGCTGCAGACTATATGGAAATAAAAAAACTAAGCATAAATATGAAAATCAATATATTTAAGAGTAATGTTCTAAGTGTACTACTCTATGGAAGTGAATGCTGGAAAATCACCAAAACCATAGAAAACAAGTTGAATTCTTTCCAGACTAAATGTTTACGAAGAATTAGAAAAATATTTTGGCCAAACACCATAAGAAATAACATCTTATTGGCAGAAATGCAGATGAAGCCACTGACAACAATTATTGAGGAAAGACGCTGGCGATGGTTGGGACATGTGCTCCGAATGACTGACAACTCACTACCAAAAATAGCACTAAGATGGACACCACAGGGGAACAGAAGTAAGGGTAGACCAAAAGAGACATGAAGAAGAACAACAGAAAGGATGTTGAGCAATAGAGGGCTCACCTGGGCAAGAGCAGAAAAAAAGGCGAAAGACAGGCATTTGTGGAAAACCCTTGCGGAAGCCCCATGTGCCCTGGCACTTAAGGTTCAGAGAGAGAGGGAGAGAGAGAAAACAAATGCCTAAGGAAAATACTCGGCATCGAGTGGAACGAATTCAAGAACAATGCAGAGATAAGACAGATGACTGAACAACAACCAGTCTCATGGGTGATTAGGAAAAGGAGATGGACATATGTTGGTCACTTGATGAGAAGAAATGATCAGAGAATCACAAAACAAGCTATCAAGTGGAACACAACAGGCCAAAGAAAAAGAGGCAGACCGCGTGAAACTCTGAAGAGGACATTGTTAAGAGAGGCCAAATTAACAGGCATAAAATCCTTTGATGAAGTTGAAAGACTCGCTGAAGACAGGAAAAATTGGCGAACTACTTTGCGAGCCCTAAGTGACGTTTAACGGCACGGGAATGATATAAGATATTTTATATTGTTATTGCTATTATTCTTTCGTTATCCTGCACAATGATTTGAGCATTTGATGAAGGAAAGCACTATTTCGATTTTGATGAAGGGAAATACTCACTATTAAAAAGAAGATGTTATTTCCAGCAGTTTCTATTTCATTAAAATCTTTTTTTACCCCCCCCCCCCCCCCCCCCGGGTAAAAAAAGCTGCTTGCTCGTGGATATAACGCGCATAGCTCGTAGCTTGTTCGTGCCTGCCAGTTCTGAGAAGGCACTTTGACAGCTAAGCTGGTTTTTATAAACGCTTACATTGTTTATAGTAAAACTATTTTTAGAATTATCGCTAAGAAGTTATATTTCTTCTTCATATATTATTAATCATGAGAATTTTGTGAGTTTCACGTTTATTCTGTCCTAAAAGGGCTGCATCGCGGAACAAAATATTGAGCATACATGTGGCCTCAAATTAGACAGCAAGTCCAACGATGGCAGCGTTCAGGTACATGAACACCAAGAACATTCTCATCAACATCATCCTCATCACGACCTTAATCGCGGGCATCAGTGTACAGCTCAACAACCATCCCAAACACCATCCAGATTATCTCAGGACGACCAGCAGCACCAACATTTCGACCAATCATCACCTCAGCAGCTCAAGGACGACGAGGCCGCAGACGCCAGCCGCCACCAGTCACTTCAGGAAGGGGACCACGCGGGTGTTGCTAAAGATGACGCATCGGGAGATTGTTCGGGTGCCCCATCACAGAGTCGCAATACATGGCCTTTCAAGAGACAGCTCCGACAGATGCCCCACGTAGACTCAATATTTCAGCCAGACGTGGCGGACAACCAAGATGACGCAGCTGGCGAACCTTCGTCTGCAGGGACCATGTTCTTCGTAGCTTTTGATGATTCTGTGTGCGGCGCCAACAGCAGTTCATCGGCGGTTGATCAGGGGAGACTACACCACAAAAGTAACACTGGTGAGTTCTTGTTGACGTTTGTTTCAGTCCTTATTTTGTTGTGTAGGATTTAAAAGGGTAAGGGGAGGGAGGGGAATGTGAGCGCGGGCTGTAATCGATCTGTTATTGGCTTCCGTGACCATTCGTTTATTAGATGTGTTTTCGAAATACCTTCTGTTCAGCAGCTGCTCCGTAATCTGCAGTTGTAATGTTTATGTGTATTTTCTAGCATATGATGTGTTTCGGATGCTGATTGATTTTAAGGTCGTTTTATTTCTGACGTGTAGTATTTTCCATACAGTCTAGCTGTTGAGAAGCTCAGAGCTGTTTTCTTTCATTTCCGTCTTTAAAATGATCAGCTTCTGAAGACAGATCCGCGTTATATCTGTGTCATGCGCACTTAGTGTGGAGTGCTAGAGATGCGCGTTATCTCTGCCACGTGCACGTAGTGTGAAGTGCTAGAAGTCTGGTAAGTGTTTGATTAAAGCGCGACACATAGGTGTGTTAACCCGCATACAACACACGTTCTTCTCCGTCTGGCAATTTTCCCACAGAATTATGCTTCAGATGTACTCGTTCAGAATTATTTAAAACCACAAGGGGAAAATACACAGCACAATTCTGTGAATAGGTCATGGGAAGATGTAAGTTCTGCAAGGTGACAAACACTGGGAAACTCAAGGGATAAAGTAGTAGAGAGAAAAACAGTGGCTGAACGTGACAGAAGAAAAATAAGTCCACCCAACTGTCAGCAAACAGCAAGGACTGCGCACACCAAACTGTCGGCAAACAGCAAGGACTGCGCACACCCAACTGTCGGCAAACAGCAAGGACTGCGCACACACAACTGTCGGCAAACAGCAAGGACTGCGCACACCCAACTGTCAGCAAACAGCAAGGACTGCGCACACCCAACTATCGGCAAACAGCAAGGACTGCGCACACCCAACTATCGGCAAACAGCAAGGACTGCGCACACCCAACTGTCGGCAAACAGCAAGGACTGCGCACACCCAACTGTCAGCAAACAGCAAGGACTGCGCACACCCAACTATCGGCAAACAGCAAGGACTGCGCACACCCAACTGTCAGCAAACAGCAAGGACTGCGCACACCCAACTATCGGCAAACAGCAAGGACTGCGCACACCCACTGTCGGCAAACAGCAAGGACTGCGCACACCCAACTATCGGCAAACAGCAAGGACTGCGCACACCCAACTGTCGGCAAAAGCAAGGACTGCGCACACCCAACTGTCGGCAAACAGCAAGGACTGCGCACACCCAACTGTCGGCAAACAGCAAGGACTGCGCACACCCAACTGTCGGCAAACAGCAAGGACTGCGCACACCCAACTGTCAGCAAATAGCAAAGACTGCGCACACCCAACTGTCGGCAAACAGCAAGGACTGCGCACATCCAACTGTCGGCAAACAGCAAGGACTGCGCACACCCAACTGTCGGCAAACAGCAAGGACTGCGCACACCCAACTGTCGGCAAACAGCAAGGACTGCGCACACCCAACTGTCGGCAAACAGCAAGGACTGCGCACACCCAACTGTCGGCAAACAGCAAGGACTGCGCACACCCAACTGTCGGCAAACAGCAAGGACTGCGCACACCCAACTGTCGGCAAACAGCAAGGACTGCGCACACCCAACTGTCGGCAAACAGCAAGGACTGCGCACACCCAACTGTCGGCAAACAGCAAGGACTGCGCACACCCAACTGTCGGCAAACAGCAAGGACTGCGCACACCCAACTGTCGGCAAACAGCAAGGACTGCGCACACCCAACTGTCGGCAAACAGCAAGGACTGCGCACACCCAACTGTCGGCAAACAGCAAGGACTGCGCACACCCAACTGTCGGCAAACAGCAAGGACTGCGCACACCAAACTGTCGGCAAACAGCAAGGACTGCGCACACACAACTGTCAGCAAACAGCAAGGACTGCGCACACCCAACTGTCAGCAAACAGCAAGGACTGCGCACACACAACTGTCAGCAAACAGCAAGGACTGCGCACAACGAGGAAGCTCGATCACCGAGGTCTGCCGAGACTGATTCGGCACTCACATTCACATATTTAATGAAATTGTACAAGAATGGTTGACAAATCTGGGTGAAGTACGCGCAGCGATACGGTCAAAAATAAACCGGTAATGTTGTTTTAAAAAAATGAACCAAAAAGGTTGATTACAGGTGATTATATCATGAATGTAAAGTAGCGATAGCCAGTCTTTGTCCAACTTACAACTCAATAAACAAGACAAAACAAAAACTTTGCTAAATCTCGCTATCAGTTTTTGAGTTGAAATTTTATCATTTAAAAATCTGTAAAACCGCTTTTTTTTCCACCCTCCCTCAAATTTCCTCGACACACCTGCGGACACTTCGTGGCTCTCCAGTGAGCTGCGGAAAACAAGTTTTCAACCGTTTATTGCAATATAACATATGACTGTTCCTGTTATGCTACTAAACCCAGGAAATGTTTAGCATCCACTAATAACGTATGTGTGTTAGATTTGGTAGAGCTGTAACAGAATACTGGCACTCGTGACATAAGATAGCACGCTATTGTAAGACTTGTTTTCTACACTATAACAACTGACAGATAAATGTACACAAATATAACAAGGTCATTTATTCCGTGCTTACATTTCTCCTCATTGTGATGGAAGACCAGCGCTGGCAGCAATACGAGTAAATCTCATTCTATTCTGCTCTACGAAATCTAACGTAATGACGAGATCAGAAACAGCTACACAACTCAGATCGTCAGAGAAGTACCTGCCCACCACACCTGTACCTTTCGGATCTCCCCCACCCCAAATCTCCCAGAAGCGTTTCGGCTATTTAGACTTGTGACGCTGTAAAGAGGATGTTCCGTTCTGGAACATGTTTCCCACATGTCGTCGACTCGTTGAATCAGACTAGATACACCACTCGAACTGAGCTTATCCAGATATCCGATGTTGCATTTTTCTGTATCTAAACTGGCTATAGTCTGTACGAGAACAGTCTGTTTTGTTTATATTCTTGTCTCTGTCTCACTTGTTTCTGCACTTGTCATCTCCCTCGCAGCTCCAGTACACGCAGACCTCACAGCCAACTGCCTTATCTATTTATCGATCACTTCTAGAAGCTCTCCCCGCCATAACATCACTTGGACAAACGCCATGTCACGGTATTTGTCCGTGCTCACTCGCCTGAAGACGTTCGATTGTTGGAGAGCGGTGTTTGAATTCTTGTCATCTCCTCAGTTTTGTTGTTGTTATCATCTGCTGGGGAAAAGTTATCCAGTGTGTGAGAGTGTAGGTTGTTTTCTTAGCTTTCTGGATATCAAGCGGTCGCCTTGAGCTTAGTTATAACAGACGCAGTTTATACAACAGTGATTGTCTGACATATCCTCCCCAGACACCGGAAGCTCTGAACACTGGTAAATTATTTTTCTAAATCCTGTTTTTAATAGATGCTAAAATAAACCTAGGTTTGTGCAAACCACTTCTAATTATAAATTACACCTCCAGACCTGGTCAGAACGGTATGACCTGACAGGAAATCAGCAATTAATAGCAGGTCTCAAGCAGAAACGGCATCAGCAGAACTGGTTGGAGGATCGTGACCCGAGACAGGAGATCCTGGAGAAGACTGTACACTGACGTACTCTGACAGCAGGATTCTGTGCCCAGAACGTGGCTGTAGAGAAACTAGAAGAAATTGATGGAGTGCTATGAAGATCAGTTTCTTGCAGAGCTAAGTCTCCATACTTTGAAGACTTAAATCAGTAGTTCCAACTTCAAGTCGCGACCCAAAGTAAGGTCGTGAGTTTGGGGTTGTGAGGAAGGGTCGTGAGAGGGTTTCATAAACTTTGGATTATTATAACATGATATTTAGACGATCATTTTTAGTGATCAGTTACGCATTTACTTCATGTTAAAAGCACTGAAATAATTATGGATATTTTTTTGGTGTGAAATTTCAGTATTTTTTAAACATCTTTTTCGTGAGTCGCAGGTCATCTACCATTGCTGAGCTAGGATTTCAGGTCACATACCAATGCTGATTCAGAGTCGCGAGTCACGTACCGTTGCTGATTCAGGCCTCGTAATACGTACCGTTGCTGATTCGGGCCGCGTATCACGTACCGTTGCTGATTCAGGCCTCGTAATACGTACCGTTGCTGATTCAGGCCGCGTAATACGTACCGTTGCTGATTCAGGCCGCGTAATACGTACCGTTGCTGATTCAGGCCGCATAATACTTACCGATGCTGATTCAGGCCGCGTAATACGTACCGTTGCTGATTCAGGCCGCGTAATACGTACCGTTGCTGATTCGGGCCGCGTATCACGTACCGTTGCTGATTCGGGCCGCGTATCACGTACCGTTGCTGATTCAGGCCGCGTAATACGTACCGTTGCTGATTCAGGCCGCGTAATACGTACCGTTGCTGATTCAGGCCTCGTAATACGTACCGTTGCTGATTCAGGCCGCATAATACTTACCGTTGCTGATTCAGGCCGCGTAATACGTACCTTTGCTGATTCAGGCCGCGTATCACGTACAGTTTCTGATTCAGGGCGCGTATCACGTACCGTTGCTGATTCGGGCGACAGAGTACGCACCACTGCTGATATAAGGTCGCTGGTTACCAATAATTGCTGATCTAGGATCACTGATCACAATACCATTACTAATCTAAGGTCGCAGGTCATGTACCACTGCTGACCTAGGGCTGCAGGTCACCTACCATTGCTGGTTTTGTGCCACGGTCATAAAATGTTTGGAACCGCTGCTTTAGACGGAAAAAAACAAACCTGTATATGAAGACTGGGCGTGTTAGCAAATAATCTATATCCTTATTTGATATAATGTGAGCTTTATTTAGTAGAAGTTTTACAGTACAGAAATTAAGCAACATATGTTTGTGCCAGTCATTGATGTTATTTTGGTCAGCGATATACATTTGTAATGATGTTATATTAGTGAAGATAAGGAAGTCTGTTGAATGTTATATTTCCAGAGACACTTCAGACACACAGATCAATACAGTCAAGACTCTTGTAATCAGCAATATAGATTCTAGGAAGAACCTTCATTGAAGCTTCCCTTTGTACAGTATTGTCTGTTTGTCCAGCAGGTCAAGTCAAGTATAGACACTAGCATTATGTGCCCTTCTACCTTCTATCTGTCAGATTCATACCATGGGTCTACTTTTATCCAAATAAGGTCATTTGGTACTGAATTTCAAGAGGCCTTATAGCAGTTAGATATTGGCATTGTTTTGAGTCTGACAGATCATCTTCAATCCTGTTTCTTTGATATATCATTTTAAATTATGATTGTAATTATAGGCATTGATTTTCTGACTAAAACCTTTCATATTACCCTAACTAAACCTGCCTGCGTGCAGTTCTCAGTTCCTGGTATATTGTAAGCAATATATTGTTGGCCCTCCTGTTTAAGAATCACTGGATATAGCTCACATTACAAAGGTTTCTTTTTTTTTTTTCCCCATGTTCTCAGAGCTGGCACAGGTGAAGAAAGAAACATGGAGAGGCAGTACAGATTCAAATAAAGGAGATACTTCTTCCACTGGCAGCTTGCTCACACTTGATGGTAAAGCTTTCTAATTTCTTGCCAGATTAACCATTGTTCCTGTATAAATATAAATTAATATTATATTCATTAATAAATAAAAAAATAATTTCACTTTCTCTCTCTCTCTCTCTCTCTCTTTGTGAGATGCATAGGTATTTTGCTGCATCAGTGGATCTGAAACATCACAGATCAGGGGCTCATGTTAGCAGGGTCATACAAAGTTTGATCTGTTCCCTGCCATATTACATACCTTTAAGAATCACTGATTTACTTAAGTTACAAGTATTACTGTATCACCAACAAAACCTACAGACTGTAATGTAAGAAGACTAGGTTTATGTTAAGATTAAAGCAAACTGTTGCAGATAATCGGAAAGATTTTGAAAAAAATAAAGATTTCTAAATTGTACTATTGTTATGTCAGTTGCTTTGAATTGCTGTTAGAATGACAGGGTCATATCACATACTCTACAGTTCTTGCTTATAAACACAATTACTGCATATACATTGTGAATTTCACTCTGTTGTATAATTAGCATCATCATCCTCCAGCCATCATCATCCATCCTTGAATGGGATGTTCAATTTGTAGCATATTTCAAGCAGTTTTGACTACTTCTATCTTGTTATGAATATAATTATATAAAGACAGTCAGCCTTTACATAAGTTGTTATATAAGAACATGTTTTGTTCTGTCATTGGCTGACACAGGGGAAAGCAAAGATGCTAGAGAAAGCTCACAACCTTGCAGGTTTGCCTTGAACACAGAAAAAACTTGTGGCTCACCAGTATCAAGGAGTGCAGCTATGGAGAGTGAGCATGTGAAGCCTGCATACATGGAGATTCCTCTCAGAGATGAAGACCCCACTAAGGGAGCAGACAAGTCCAAGGATAACACATCTGTAAGCATTGAGGCTAGCTTACCATTGTCCACAGTTTGGTACTTTCTATAGATTCTGAAGCAGATTGTAACATTTTTTTTGACTGTTATGGACCTGTATTAAGATCAGAGAGAGTCTTGGGGTCATGTGATGAGCGCATCTTCTCTTCTTCCCTTAATATACATAAATTATCGGAAAATTGAGAAAATATATCTGCAGGGTGAGCTACATGGAAGTGGTAATTGGTTTTTTAAGAAGAGTATGGGTATCTGACACACGTAAGTGTGAAGAAGATTGCAACTCTTGAATGGAAACATTTTGCAGTATGGTTGAAGAAAAAGATTATAGGACTTCAGAGATGTTAAAACTGTTACTTTGGAAGTTCATTTAATGATATTAGATGATTCTAGAGTGTGATAATATGTGAACAATCATTGGAATTTTAGTCTGTCCCCTGTGATAATATGTGAACAATCATTGGAATTTTAGTCTGTCCCCTGTCATATTACTTTTTTTTTTAAAATCACATATTTACTACAATATTTCATCATCGTGGGATGAATTTTACCATCAAATATTCAGAAATGTCAGTGAAAGTAGTTTCTGAAATCTCTTTATTCTATATTGTATAAAACTGACAAGTTTTATGTTGTTTTTTTTTTTTAAATGTCAGGCCAGCAAAACAAAGAGCCCCAGCGCTGAGATAAACCCAGCAACGTCTTTCACAGTCGACCTGAGCGATTCTGAACACATGCCAAACAAGCACCTGGACATTGGCAGCAGCATCAGTGCTTATGTGCCTTCAAAGATGAGAAAACATTTTAAAGATCGGAAAGCCTTGTCTTCAAACACTTCCTCTAAGGAGACAACATCTGCAAAGAATTCTGTAAGTTGTTTGTAAATTTGTAAAAGGAGTTTTGTCTGTTGTTCTGTTGCTGCAGTGCTGTAAGCTACACGTGGTCTTACTGTACCAAAAAGGCATCTGAAGGATATAGTGTTAGTAACCTGTCCACACACTAGATGGCAGTGTGATCTCTTGATGCCTGGCTGCAATTTCCTCTTCAACTCCATAAGAAGCCAGATCCTGATTTCTGCAGTTAGGTAGTATTTTGAGAAACACTCTGTTATTAAACTAACAACTCCATCAGCAAAGTATTTTGAGAAGCACTCTGATATAAAACTAACAACTCCCCATCATTGAAGCACAGGAATTACAACAGACAGGGAATGGATTATAGTGGTTCAGGACTGGACCTAAGAAACTGGTTTCTTGGCGGACTGTACCACCATGAATACGACATCAAGCTCTACCTCATCAGTCAGGTGAAGAAGTAGGAGTAAGGTAAAAAATATTGGTCAGCTGTGGTCCTCAGGCCTTAATGAACATTCCCTCCCTCTAGTACAGTTGTTAAACTACAAGCACAATAGATATGAGTTTCCAGAATTTGTTTCTGTAGTACCAGACATTCCGAGTGTATCAAAGAACACTGTAAACAAATGACATGTTGGAATTAATGGGGGTATATATGGCTCTGCAGTGACAGTGTCAGAGAATTTTCTCTCAGATAACAGCTTCGATCAGTTTGGAAAGAAGTCCACACTCTTTTAGCTAAGCTGCAGTTTTCCCCCTCATTTGTGTATTTACAGGTGGTCATAAAGACCTTCCCTGAGTAAGAAAAATCGTATCTGAAAAAAATGGTGCTAGATAAACACATGAATGTTGTGGCATTACAAAAGCTGATTCTTTGATTTTAAAAAAATGTACATAATGTACATCACCGTTATCAAAATGGTATCTATGAAGGATAAAGCCTAGTATGTTTTATGGCATCACAAAGCAAGATTGGGAAGTATGGTTCAACACCATGGCCACCAACCACGTTCATCAAATATTACTCCTCCTCTTTACCATTTTTTTTTATTTTATGGGGGTGTACTGAGGACAAAGTGCTGACCAGTTCCTGGTATTGAAACTTTGAAGACAAGGATAACTGATGCCTTAGCAACAGTGATTAAAGAGATGTTAGCAAACACATGGCAAGAAACTGAGTATCCTTAGACATCCTCTGAGAAACTAATGGAACAAGTGTTGAAGTGCATGAATAAATCTTTTTTTTTTCTTTTTTGAGCTCAGGTAAAATTTGCAACACAAGAAAAAGCAAATGTCATTACTTAGCATAGTTTTTGTGTAACATGTTTCAAATCATGGAAAGACTTTATTCTCACCATGTACAACATCTTGCCTTTCTCATTTTTCTTGTTTTTTTTTCATCTTGTGTGTGTATATTTTTAAAAAAATAAATACCAGAAAGTGAAGATGTCACAGCTGTGTGTTTCATTACTGAATGAGAGTTTTTTTTTTTTACTCAGAAATTGTGCTTAGCATGAAGATCATCAAATTAAATACAGCAGCTGGCAGTCCCAGTAGTATCTTACAGCAGCTGGCAGTCCCAGTAGTATCTTACAGCAGCTGGCAGTCCCAGTAGTATCTTACAGCAGCTGGCAGTCCCAGTAGTATCTTACAGCAGCTGGCAGTCCCAGTAGTATCTTACAGCAGCTGGCAGTCCCAGTAGTATCTTACAGCAGCTGGCAGTCCCAGTACAGATTTACTTGGGAGCCAGGGAACACAGGAAGTAAAAAAATGTACAAGAATAAATAGATAAACCTTGAGGTGATACACCAGAAGTGACAGTTGTTGGAAAGGCACAAATAACACCCTTTTATATGTCATGGAGGCACCTAGGGTGATGTTAGTGCTCATATTTTTCTTGATCTGTCAACACAAAGTGATGTAGTCAGCATTACATCTGGCTGCTAGAAAGTGATGTGGTTAGCATCACATCTAGCAGCTAGAAAATGATGTGGTCAGCATCACATCTAGCAGCTAGAAAGTGATGTGGTCAGCATCATATTTAGCAGCTAGAAAGTGATGTGGTCAGCATCACATCTAGCAGCTAGAAAGTGATGTGGTCAGCATCACATCTAGCAGCTAGAAAGTGATGTGGTCAGCATCATATTTAGCAGCTAGAAAGTGATGTGGTCAGCATCATATTTAGCAGCTAGAAAGTGATGTGGTCAGCATCATATTTAGCAGCTAGAAAGTGATGTGGTCAGCATCACATCTAGCAGCTAGAAAGTGATGTGGTCAGCATCACACCTGGCTGCTAGAAAGTGATGTGGTCAGCATCATATTTAGCAGCTAGAAAGTGATGTGGTCAGCATCATATTTAGCAGCTAGAAAGTGATGTGGTCAGCATCATATTTAGCAGCTAGAAAGTGATGTGGTCAGCATCATATTTAGCAGCTAGAAAGTGATGTGGTCAGCATCACACCTGGCTGCTAGAAAGTGATGTGGTCAGCATCACACCTGGCTGCTATAAAGTGATGTGGTCATCATCACATCTGGCTGCTATAAAGTGATGTGGTCATCATCACACCTGGCAGCTAGAAAGTGATGTGGTCATCATCACATCTGGCAGCTAGAAAGTGATGTGGTCGTCATCACACCTGGCTGCTAGAAAGTGATGTGGTCATCATCACACCTGGCTGCTAGAAAGTGATGTGGTCATCATCACATCTGGCAGCTAGAAAGTGATGTGGTCATCATCACATCTGGCAGCTAGAAAGTGATGTGGTCATCATCACACCTGGCAGCTAGAAAGTGATGTGGTCATCATCACATCTGGCAGCTAGAAAGTGATGTGGTCATCATCACATCTGGCAGCTAGAAAGTGATGTGGTCATCATCACATCTGGCAGCTAGAAAGTGATGTGGTCATCATCACACCTGGCAGCTAGAAAGTGATGTGGTCATCATCACATCTGGCAGCTAGAAAGTGATGTGGTCATCATCACACCTGGCAGCTAGAAAGTGATGTGGTCATCATCACATCTGGCAGCTTTTCCTTCCACAGTCCCAGAAGAAACCAGGTACCCATTTGGGTTAATAGGACACTGTGGGTCAGATTTGAACCACCAGCATTCATCATGAGAGACCAGTGCACTATTTCACTAATCATGTGCCCTGTGACATTTGTTTGCTTATCTGTTATTCATGAAAAGCAATAGGTGAAAAGGAGAAGAAGTGAACTGGACTCCATGTGAAAAAAAAATATTTATAGAACAGACACAGAGGCACATAGAGGCAGTCCTTTCAAAGCTCCACAAAGTGGAGACTACTTGATGATGACTGAAGCTATTGAATAAGACTTGCTTATTTCCCTTAGTACGAGCATGAACAGTAGCTGTCAGCAGCTGGAGATAAAAACATGATCATTTTCAGTGTGTGTGTAACTAGCAATCAAATATGCTGAGAGACCTGACACATAAACAATAATAGGCACTTTCTCAAAGTAGTACAGCTGTACTTGTAAGCCAAGAGCACAGAAACAGAAAATAATAAACTACTAGAACTGGATACAGAAAATTTTTTTTTTTTAAATGAAAAGAAATTATGGACACAGGAACTGGGAGTTAGAAAAAAGGTCAGGAAACATGGAGAGAGAGGGGGAAAAGACTTGACGTGCTCAGTGATGATATAAGAGAAGCTTTTGTTAGTTGCAGGAGATGTTACAGGCTATAGTGGATTACATAACTTCTAAGGGTAGCCTTCACGGCAGGTTCATCCAGTTTAGGAGAACATGTCCATTCATGCACTTCTGTCCAGGCTGTTGCAGCATAACATACTTGTATGGCAGAGACACAAATGATAATATTGTTGTTGTCATGTCTGCTTGTAAAATCTGAAATATTTCATGATTTCTGATAACATATTTTAATTTTTTTTTTTTCATACATTATTGTTGGGTACAGATAAATCTTAGTTATATCTCCTCCCTACATGACACGGTTATCTCACAAATCAAGACCCTTTTTCTAATAATTTTATTTATAGGTTACCCTCTCCCGTCCTCCAAATGATTTTTTTCCCTGGCCTACAAACAAAATAGGGTAATAATTTTTGGCTCCTCCCCACTTTTTTCTACTTCAGGAGGAGCGTGAATTGTCTCCCCTGTCACAAGAGAGGATTGATGAAATCTGGAGCAAGGTAGAAGCTAGAGGAAAGTCAAAACTGTCTGGCATACAGTCTACACCAGCTGCTGCTCCTAAGTCTCCTCACTTACAGGACATGAATCCACAGACAGAAGAGAGGAGGTCACTGGATAAAGACAGTGAAAAGAGAGGTAAGAGTGTGAAAGTTTTGTTGTTTGTTTTAGTTAGCACTGTCAAGTGATTGTGTGAGAGAAAGTGTTTTAGTTTTGTTGTTTTAGTTAGAACTGTCAAGTGATTGTGTGAGAGAAAGTGTTTTAGTCTTGTTGTTTTAGTTAGCACTGTCAAGTGATTGTGTGAGAGAAAGTGTTTTAGTCGTGTTGTTTTAGTTAGCACTGTCAAGTGATTGTGTGAGAGAAAGTGTTTTAGTTTTGTTGTTTTAGTTAGAACTGTCAAGTGATTGTGTGAGAGAAAGTGTTTTAGTTTTGTTGTTTTTGTTAGAACTGTCAAGTGATTATGTGAGAGAAAGTGTTTTAGTCCTATTGTTTTAGTGTGTGATTATGTGCGAGAAAGTGTTTTAGTTTTGTTGTTTTAGTTAGCACTGTCAAGTGATTGTGTGAGAGAAAGTGTTTTAGTTTTGTTGTTTTAGTTAGCACTGTCAAGTGATTGTGTGAGAGAAAGTGTTTACTGTTGTTTTGATGAGGTCATATGGTAATTGTGAGAGAATGTGTTTAGTGTTGTTTTGATGAGGTCATATGGTGTTTGTGAGAGAAAGTGTTTACTGTTGTTTTGATGAGATCATATGGTGATTGTGAGATAAAGTGTTTACTGTTTTTGTTTTGGTTAGCTCTTCAGATGATTGTATGATGAAATGATATATTCTTGTAATCTTGAAAATTATTGTGTGATGAAATGATTATTTTTGTAGTCTTGAACGTTATGGCTGCTGAAAACATGCCATACTCCTATTGTTACTTGTTATTCTTTGAAACAAAAATTATTTTGTTAAATTAGGTTTTAATATGAGGAAAGTATATTTTCTGTGACACCAGAATTGTTTTATATTTGAGGCTTGTGTGAGCTTTCAGTCTGTGAGACAAATGTTGTAATCAGATAAGAATGTCTTGCTTTTTCTGATGAGTTCTTTATAACTATTAATAATAGTTGCAAGAATTTTAAAACTGTGATTATATGTAACTGCCAGATCTTTAGAGAATTTTTATCATTGTTGGCAGTCAAGTGTAGCTGTAAAATCTTAAGGAATTTGTCATTGTCACCAGGCATACAAGCCTGTCAAATCATGAGAGAATTTATCATTGTCACCAGTCATACAAGCCTGTCAAATCATGAGAGAATGTATCATTGTCACCAGTCATACAAGCCTGTCAAATCATGAGAGAATTTATCATTGTCACCAGTCATACAAGCCTGTCAAATCATGAGAGAATTTATCATTGTCACCAGTCATACAAGCCTGTCAAATCATGAGAGAATTTATCATTGTCACCAGTCATACAAGCCTGTCAAATCACGAGAGAATTTATCATTGTCACCAGTCATACAAGCCTGTCAAATCACGAGAGAATTTATCATTGTCACCAGTCATACAAGCCTGTCAAATCATGAGAGAATTTATCATTGTCACCAGTCATACAAGCCTGTCAAATCACGAGAGAATTTATCATTGTGTCTAGTCCTTGTTAGTGTTGCAGTTAAAGACTCATAAAGAAGAGATGAGAATCTACATTAAACCCTGTATTGAGCTTCATTTTCTATTTCACGTCTTGTCTTGCTTGAACTTTATAGTTTTATCTTAAAGATTTGTCTCCTTGTTCTTCTGTTTCAACACTGCCTGCCTTCTTTCTGTCTCTGGAATCCAGTTAATTCAATCCAATTCTTTTCTGCTTTCATGCATATTAGCCCAGTTCATTGCTCATCTTTTTTGCTTTCATGCATATTTGCTTAGTTCATTGCTCATCTTTTCTGCTTTCATGCATATTTGCTCAGTTCATTGCTCGTCTTTTCTGCTTTTGTGCTTTTTTGTCCAGTTCATATCCACCTGCTCCTTTTTATCTCAGGTTTTATATCATTTATAAGCAGATTTTTTTTCAGTTATTATTTTTTGTATTTGAGAATTCATGTTGCTTACTATCTTCTTTTGTCTCGTAGAACTGTAAGCTTGATCTTCTTTGCAGTCGATGCGGTGAAGACATTGAGGCAGATTGAGTTACGGTGGGCGTTTTTTTCAGTCCCAGAGTGAAGCTAACAAAGCAAGGGGTGTGCAGTGCTTCTTTAATTGACTCCTCAGCTGAGGGGACTATAGTCATTATCTCATTGGCCAGACTATGCCTCTTACTAAGGGTCCATTGAAGAGGTAGGACAGAATCTTGGTCAGCTATGGTTCATCAACCTTGATGCTAGCATGTCAGCTGTGGGTCACTGATTGTTGGCTGGAAATGCTGTTCTCTCACATCGTCCTTGCCTCCATTCTTTCCACTTAAATTACAGTATTCTTATCAGTACTCTTACAATACAATACATTCATAATTGCTGAGCATATATTCTATTTTAGTGATGCTGTATTTGATTTAATTTTGTCTTAGGATCATTGAGGAAGCCATTGGTGAGTGGAAGTCCGAAGCTGTCCACATCATCAAAAGTGGTATCATCATATACTGGTAGCGTGACCAACACTGGAAGTCCTACAAGTGTGGCTAATTCTTTCAGTATATCTAAGTATCCAGATACAGCTTCTTATCTCTTTGAAAAGATGTTTGAAGGTGGTGCTTCACTTTCTCATCGAACTGACAAACCTCATTCGCCAGAGAGTCAGCAGGACAGTCGAGATAAACCCGCATTGCTGCGTCATTCAACAGAGAAAGCACTGGTCAGACCCGTTATTGATTCAACATCCACTGAAGCTGATCATGATGGCAGCCTTGGTGTGAAAAACTCACTGCAGAAGGCATCAAATAAGACCATTCTACACAGCAGTTATGAGTGTGACGATGACTTGAAAATCACAGAGGATGTTCTAGTGGCTGATGAGAAGGAAGATAAAACAAGTGAAGCCGGTACTTATACTATTGAGGCTGATGTGAAGGAAGGGCAGGACGCAGAAGAAGAAGCAAGGAAGAAGATACCTGAAGTGTTTGGGGTAGATGTAGACAGCTTTAACATAGAGCGACCTGTCATTGACTCTCTTGGTCTGATTGAGTTTGGAAGTCACAGAGATGTGATTGATGATGGGGAAGACACACTTTTGGATGAGAGCAGCCACTCTCCTGGTGATGATGATACAGATGTCCATCTAGGAGATGATTCTGATGATGAGGTAAGCGAAGAATTTAGTTTTTTTTTTCCTTTCTGGAAAGTTCCAAAATCATCATTATCATCATCATCTGTCCAGAGACTTCAATGAGAAACTTTTAAATGACCACTTTATGGTTTCAGCGACCTGGTTAGGCACTGGGTTTACTAATCTGGTTGTACCGGGTTCAGTCCCAGCAGTGGGATTTTTTTCTGATACACACCGAAAAAGCCCCAGGAGTTCACCCAGCCTCTAAAAATGGGTACCAGAGAAATCTGGGAAGGTAAAGCGGCCAGGCGTGATACTGACCACATCACACTTTCATGTGCCGAAGGTCATGGAAAATACGGGCCTAACACCTACTCCCCAGTATGCCTTAAGGCATGGAGAATGGAATGTTACCTACCTACCTACTTATGGTTTCAAATGGGTTGGCTTAGTTTATAATTGTAACTTTTTACATGTTCTTACATCCTTCCCGTGCCGCCAAACGTCACATCGGGCTCGCATGGTAGTTTGCCAAGTTTTCCTGTTTTCAGCGAGCTTTTCATCCTCATCAAGGGATGTTATTGCCACTAAGCTGGCCTCTCTTAACGATGTCATTTTCAGAGTTTCACTTGGTCGACCTCTTTTTCTTCGGCCTGTATAACTGTAACTGGTGACTTAAAATTTTTGTAGTTTTACATGATAGCATTATTTTATGGTTTGAAAAGGTCACCTTTTACTCTATCGTTTGTGTGTGTGTGTGTGTGTGTGTGTGTGCATATTTAAAAAGAGGCATGAACAAGTGATGATTTTCAGACTTGGAACAGTACGTTACAGAGATTTTCAGACTTGGAACAGTACATTACAGAGATTTTCAGACTTGGAACAGTACATTACAGAGATTTTCAGACTTGGAATAGTACATTACAGAGATTTTCAGAATCGAAACAGTACATCGTCTTGTAAAAATCTCTTGAACAAACTTAATTATCGGATCTCGTAGTATGAACTTTTTGTAAGGGCACTAAATTGACTAGTGAAGACATATTACAAGACTACATGCTACAGTCTGGTCTCAGAGTGGCCCACGCTGGTTCCACGCCGGAGTTTCCAAGACCGCAGCGAAGGTCAGGTCCGAACGTGAATCTTGACTGAGAAAGAATGTACAGAAGACGTGCGCTGTTTAGATGTCCAGTTAACAACAACAACAATCATAATTACTGAGCTAAGCCTCTGTTAAATTGTCCAGTTCTCTTCAGTACGAGCGAGAAGCAGACATGAGCTGCTCGTGGTCTCTTGTGTCAGCTTAGTCTGGAGAGAGAGAGAGAGAGAGAGAGAGAGAGAGAGAGAGAGAGATAAGAAGGGCAGCGCGTGTTAACACTGAATGGAAGAATAAAGCAAGCGATGAGTCATTTTCTCTCATACGAGGGGCGCCGGTTACAGCGCGTTTGGTATGGCTGTAGGAAAGATATATGTACGGAGCAGGTCTTCTCGCCGAGTCTGGCTTTCATTTCAGTCAGTACGCGTCGTCTGAGATTCGTTCCCAGTGTTGTACTGAGATATTATGAGCATATTCTTGCTTTCTTTTATGTAAATATAGAAAAGGGGGAAATAAAGCCAGGGTTCTGTGAAGCTAGAGCCGCGGAGAGCCAGGTCGGGCCCTATCATCATCATCATCATCATCATCATCATCATCATCATCGTCATCATGTGTCGTCTTCAGTGCAAAGGTTGGCGGTAGTGAATCCCAAGCTGTTCTCTCTTGATATCACACTCAGCCTGGCTCTATCCTGTCCGCTCCCGTATGTTATCTTCCTATCAACATCTCTCTGTACCTCTCACTCTCTTTCCTTCCAGCTTTCCTTCTGTTATGGTCTTCGGTATTTTACTATGTCTTTTGATATGGCCATGTTTATTTTCCTGGTCCGTATTTCTTCGAGAAGTTCACGCTGGCCGTGTAGTGTTCTAATACTTGCTCGTTGCTCAGTTCCTTTACACGTCCGTTTGTTTTCTTGTACGTTTCTAATAAGAAAAAAAGAGGGGGTGGGGTGGGGGACAAGTCCACCGAGCCCTCAGACAACAGCCTGGGCTCTGGCGGGACCACTCCGGCTCTCCCGTCCCACCCGACCTTAAAGTACAGCAGTTATAAGTTTTCATGACCTATTAGGCACGTCTGTCTAATGTATGCCCCCCGTCTAATGTATGCCTGTGTAATCCCTCCTCCTCCCCCCCCCCCTCTCTCTCATTTCGAGATCGCTGATTTAAAAAAAAAAGTGTGGTCTATAAAGAGCTTCTTAGACTAAGTTTTAGACAGTTACCGAGCCAGCGACTATGAGAAGATAATCGTCTTCTTGTCTCAGAGCTCGTTGACATTAGTCTGTGTGTACATAACAACACTTTTATGGTTTGCTGTCTTCAAGTTAGAGGAGAGACATGGTGCACTTTTGTCAAACAAATAGTAACAAACATGTATTTCTAGCCAAAAGTTTTTTTGGGGTTTTTTTCCTTCAAGAAGATGAAAATAAGGAAACAGCAAAAAAAAAAAAAAAACAAAACACAGCAAAATTAGCTCACATTCTTTCTCTTAGTTAGGGCGTCATGGCTTTACTACATCATGCACTATGAGCATCTCTGCTGTACTACAAGCTGTTTTTATAAAACTACGTCATACACTCTGACCATCTCTGCTGTACTACAAGCTGTTTTTATAAAACTACGTCATACACTCTGACCATCTCTGCTGTACTAGTAGCTGTTTTTATAAAACTACGTCATACACTCTGACCATCTCTGCTGTACTACAAGCTGTTTTTATAAAACTACGTCATACACTCTGACCATCTCTGCTGTACTACAAGCTGTTTTTATAAAACTACGTCATACACTCTGACCATCTCTGCTGTACTAGTAGCTGTTTTTATAAAACTACGTCATACACTCTGACCATCTCTGCTGTACTAGTAGCTGTTTTCCGCAGTCCTCAATTCCTCTTAGTTGCAAAATGTGTTGACAAGAGAGTTTCAAAAGCGCAAGGCACCCAAAACGGAAACTTGTTTTGTTGTATATGAAAAGTCGAGAACTGAGCCGAGTTTGATGCAGATGTTGAAAAAAAAATGTCATTAGGCAGATAAGTACCAGATATAAGCATCTGGCGCTGTACATTCATCCTTCATACAAGCTTGCTCATACTTCAGTCCATCTTTCTCTCCCTTCTTCCTTCATTTTCCTAGTCCCGGTATTTGCCGGCGGTTTGTTTTCTTCAACATTACTCCTAAACGTTGCTTCCCTGATCTCATTTTCCCACGTTTTTTTTTTTGTGTTTGTGTTTTTTTCTTCCTGATGGAGTCGTCCTCCCCCGTCCCCCTCCCCAAGAAATCTCACCGTCTCTCCGCTCTTTGTTTCCTCGCACCCCTGGAGGATACCTTCAACGTAAAAACTCCATCTAGACCTGCAGGTATCTGGCCGGCGAGTAAACACAGGAACCGCCCCACTGCTGCTTACTGCGTGTAGGTTAGCACCGATCTTTGAATTCTTCTCCCACATTCTGCGGTTATCATCCGTGCAAGTATTTCACATGGAGCTGACCACAGGAACGCTGTATCGTTCAGAGGCACGCATGTTCCTTGTCAGGGTAATGTTCTAACTCGTTTAGCCGTTGTTTTCCAGCATCTTTTGTCTGTTTTCAGTTAAAGCCTTCTCTGTGGAGCAGCCTGGATTCCCGGCTTGAGTAAAAGTTTGTGTTTTTGATCGCGTGTATCTGAACTTGGTGCAGAGATTTAGCCTGGACTGTTGTTATAACAGGCATAAATAGTGAGAGGAAGAATGTTGCTATCTTGTATGTATTCAGTCAGCATAACTCTTTGCCTGTAAGTCATCCACAGAGAGCAGGAAGAAGCAACAGAGATTATCCACAGGAAATAAACGGATAATACAGAAAATGAAAAGAAGCAACAGAGATGTGGTTTTTGAGAAACTTTAATATATATCAAGAAAAAAAAAACACAATGAAATTCTCAGAAAAGTTTCAGAATTTTGAAAAAAAAAAAAAGAGCCAGAAGAAGAAAAAATTGTCCAGATTCTTTGAAGATAGTCATGAGAAATCAGATTCTTTGAAGATAGTCATGAGAAATCAGATTCTTTGAAGATAGTCATGAGAAAGTCCAGATTCTTTGAAGATAGTCACGAGAAATCAGGCTGAGAGTCACTGGACAACTCAAGACATCAAAACAAAAAAGATGATGAAGTTCAAAAGAAAAATATTTAGATAATCTGACCAGTACAAAAAAAAAGAGAAGACATTGGATGTGATTAGAAATATGATAAACCCTAGATAATGATCAACACAATATTAAGTATGCTACTTGCTAACGATGACTGTTAATAAAAATGTGCTGAAGTCACAATTATGCACTACATATAGCATTCTGTAGTACTGTTGTGAGCATACCATATTTCCAGCCATATAAGAAACCCCTAAAAAAAAAACAAAACTTTCAGAAAGCACCGTCTCCTATACCCTGATGGTTAGGTGTTAGGAGACCTTGGGGTAAAGGTTACTAGTACTAGACTAACACCTAAACACCAATGTTTAACATACTAGTCTACTGATGACCCCAGAATGAAATATGTATGATTATAAATGATTAAATTATGATTACAAATTGTGACAGTATTAAAATATATTTTTAAAGATCTATACAAGCAGCAGCTTGATCAGTTGTCTTACTTTATTTCCAGACACTTGGTGACATAATGTATTTATCTGGCTGAACATTTTGTTCTTGACATCAGAGTATGGGTGAATGTTCAGTATTAAAAGCCTTTGCAACATTTGTACAATTATTACACTACCTTGCAGATCATGGGAAATATAGGCTTTTTTTTTAGATTAGTTCCAGATATCACTTTTTAAAATTATAGATGCATCATACATGTATATCTTATATGAAGAGAAATATGGTAAGTAAATAATGTGCCAGTTGGTATTTTTCATGCACACTATGTGATAAGATGTAATATGACAACCTATATGTATGGTTTATAAATATGTTATATTATGTGGTATGGAATTTTTTTAAATAGCATTTGTAAACATATTCTGTCTTCTGGTAATGTTGATGATCAGATATCTTTGTTAATAAGCTTCTCAGCTTCTGAGCCTTGCACTAGATGGTGAGGCTATCTTGACATTGTTGCCTCTTTCAGAACAGTGATATGGCTGCTACAGAAGACACCAATGTGTGGGTTAGTCAGAGGACAACAGTGTCTCATCAGAAATCACACGATTCAAGCAGAACAGCAAAGATAGAAGGTGAGTTGACATTAATATTGCTTAGTCTAACAACAAAGATAGAAGGTGAGTTGACATTACTATTGCTTAGTCTAACAGCAACGATAGAAGATGAGTTGACATTACTATTGCTTAGTCTAAAAGCAAAGATAGAAGGTGAGTTGACATTAATATTGCTTAGTCTAACAGCAAAGATAGAAGGTGAGTTGACATTAATATTGCTTAGTCTAACAGCAAAGATAGAAGGTGAGTTGACATTAATATTGCTTAGTCTAACAGCAAAGATAGAAGGTGAGTTGACATTAATATTGCTTAGTCTAACAGCAAAGATAGAAGGTGAGTTGACATTACTATTGCTTAGTCTAACAGCAAAGATAGAAGGTGAGTTGATATTAATATTGCTTAGTCTAACAGCAAAGATAGAAGGTGAGTTGACATTAATATTGCTTAGTCTAACAGCAAAATAGAAGGTGAGTTGACATTAATATTGCTTAGTCTAAAAGCAAAGATAGAAAGTGAGTTGGCATTACTATTGTTTAGTCTAACAGCAAAGATAGAAAGTGAGTTGACATTACTGTTGCTTAGTCTATTGCTTAGTCTAACAGCAAAGATAGAAAGTGAGTTGACATTAATATTGCTTAGTCTAACAACAAAGATAGAAGGTGAGTTGACATTACTATTGCTTAGTCTAACAACAAAGATAGAAGGTGAGTTGACATTACTATTGCTTAGTCTAACAGCAAAGATAGAAGGTAAGTTGACATTACTGTTGCCGTACAGCTTTATTATATTCTGTCATTGTAAGTTCTATGTAAGTGTGTGATTGAAAAAATATTTATATCAACACTTTTTTTTTGCCAGCACTAAATTTTGACACTATGAAAATGCTAGAAAGAAAAATTGTAACTTGAGAAATGAATGCTTGAGGAAAACAGTAAATAAGAAGAGGCAGAGTGATACATCATACAGTGTAGAGCAAGACAAAGAGTAAACTGGTATGGTCATCAGAGGAGAATAAATCTTACTCAGTTATCAGTGCAGTGGCACTACATAAAAGTGCCAGGAACTGTACAGAGAAGATGACCCAGAAAACTATAAATCAAGGGAGTAAACAAGCTCTAGAAGAGAAATGCTCTGACACTACATCAGGCCATGTCACCTACTTTAAATCAGATAATGATAGTCAAACTGTCTGTAAAACATAACGGTAAACATCAGAGATAAGACTAAAGAATAAAGTAGTTATATGTATAACATACTTATCTATGTATTTGCTTATACATGGGTTTCTGATACTAATCTCTAATAGATGCATATTTTAACACATTTATGTCCATTCTTCTTTGCCTTTCAGTTGAAGCTTCACTTTCCAAGAAACCTCCACAAGGCATTAGTAAGACAAGACCTGGCACAGGCAGAAAGCTCCCATCCATTCCTCCAGTAAACAGTGGCTTCTCACCTGGCCATCAGATCCTGCCGAGAAAGATACCAGACTCTTCAGTAAATGACAAACACTTTATAGACAGCACCCTTAAGTCTGCTGTTGGATTAGATCAAGCACATTCCAAAACTGTGAGAAATGGTTATCCTGGAAGTCCAGCAAGTTCCAAGATGCTACACCAAGACCACGCTTTTACCCCTTTGAAATATGGCAGTGCCAAGAAGAATTCTCAACACTCTGATGCTGATATGCCACGCACTGGTACAGTTGTAAATGGAGATGAAGTCTTTGCTGTGCCAGCATTGTATAAAAGCCCGAGAGATTATCTTGAAAAAAAGCAACAGAAAGAACTGATCAGATCTAGCAGCGGTGCCGGCATTCCTTCGACAAGTGTTGGTAAGAAGCCTTTTGTCAAGTCGGCGTCTCAAGCAGCTCACGTACCCAAGACTGCAACTTCTCCCAGGAGCACTCCTTCAGCCAGCGGATCACGGAGCTCAGATGTGTCTGATGTACACAGTAGAAAAGACAGCATTGATAACGACAGCATTATGTCTGACCATGGTTCTGACACATCGTCCAAAGGCAAGAGCACTCTTACCAAGGCCAGACCCAACAGGACGTTTGAACTCCGAAGGGCTCGTGCTGGAAGCCTTGATGGGCCACCTGTTCCAAGATCAGCAAAGTCTTCAGCGATGTCCAAGTCCAGTCACAGCAGTTCAATTAGCAAGTCCAACAGTCTTTCCAGTAGCACTAGAAATAGGCCTTTGCTCGACACAGGACGTAGTGAGACAATGATGGTAGGGGCTCAGACAGCCAGGAGAAGCCTGAACATCAGTCGAGAGGAAGTAAGTAAAACTAGTAAAGCAGTCTCCAGTCGAGTGGATAGTGGTTTGCATGGTCAGAATCTTCAGCGTGCCAGCTCTCTTACAATTTCACATCCCATCTTTGGAAGTAAAAGAGAGCTAACACCCAAGTTACACCTGAGGTCCACGCCTACAGGTAAAAGTAAACCAACATTAACAGGTTTTGGTAGTGTCATCAACAGAAGCCAGTCACAGCCTAACAGTAGGTCAAGCTCTCCCAGAAGTGCTGAGAAAATAGCTTGGGAGCGGAGAAAGGGCTACGATGCCAGAAAGTCTGTAGCAGAAGCAAAAGCACACAAGACAAAGGATGCTCCTCAAACTTCAACAAGCATAATAAGAGCTAAACCAGTGACAAAATCCAGCATTACAAGGAATATGATCAAATCTGCATCTTTCACAAACTCTGCTGGTTTGTCGACCAGTCTTCGCACCTCGGCCTCCATTTCCCAAGACTTTTCAGATCCAGGGAATTCACACCATCAGCTTGAAGATCCACACAAAGCGTTCATTCCAATCCACAGCTCACGTCACAATGGTAGATCCCCACACAGTGCTGATGAATATGACACCCTCCACACATCACACTCTGCACAGGTATATTTTTGTATCAGCTTTTCATATATTTCTGTGTTTTTTCATCTTTTTTTTTTTTTTTAGAGCATTAAATATTTGCATTTGGGAAATACAGTATTTGTGCGTGCGTGTGTGTGTGTACAGGTAGGTCCTGATTTACTCTGTGGTCACAGTCCTCAGGCCGTGTACAACATGGAACACCCTCAGTAAACACACAAACCGACCACAGGTCATCCTTACACTGCAAAAGACAAGAAGAAATTGTTAACTATCACCTGCAAGACTGCACTGACAGATCTTCTAAAACACATCTGCCACCAAACTGTGGCTAGCTTCTGTAGAGGTGCTGACCAAGCAGAAAAGATCAGCATATTCCACTAAGCTGGCACAAGAAAAAAAAACAACTGAAGACTTGTAAAAAGGGAATAGGAAAAGTCAAATAAAAAAAAAAAATCTAGATTTTAAGATTTATGTCCCACATAAGTGAAGCAGTAGAAGTGAAGGAATAATTAATTTATAATTTATTGAAATGAAACAAGTTCCTTAAATAAAAAAAAAATTAATATTAAGAAGTAATGTGACTACATTTGATGTAAATATATTTTGATATTTTATTATTGTGAAATATAAGTCATTGGAGTATGTACTCATAGTAACAGTCTATCTTTCTTTTTGTGTTCTTTGATACTGGTTGGCATAAAGGGATAGCATCTTTGATTGACTGGGCAAAGTTTTAGGGCCTTGCACATCTCCAAATGCTGTTTTTCACATTCCATACAATTACCATCAGTTTTACTTTGGTCGGTAGAAGATTGTTACTTTTTTTGATAACATATAGGCAGTTTGTCGCTACACTCTGAAAACATAGATGCACAATTTATCCAAAGTAATAAAGCACAAAAGAACACAAGAAATTGTTGATACCAGTGTGCACCTCACAACACATGCACGTTCATAGACAAAAACAATATGAACAATGCCCACACTAGCATCACACAAATATTTGAAGACGCTGTCCTTCTTGGCAATCACTGACTCATGGCTGACATGCTAGCTTCATCACCATCATCATCATCATCATCAGGTGCCGTGCCGACTGGCGTTGGCTATTATGCTTCTCCAGAGTACCCGATCCTTCATGCAGGCCATCAGTTCAGTTGGTGATCTCCTCTCACACCATCCCGTCAGACTGTCCAGTATCATTTCTCTTGGTCTTCCTCTTGATCTTCTTCCTTCTATTTTTCCTGTTGTTATAATATTTTCAATGCCCCCTCTTCTCATTGCATGTCGTATGAAAGTACATTGTCTCTCTCTTATCTTTCTGACAAGGTTTTTTGTCTCTCCAGCTCTTCTCATACATTCTTCATTAGTTATTTTTGATGTCCAGGGGATTCGCAACATTCTTCTAATAAACCACATTTCTGCTGCTTCCAATGCTAGCTTCAGAGTTTACAAATCACAGCTGAACAAGACCCTGCCCCACCTCTCAGTTGGTACCCCCTCTAGTAACAGGCCTATCCTGGCTAACGGGGCAGGGATCACCCTAGACCCCATGGTGGTGGAGACTGCTAAAGAAGTATCATACACCCCTGCTTTCTGACTGCACTCAGGGACCGAAAAAATAGCCTGTGAATTTTACCACGTTGACAGGGATCAGGATCTGAAGTGACCAACAACCTCGAACACAGAAAAAGAAGAAGAAGAAAAAAAGAAATGTAAAGTTGAAGAGTATGAAGTATTTACATCCATTCCAGCATCACTCTGGAACGCCTGGAGCAATTTGAACCAAACTTGGTACACATATGACTTACAGTCTGGACAAAGTACTGTCTGGGTTAGATCACCCCTAGGATACCCTATGACACCTAGGGGTCGGGATCACATGTAAAAATAATTGAAAATGAACAATATTAGTGTCGAATCCATATTTTTCGGGGTCGCTGAGATGAATATTGACACTCCCAATGCCATTTAAGTCCAAGTTCAGCCCCCAATGGCATGGGGGGGCCCTAGGGGTGGGGGTGGGATGGAGTGACATGCACAAATAATTGAAAACAACCATTATTACTGTTGAATCCATAGTTTTTGGTGTCGCTGAGATGAATACTGGCACTTGCAAGTTAAGCCCCCATTAGCATGGTGGGGGTGGGTTGTGAGAAGTGGTGAAAAATAAAATGTCCAAATTGACCGATATTAATGTCGAATCCATATTGTTCAGGTTTGCTAAACTGATTGGTGACAGTCCTGATGACAATTAAGCCCACGTTTAGTTGAATAGAAGGGATAGAACTCTGTATTACCATCTAGACTCTGTAGAACCTTCTAGAAGGTTGTGGATATGAATAGAACATTTTGGAACCTTCTAGAAGATTGTCAAACTGAATAGACCTCTGTAGAACCTTCTAGAAGGCTATGGAAATGAATAGAATGTTGTAGAACCATCTAGAAGGTTGTGGAAATGAATAGAACTTTGTTAATTGGGATAAATAAATACCCGGGCAGTGCTAGGTAATCACCTAGAAGTTTATAATGAAGCAGCATAAATCAGGGCCTATCTTTTATCTTGTCATATATATGTGTGTATATGTGTGCATATGTGTCATATATATGTGTGTGTGTGTATGATATACACACGCATACAAATTAGACTCTTTAGAAAACAAATACCTAAGGAAAATACTCGGTATAAAGTGGAATGAATTCAAGAACAACTCAGAGATAAAGCAGATGAGCAAACAACAATCTGTCTCATGGGTGATCAGAAAAAGGAGATGGGACATATATCCGTCACGTGATGAGAAGAAACAGTCAGAGAATCCCAAAACAAGCTGGAACACTTTGTGAACTACCATGCAAGCCCTCTGTGATGTTTGACGGCACAGAAAGGATGTAATATATATATATAATATATATATATATATATATATATATTATATATATATATATATATAATGTAAGTATATAAATGGAATGTTGTAAAATGTAAACTATATCAGCTTGTGCAATGATATGGATGTTGTGTATGTAGTTATTTTACAGATAGTTGCTTGCTGTTGTCTGTATGTTGTGGTGTATCCCCATATATATTAGTTTATTTGAAACATTTTGTTTTTTTTATAGGTTTAGTACAGCTTATAAGTGATTTTAATTACAACTTCACAGCATTAACTCTTACAATGAAACTTACTTTTGCCTTAATCAATTATAACTTTTTAATGAAAGTTTTGTATCAAATGTTTAACGATAGGAAAGAAGGTCTGATGAACTTAAATTAGACATAACAAAACAAATATTTTTATTTCGGATATACTTAATGTCACTTTTTCACTGTAACTAAGCAGAATAGTGTATAGAGTCTCATCATATTTAACTAGCACTGTTTAGCACATTTTGTTTGTTTCATCATTGCTACTACTTGTGTTTTACTAATCCTATCACATCTGAGTCTTGTTTACACTTGCTGTGTGTTCTATCCTAATTAAACATGACTAGGACAATACCATGAGTTCGATGCTGCTGCTGGAGACACCATCTGCTTTCACCCCTCCACTACTCCGGAACAAGTCCGTGACCCCAGAAGCTCCTTCACCTTCCGAACCCTTCTTATCACTGCGCAGGCGGATACGGAACATGGACGGAGACTCCAGCCCGTCTTTGGTGAAATCACCACACGCTAATGGTGACAGTGGATATGTGGGGCTCTGTGCTGCTCAGAGCTTTCCTCAGGTCTGAAAGGAGAGCTAAACTGAAGATTTTTAGTCTTACTTCTGTCCAGGAACCTTTGTTTGTTTTTTTTTTTCTCAAGACAGTGCAGTCTTCCCCTAATGTTAGCAACTCTACAGGCATTCTTCCCATGTTGCTAGCAACTATATAAGCAATCTTCCCCTGTTGCTAACAACTATACAGGCAGTATTAACTGTTAGGGAAGGCAGTTATTGAAAACCTGCTTCAGTTACACTTATTTTAATGTTTTTGTTCCTCTTCACTTTCTGAAGGAGAACTCTGATAGCTAGCAGTACTCCTATATGTGTATGAAGCATGGAAGATAAATATTAAAAACTGACAGTCAGATATTACATTTCTTTGGATATAAAATCAGAAATTCACCAAACGTTACATTTTTTGGAAGATAAATTTTATTTTAACAATTGCCAGGCATTACATTTCTTGGGAGATAAAATCTAAAATCCACCAACATTACATTTTGTGGAAGATAGGCATGTTAAAGAAACTGACAGTCATTTATAAGGACTATGCCAAATCTTGCAGATCTGATGAAAGCACAGATAACATGTATAATTTTTAGAATAGCTGTGGAAAGAATTAAGGAAAAAGTTAACAGTGTCTCATCATGTGATGATGGGAATAACTGGAAACATTAAAATATTATTCACAGTGAAGATGAAGTATTTGAAAATTTAGTTGGCTCAGCAGTTGACCATAGGTTCTCACTGTTGTAGCTATATAAGTCTTTTCTGACACTGCTTGTATGCCAGCTGATGTCTGTGTAAGTTCATCTGTTGCTTTTATTTTGCATGTTTGTGTACTTGCATGTATTTGTGTGATCTTGATGCCACATTCTCAGTTTTATGTCACTAAAAGAACAAACAAAAATTTAAGAAAAGAAACAAAAACTCAAGCTGGAAATTCTGTTATGTGTAAGTGCATCATGAAAGTAAAAATGTATGCCACATTCTTCAAGAATCCATACATGTACTTAACCTGTGGCCTATATTTTGGAAAGACTAACTTGGATGGTAAAGATTAAAAGTAACCAAAGGTCATTTTTTAAATTTTTTATCCCCATTCAAATTTCAGTAACAGCAATTTTGAACATGCTTAACATTTCACAAATTTGATAAGTAATAGCCAGTTCTCTTTATATTTTATCGGTAACAGCCAGTTCTCTGTATATTTTATCAGTAACAGACAGTTCTCTGTATATTTTATCAGTAACAGCCAGTTCTCTTTATATTTTGTCAGTAACAGCCATTTCATCATTAATGATGTTCTGTACTCAGTAGCTTAATACTTCAGACAAAGAAAAACTCATATCTCTTAATTGTAGTATTAAAAGTAATAAAATTATGTTTCTGTAAAAAGTGGCTGTGTATAATTTTGTGTCTGAAAAAAAATGTTTAAAAAATAATTAGAGCATATTTCATGGTTGTTACTTTAGATACATAGAAAGAGAGGCTAATGACCTGGCTATATGGAGTGTTTTTATATCTGCATATGGACTCCCAGCAGCAAAGAGCCTTGTAGACTGGGAACCAGTGAACAGTCATATAATAAGAGCATGATACAACCTAAGACACTGAAGAATGACAATAATACAATGTTATGCACCCATGAACGATGCAGATGATGAGATGAAAGATGATTTCTGTCACCAGTTACAACAAATCATTAACAAAGTTTCTAAACATGACATCCTAATTGCTTTGGGGGACTTCAACGCTAAGGTAGGGAAAGATAACACAGACGTTGAAAAAGTAATGGAGATCGAAGGAACTGACATGGTAAATCAAAACGGAGACAGATTAATTGAAATTTGTCTAACAGAGGGCATGGTCATTGGAGGCACAATATTTCCACACAAAGAGATACATAAAACAACGTGGATATCTCCAGATGATAGAACTAGAAACCAGATAGATCATTTTTGTATTAGAAAGCAATACAGAACATCTCTCATAGATATAAGGGCATATAGGGATGCAGATGTCAACAGCGATCACAATCTATGTATAGGGAAAATAAAACTGAAACTGAAAAGCCAACACAAGAAATCAATATGCAGAAAGATAAACAGCCACAGCTTACAAGAAGAGAATACTAACAGTAATTTCAATCAGGAACTTGCCATTCATTCCACAGCACTCAGTGAAGTAGAGGAGATAGGTATAGATGAATTATGGAATTCTTACAGCACAGCCATATTCCCAGCAGCAAAAGCAAGTGCTGGACTGAAAAAAAACAAATAGAAAAGCACGGATATCAGAAATCACAAGGAAGTACATATATGAAAGACGAGCAGCCAAATTAGACATGTTGAATGTAAAGACAGATCTTGGAAAAGATTGGTGAAAGCGACATACAAAGAAATAGACAAGAAAGTGAAAAGTTCAGCTGGAATGGATAAAAGAGAATACATAGACAATATGGTGAAAGAGGCAGAGAAAGCAGCAAAAACAGGAGACAGCAAAACTTTATATAACATACAAAAGATGCTGACAGGTACTATTACATCTAAAGAAAGACCAGTCCTTAGCAAAACTGGAACACTAACATCAAGTAAAGACCAGAAGCAAAGATGGGCTGAACACTTCCAAGAAATACTTAATCGACCACACCCAAAAGAAGTGATAAACCTTGAAGCTGACTTACCAACCCTACAACTAAATGTCAACCTAGATGAAATTACATTTGCATGAAATTGAAACAGCAGTGAATTTATTGGCTAACAACAAAGCTGCAGGTGAAGATGAAATAACACCCGAAATGTTTAAAAGCTATCAACAGTGACAGCATGAGATAACTACAGAGAATGTTTAATAAGATTTGGAACGAAGAAAAGGTCCCTTCTAAATGGAAAAAGGGAATCATTGTTAAAATACCAAAAAAAAAAAGGTAACCTTAGTGACTGTAACAATTGGAGAGGATTAACGTTAGTATCAGTTGTGTCAAAAATATTTTGCAAGGTCATTCTGAAACGACTTAAAGATATAGTGGATACCAAAATGAGAGAAGAACAAGCAGGATTTCGAAAAGGGAGAAGTTGTCTCGACCAGATCTTTACTCTAAGAATAATACTTGAAGAACATATTGAAAAGCAGAAACTATTAATACTGAATTTCATAGACTTTACAAAAGGCATTTGATAGCATACACAGAGATTCATTGTGGAGAATTTTAAGTCTATATGGATAAAACATTACAGGAAACAGCAAAAGAGGTGCTGGGATATCGGAAAAGGAGAAAAGAGGAATGAATAAGCGAGACCACATGGGAAAAGATAGAGCAAAGAAAAGAAATCAAGAAAAAATTACTGAACACCAAATCACAACGACTTAAAGAACGAGTTTTAAGTAATTATGCACAAAAAGACAAAGAAGTGAAGGAATCATGCCGTCAAGATAAACGTCAATATTATGACAACTTAGCAGAAACAGCAGAGAAAGCAGCATATACAAATGACAGGAAACCATATATAAAATCACAAAGCAGATGACAGGTAACTTCAACACAAGATGTGAAAGTGCAGTAAGAACACAAAATAGACAACTGGTCAGTGGAGAAAGAGAAAAAATTGAAAGATGGAGGGAACACTTTAGCACCCTACTAAACAGAACACAAGCAGCACAAATAATAGACATACCTGAAGCAAAAACGGAACTAAACATCAGTACAGGACCAATAACAATAAATGAAGTAAAGGAGGCGATAAAGAAGCTAAAATCAGACAGGGCACCAGGTGAAGATGAAGTGACTGCTGAGATGTTGAAAGCAGAAGAAACAGAAACACCAAAACAACTTTGCCGGATATTACAACAAATTTGGGATCTAGAAAAAGCCCCAGAGGAGTGGAAAACTGGTCTTATAGTAAAACTACCAAAGAAGGGTGACCTCAGAGATTGCGGGAACTGGAGAGGCATTACCCTACTGCCACTCACCAGTAAAGTATTTTGCAGAATAATCATCAACAGAATTGTACCAACACTTGAGGAAAAACTTCGGAAAGAGCAGGCAGGATTTAGGAAAGGAAGATCATGCATAGACCACATATTTGTACTTAGACAAATATTAGAACAGGCAAATGAGTGGCATAGCACAACATATGCATTATTCATAGATTTTGAGAAAGCCTTTGACAGTGTCAACAGAGATGCACTGTGGAAAATCCTAAGATGGCATGGCCTCCCTCATAAAATAGTTAATGTAATCAAAGCCCTATACGAGGGTTTTCAGTGCAAAGTTATCTATGGAGAACATACCTCCGGCAGCCTTAGGGTACAAACAGGAGTGAAACAGGGATGTGTACTTTCACCAACATTATTTATCTTGGCAGTAGACTGGTTAATGAAGGAGGCAACATCAGACAAACGCAGAGGATTACAATGGACCCTTGACACAGTGCTGGAGGACCTTGACTTTGCGGACGACATTTGTCTATTATCAAGCAGTCACAAAGATATGCAAGATAAAATAAACAAGCTAACTCAGAATGCACACAACATAGGACTAAAGATCAACGTAGGAAAGACAAAATTAATGAAGCAAAATGTGAACAACAGAAATGTATTCAGAGTAGATAACAAGTTAGTGGAGGAGGTCAACGAATTTGTATACCTTTGCAGCAGAGTAGTAGAAAATGGAGACAGCACAGAGGACATCAACAGCAGACTTACTAGAGCAAACCAGGCTTTTGCAATGCTGCAGACTATATGGAAATCAAAAAAACTAAGCATAAATATGAAAATCAGGATATTTAAGAGTAATATTCTAAGTGTACTACTCTATGGAAGTGAATGCTGGAAAATCACCAAAACCATAGAAAACAAGTTGAATTCCTTCCAGACTAAATGTTTAAGAAGAATTAGAAAAATATTTTGGTCAAACACCATAAGAAATAACATCTTATTAGCAGAAATGCAGATGAAACCACTGACAACAATTATTGAAGAAAGACGCTGGCGATGGTTGGGACATGTGCTCCGAATGACTGACAACTCACTACCAAAAATATCACTAAGATGGACACCACAGGGGAGCAGAAGTAAGGGTAGACCAAAAGAGACATGGAGAAGAACAACAGAAGGGATGTTGAGCAATAGAGGGCTCACCTGGGCAAGAGCAGAAAAAAAGGCGAAGGACAGGCATTTGTGGAAAACCCTTGCGGAAGCCCCATGTGCCCTGGGCACTTAAGGTTCAGAGAGAGAGAGAGAGAGAGATGGAATACCATCTAAAATTGTCAACATCATTAAGGACCTCTACAATGGATATGTTTGTGCAGTCAAAACAGAAGAAGGGATGAGTGAATGGTTCCAGATTGAAACAGGCATGAAACAAGGATGTATAGTGTCTCCTTTGCTTTTGGAATTGCAATAGTCTTCATAATGAAAAAATGCTGCACAGGTAACACAGGTATTGATTGGGTACATGAGACCCAACTAGAAGATATTGATTTTGCTGATGATATAACTCTTATGAGTAACAATGTGAATTCCATGCACAAAAAAAAACCAGATATCCTGTCTTCACTGGCTAGCAAAATAGAACTTGAAATTAACAAGGACAAAACAAAAATAATGAAACTTCCCTTTAATCAAAATGAAAAAGTACATGTAGAAGGGACAGATGTTGAAGAAGTCAGTCAATTTGCATACCTCAGCAGCTACATAGACCAGGATGGTGACACTAGAAAGGAAGTTAGGATCAGAACTGCAAAAGCAGCATCGATCTTCAAGAATCTTGAGAACATATGGCATTCAAAAGTTATAAGCACAAAAACCAAGTTAAGACTATTCAATTCAAATGTAACATCCACTCTCATTTATGCATGTGAAAGCTGGAAAACAACTAAAGAAATAGACAAGAAATTAGACTGTTTTGAAAACAAATGCCTAAGGAAAATACTCGGCATCAAGTGGAACGAATTCAAGAACAATGCAGAGATAAGACTGATGACTGAACAATAACCAGTCTCATAGGTGATCAGGAAAAGGAGATGGACATATGCTGGTCACTTGATGAGAAGAAATGATCAGAGAATCCCAAAAACAAGCTATCAAGTGGAACACAACAGGCCGAAGAAAAAGAGACAGACCATGTGAAACTCTAAAGAGGACATTGTTAAGAGAGGCCAAATTAATAGGCATAAAATCCCTTGATGAGGTTGAAAAGCTCGCCGAAAACAGGATAAATTGGCGAACTACCTTGCGAGCCCTGTGTGATGTTTAACGGCACGGGAAGTATATAAGTGGACTCCCAAACCTAGTAGAGATTGATGAATGTAGATACTTTATATTTTTATATTTAAGATTCAAAAAGCAAAGTTGTATTGAAAATCATTATTCTGGTTATTGCTTGACAACTTAAACTTCCTTGCTGCTGATTTCCTTATTGACATAACTTATTTTCTTCTTCATTCTGTGCACAGGCCTCATATGATACGTTGATTGTGACCTCTGTTTACCAGCTGTCACAGAAATTGAGAACGTCAATGGACAAGGCTCTGAATAAGCTGAGGTGAGTCTGTAAAGTAACATCTGTTGTAGAGACATTCTTTTTTTCTTACAATTAAGAATCTGGTTTTTTTGTTGGTCATATTGTTAATATTATATATTAAAATCAAAAGGCTTATATGGCTGTGCTTCTTTAATCAAAATGAAAAAGTACATGTAGAAGGGACAGATGTTGAAGAAGTCAGTCAATTTGCATACCTCAGCAGCTACATAGACCAGGATGGTGACACTAGAAAGGAAGTTAGGATCAGAACTGCAAAAGCAGCATCGATCTTCAAGAATCTTGAGAACATATGGCATTCAAAAGTTATAAGCACAAAAACCAAGTTAAGACTATTCAATTCAAATGTAACATCCACTCTCATTTATGCATGTGAAAGCTGGAAAACAACTAAAGAAATAGACAAGAAATTAGACTGTTTTGAAAACAAATGCCTAAGGAAAATACTCGGCATCAAGTGGAACGAATTCAAGAACAATGCAGAGATAAGACTGATGACTGAACAATAACCAGTCTCATAGGTGATCAGGAAAAGGAGATGGACATATGCTGGTCACTTGATGAGAAGAAATGATCAGAGAATCCCAAAAACAAGCTATCAAGTGGAACACAACAGGCCGAAGAAAAAGAGACAGACCATGTGAAACTCTAAAGAGGACATTGTTAAGAGAGGCCAAATTAATAGGCATAAAATCCCTTGATGAGGTTGAAAAGCTCGCCGAAAACAGGATAAATTGGCGAACTACCTTGCGAGCCCTGTGTGATGTTTAACGGCACGGGAAGTATATAAGTGGACTCCCAAACCTAGTAGAGATTGATGAATGTAGATACTTTATATTTTTATATTTAAGATTCAAAAAGCAAAGTTGTATTGAAAATCATTATTCTGGTTATTGCTTGACAACTTAAACTTCCTTGCTGCTGATTTCCTTATTGACATAACTTATTTTCTTCTTCATTCTGTGCACAGGCCTCATATGATACGTTGATTGTGACCTCTGTTTACCAGCTGTCACAGAAATTGAGAACGTCAATGGACAAGGCTCTGAATAAGCTGAGGTGAGTCTGTAAAGTAACATCTGTTGTAGAGACATTCTTTTTTTCTTACAATTAAGAATCTGGTTTTTTTGTTGGTCATATTGTTAATATTATATATTAAAATCAAAAGGCTTATATGGCTGTGCTTCTTGAATTGGAATGAATACAGCATATAGGGTACGGTCATTTTTGTACTAAAAGATGAGCTGTTGTTTAATGGCTCAAATGTCACAGACGTTTTTCTCTTTCAATACAGGTCTTTATCCTTGGCAAAAAGTTTCTGTGCTTTTCTTACTCATGAGGCTATATATGTTTGTATTGCATATACAAGGAGGATCCAAAACGTTCAAAATTGTGATAGAAATTCTAAGCATGTCATCCACATGTAAGGTGATGATGGCCAACTTTATACTGCTACTGTGACACATCCTCATATAATGTGATAATGGCCAACTTTATACTGCTACTGTGACACATCCTCATATAATGTGATAATGGCCAACTTTATACTGCTACTGTGACACATCCTCATATAAAGTGATAATGGCCAACTTTATACTGCTACTGTGACACATCCTCATATAAGGTGATAATGGCCAACTTTATACTGCTACTGTGACACATCCTCATATAAAGTGATAATGGCCAACTTTATACTGCTACTGTGACACATCCTCATATAAAGTGATAATGGCCAACTTTATACTGCTACTGTGACACATCCTCATATAAAGTGATGATGGCCAACTTTATACTGCTACTGTGACACATCCTCATGTAAGGTGATAATAGCCAACTTTACACTGCTACTGTGACACTGTGACATCATGTAGCTTGTTGACACCATGCTGTCACCAGCAAGACATTTCTTAGATTACTAGTAACAATGCTGTCAACTGAGATTGGATGGTGCTCAGAATTTGTATCACAATGTTAAGGTTTTTGTTTAGTGATGGAGTGTTAGCTGTAGGCAGATCATGCAGATCATCCATTTGTGTTTGCATCTTTAGTCATTAGTTGTGGCCTTTGTTGTGGCCTAAACCGTCTTAACCCAGGGGTGAAACTTAATGACTACTCATATCACAGTACCTCCACTCTAGAGGTCGGTCACGTCCTAAACATGCCCATAATGGGATAATATGCCTAAACCGGCTCAACCCAGGGGTGGAAGTCACTAGTGGCGAGGATTAGTCCTCCTGGACAAAAGCTCCATCCTGGTCACAACTAGGAAGGATAGTGGCCACGACCACAAATGCTGAAGTCGGAGACACTGGACCAGTGCAGTCTAGATAGGCAACCACCTCTCACCCCATGGGGATGTATGTGTATCCTAATCACGCTGAGGTTTTCCAGTGAGGAAGTCCAACGCTGGACTGGATGGCCAGCCAGATCTCACCCGGCGGGGATATGCTGATATCCAAAACACGTCGAGGTTTTCTGGTGAGAAAGTCCAACTCTAGATTAAACTGATGCAGTGAAAACCACGGTGTCACACAATCCCGCTTCTGTAACCCACCAAGAGTTCAGGCCCAAGCCCCACGTTACTCTGAACCTCTTGTGATGCTCTCGGGGATCTCATGTAGGCCTCCCAGGGACCACAGGGAGACCACAGGGAGACCACAGGACACCACATCGAGGACTACAGGAATAACTTCAGCAGGATCACGGGGCGATCTTGGTGGTAGAAGTGAACAAAGAAGAAGAAGATATGCAGGACTGCCTTTGTTTTCCTCAACACATGAAGCAATTCTCATATGCAGGACTGCCTTCACACAGTTTTTCTTCCTAAGCTTCGTGGCTGATGGGAAAAATTTCTCATGGTTGTAAAAGTTTCCGAGTTTCTCAGTTTTGGTCCACCTCATAGCCTCCTTCTTTCAGAAAATCTCCATTATTTTTCTTCCTTCCAGTATTTTTTATGTATTAAAAGTAGAACATGTGTAAAGTTTGGTGAGGAACTGATCTTTCCAAAGATTAAACTGATGAGAGTTTTTTTCTTTTTTTTTTACCTGAATCTAGAGGTCAGAATCGAATAACTCAGACCCCATCTCCTGCTGATGAGTTCTCGAATGAATCGGGCAGAAATGAGATAAAAGCGTGGAAAGCGGCCAACCATGAGCTTTCTGGCACCCTTAAGAATCTCCGGACACTAGAACGACATATGCAGAGTATGAAATGATTTATTTCACTTTCTGTGCTACATTTTATTCTAATTACTTGCAGAGTTTTGTTTGTGGCAGTTACATAGATAAACCTATGCTGAGCTGTGGAATAAGATCACAACTGATCTATTGGTAGCACAACTCTTTGATCCCATATAATGTGATAATGGCCAACTTTATACTGCTACTGTGACACATCCTCATATAATGTGATAATGGCCAACTTTATACTGCTACTGTGACACATCCTCATATAAAGTGATAATGGCCAACTTTATACTGCTACTGTGACACATCCTCATATAAGGTGATAATGGCCAACTTTATACTGCTACTGTGACACATCCTCATATAAAGTGATAATGGCCAACTTTATACTGCTACTGTGACACATCCTCATATAAAGTGATAATGGCCAACTTTATACTGCTACTGTGACACATCCTCATATAAAGTGATGATGGCCAACTTTATACTGCTACTGTGACACATCCTCATGTAAGGTGATAATAGCCAACTTTACACTGCTACTGTGACACTGTGACATCATGTAGCTTGTTGACACCATGCTGTCACCAGCAAGACATTTCTTAGATTACTAGTAACAATGCTGTCAACTGAGATTGGATGGTGCTCAGAATTTGTATCACAATGTTAAGGTTTTTGTTTAGTGATGGAGTGTTAGCTGTAGGCAGATCATGCAGATCATCCATTTGTGTTTGCATCTTTAGTCATTAGTTGTGGCCTTTGTTGTGGCCTAAACCGTCTTAACCCAGGGGTGAAACTTAATGACTACTCATATCACAGTACCTCCACTCTAGAGGTCGGTCACGTCCTAAACATGCCCATAATGGGATAATATGCCTAAACCGGCTCAACCCAGGGGTGGAAGTCACTAGTGGCGAGGATTAGTCCTCCTGGACAAAAGCTCCATCCTGGTCACAACTAGGAAGGATAGTGGCCACGACCACAAATGCTGAAGTCGGAGACACTGGACCAGTGCAGTCTAGATAGGCAACCACCTCTCACCCCATGGGGATGTATGTGTATCCTAATCACGCTGAGGTTTTCCAGTGAGGAAGTCCAACGCTGGACTGGATGGCCAGCCAGATCTCACCCGGCGGGGATATGCTGATATCCAAAACACGTCGAGGTTTTCTGGTGAGAAAGTCCAACTCTAGATTAAACTGATGCAGTGAAAACCACGGTGTCACACAATCCCGCTTCTGTAACCCACCAAGAGTTCAGGCCCAAGCCCCACGTTACTCTGAACCTCTTGTGATGCTCTCGGGGATCTCATGTAGGCCTCCCAGGGACCACAGGGAGACCACAGGGAGACCACAGGACACCACATCGAGGACTACAGGAATAACTTCAGCAGGATCACGGGGCGATCTTGGTGGTAGAAGTGAACAAAGAAGAAGAAGATATGCAGGACTGCCTTTGTTTTCCTCAACACATGAAGCAATTCTCATATGCAGGACTGCCTTCACACAGTTTTTCTTCCTAAGCTTCGTGGCTGATGGGAAAAATTTCTCATGGTTGTAAAAGTTTCCGAGTTTCTCAGTTTTGGTCCACCTCATAGCCTCCTTCTTTCAGAAAATCTCCATTATTTTTCTTCCTTCCAGTATTTTTTATGTATTAAAAGTAGAACATGTGTAAAGTTTGGTGAGGAACTGATCTTTCCAAAGATTAAACTGATGAGAGTTTTTTTCTTTTTTTTTTACCTGAATCTAGAGGTCAGAATCGAATAACTCAGACCCCATCTCCTGCTGATGAGTTCTCGAATGAATCGGGCAGAAATGAGATAAAAGCGTGGAAAGCGGCCAACCATGAGCTTTCTGGCACCCTTAAGAATCTCCGGACACTAGAACGACATATGCAGAGTATGAAATGATTTATTTCACTTTCTGTGCTACATTTTATTCTAATTACTTGCAGAGTTTTGTTTGTGGCAGTTACATAGATAAACCTATGCTGAGCTGTGGAATAAGATCACAACTGATCTATTGGTAGCACAACTCTTTGATCCCACATAATTGAATTTTTGTGCTGAATTGGAATGTGGATTCTAAGACCACCCCAAGACTGAACAGCATACCTAGATGTATGCAGATTCAAGAACAGACTCAAAGACTGAACAGCATACCTAGATGTATGCAGATTCAAGAACAGACTCAAAGACTGAACAGCATACCTAGATGTATGCAGATTCAAGAACAGACTCAAAGACTGATCAGCATACCTAGATGTATGCAGATTCAAGAACAGACTCAAAGACTGAACAGCATACCTAGATGTATGCAGATTCAAGAACAGACTCAAAGACTGAACAGCATACCTAGATGTATGCAGATTCAAGAACAGACTCAAAGACTGAACAGCATAACTTGAGCTTTACAGAATCAAGAATAAAAACCTATAAAGACTGTCCAGCATACTTAGATCCACACAGTATAAAAATTCAAAGACTTCCTACCATGCCTAGATCCACACAGTATAAAAATTCAAAGACTTCTTACCATGCCTAGATCTACACAGTTTAAAAATTCAAAGACTGTCTAACATGCCTAGATACACACAGTATAACAATTCAAAGGCTGTCTAACATGCCTAGATCCACACAGTATAAAAATTCAAAGACTTACTACCATGCCTAGATCTACACAGTTTAAAAATTCAGAGACTGTCTAACATGCCTCGATCCACACAGTATAAAAATTCAAAGACTGTCTTACATGCCTAGATCCACACAGTATAAAAATTCAAAGATTGTCTTACATGCCTAGATCCACACAGTATAAAAATTCAAAGATTGTCTTACATGCCTAGATCCACACAGTATAAAAATTCAAAGATTGTCTTACATGCCTAGATCCACACAGTATAAAAATTCAAAGACTGTCTTACATGCCTAGATCCACACAGTATAAAAATTCAAAGACTGTCTTACATGCCTAGATCCACACAGTATAAAAATTCAAAGACTGTCTTACATGCCTAGATCCACACAGTATAAAAATTCAAAGACTGTCTTACATGCCTAGATCCACACAGTATAAAAATTCAAAGATTGTCTTACATGCCTAGATCCACACAGTATAAAAATTCAAAGATTGTCTTACATGCCTAGATCCACACAGTATAAAAATTCAAAGATTGTCTTACATGCCTAGATCCACACAGTATAAAAATTCGAGGACTGTCCAGTATACCTAGATTCAGTCCTGGCCAGTCATTTGCATGTCCCTTGTGGAACTTTGCCTCCCTAACAGCTCTCCTGTAGGCATCTTGGTTGTAACAAGATGCCCTGCAGCTGATGCATCCATTTGCAGATAATCAACGTCTTGCAGCCATCTTTGCCTTGGTCTTCCTCTCTTTCTTTTTCCCATTATGTACCCTTCCAAGACGGTCTTCTCTAAATTATCATGACGTTTAATGTGTCCAAAATATTCAAGTTTTCTTTGGTTAATCTTCTTTACTAGCCAACCTTCTTCATTATTAAGTTCTTGTAGTATGGATATATTTGTTCTTTTTTGTGTCCATGATATTTGAAGAACTCTTCTGTAGCATTTACATTCAAAGGCATTTATGTGTTTCTCAACTGTTTTGTTAAGTGTCCAGGTCCCACAGGCATATGTTGCAATGGGAAAGATGCATGCCCTTAAATCTTTCCACCCGCATTACTTCCAAAATGTTCCTTAGTTTCTTACGACGCGGACATTTTGGAGAAGGGGTCCCTGTGTAAAAGTTATTGTACCGAATTAATTCCATGATCACCACGTGTGTATCACACATTAAAATAAATGGAAATGAATGAATATTCCAGAAATGAAGTTATTTGTCATTAAAAAAAAAAAACAAAGAAAAGAAAAAAGTGGTGTGAAACGATGGAACGATTTTTGGCGCTAAAAAAATTTTAGGGCTGAACAATAAAATCTACTTTATACTTACCTTAACTGTGTCATAATCCAATACAGAATACGTAGTCATTCAAATTTCAACACAGAAAAATCAATATTTATGGATTTTTGTGACATCCAATAAATCTAACAGATCTACAGCTACTAGAAACACATATAGTAAGCTAGATCTAGTCGGTCGGTGTGACCATTCTACCACTCAGTCTCGAAATAAACTTGAATTTTACCCCCTATCTATGTATCAAAAATGGTGTCTTTATCCCCCATGCTTAAAACACTAGTTTATCTTTGAATCCAGAAGAGTTCTAACTGGTTACATGAAAAGTAACATCATGTTTTCAACGAAAGAAACTCCGATGCTCCATAGGGCTCTCGAGGGTACCATTGCTAAACCGCAAAGATCCTTATGGGGCTCGCGCGAGTGGAAAGAGTTAAAAATCTTATTTTTGTAGTTCTGTCTGTTCCTCTCCAAAGCTTCTTTAGTTGTTTTACTTTTTAAAGAGCGATAGATGTCCTCCTTTTAATTTCCCTTATTGTATCTCACTTTTTAAAGAGTTATAGATGTCCTCTTTTTTAATTTCCCTTATTGTATCTCCATTATTAGTTAGTAATGATCCAAAATATTCAAGTTTTCTTTGGTTAATCTTCTTTACTAGCCAACCTTCTTCATTATTAAGTTCTTGTAGTATGGATATATTTGTTCTTTTTTGTGTCCATGATATTTGAAGAACTCTTCTGTAGCATTTACATTCAAAGGCATTTATGTGTTTCTCAACTGTTTTGTTAAGTGTCCAGGTCCCACAGGCATATGTTGCAATGGGAAAGATGCATGCCCTTAAATCTTTCCACCCGCATTACTTCCAAAATGTTCCTTAGTTTCTTACGACGCGGACATTTTGGAGAAGGGGTCCCTGTGTAAAAGTTATTGTACCGAATTAATTCCATGATCACCACGTGTGTATCACACATTAAAATAAATGGAAATGAATGAATATTCCAGAAATGAAGTTATTTGTCATTAAAAAAAAAAAACAAAGAAAAGAAAAAAGTGGTGTGAAACGATGGAACGATTTTTGGCGCTAAAAAAATTTTAGGGCTGAACAATAAAATCTACTTTATACTTACCTTAACTGTGTCATAATCCAATACAGAATACGTAGTCATTCAAATTTCAACACAGAAAAATCAATATTTATGGATTTTTGTGACATCCAATAAATCTAACAGATCTACAGCTACTAGAAACACATATAGTAAGCTAGATCTAGTCGGTCGGTGTGACCATTCTACCACTCAGTCTCGAAATAAACTTGAATTTTACCCCCTATCTATGTATCAAAAATGGTGTCTTTATCCCCCATGCTTAAAACACTAGTTTATCTTTGAATCCAGAAGAGTTCTAACTGGTTACATGAAAAGTAACATCATGTTTTCAACGAAAGAAACTCCGATGCTCCATAGGGCTCTCGAGGGTACCATTGCTAAACCGCAAAGATCCTTATGGGGCTCGCGCGAGTGGAAAGAGTTAAAAATCTTATTTTTGTAGTTCTGTCTGTTCCTCTCCAAAGCTTCTTTAGTTGTTTTACTTTTTAAAGAGCGATAGATGTCCTCCTTTTAATTTCCCTTATTGTATCTCACTTTTTAAAGAGTTATAGATGTCCTCTTTTTTAATTTCCCTTATTGTATCTCCATTATTAGTTAGTAATGATCCAAGATATTCAAAACTCTCCACTTCTTCAAATTTTTCCTCATTGATACATATATCAGCTGTCTTGTTTGTTATGTCAGTTGTCATCAATTTAGTTTTCTTTGCATTGAGATAGAGGTTTTGCACTTCACTATTCTTAAGGACTGACATAATTAGTTTTTCCATTTCTTTTTGTGTTGTGGACAGTAATACTGTGTCGTCAGCATATCTAATCTCTGGTATTTCATAACCTCCAATTGTTAATGGCATCGTAATATTCTTTGTCCACATCTTCTCTAACATTCCTCATTATATTTTCAGTATATGATTTAAATAAGTAAAGCAACGATATGCACCTCTGACGGACCCCTTGTTTTATGTCAAACCAAGTTGTTTATTCTCAGTGACACACAGTAATTAGTGTTTAAGTATACAATTATACATGAAGCACTGGAGTAAAGCTTTGATACCAAAATATATAAACTAGGAAAAAAGAATTAACATAAGATTCATGTGAATCTATACTTTTTTTCCTAGTTTATACATTTTGTTTATTCTTACTGCTGCTTGTTGGTCTAGACACAGCAGTGATATTAATTGAATCACATGTGTTGGAAATTCCATTTTTTTCATTATTTCCCAAGTTTCTGGTGTTGTACACAGTCAAATGCCTTTGAATAGTCTCTGTAAAAGATAAAAATATGGATTCACATTAAATTCTCTGCATTTCTCTGTTATTAATCTTATACTGAATATATGATCTCTTGATCCTCTTCCTTGCCTGAAACCAGCTTGGACCATATTGACTTCTATTTTCTTGTGAAGTTTACCCATTATGATTTTTAACAGAATTTTACTGGCATGACTAATCAGGGCAACGGTTCTGTAGTTTGTGCATGATTTCAAGTTAACCTTTTTTTTTGGCAGTGGTATGAATATAGTTCTTTTCCATTCTTGTGGCCAAATACCCAAATGCCATATCTTTTTATATAGTTCATTATAGATTGTTGCATCTGCCTTAATAAGTTCAGCTCTTATCTCATCACATCCTGGTCATTTACCATTTTTCAGATTCTTTATTGCCCATAAAACTTCTTCTATTGTCAGTTTGGGTTCTTTCTCTTCCAATAATAATTCACACTGTTGATTTCTGCTTTCACAGTCAGTTGTTTCATACATTCCTCTGCAATATTCCTTCCATCTTTCTAGAATTTCCAATCTCATCACAAATTACATTTAGCTTAGGTGTGACATTTCTTGTCAATGTCTTCATTTGTTTAAACATTTCACTATCTTTTCCACATTTTTGATGTCCTTCTATTCTTTCACAACAATCTTGTATGTATTGTTTTTTGTCTTTTTTTTATATTTCTTTGTACTTCTTTTGTTAAAGAGGTATATTCCTTTGTTGTTGTTTGTCACTTTCCATTTCATCTTCCTTTCTCTACATTGTTTTATTAGTTCTAGTATGCCTATTGTAATCCATCCATTCTTTTGTGTTTTCTTTACTGGAACCATGTCTTTAGCATTAAGATATCTCTGGACTGCATAGCCACTTCATCATGTGTCATCTCCTCCCATACAGCCATCCCTGTTCTTTCCATTTCGTCACTTATTATTTGATACTTTCCCTCATACATACTTCTTACATTCCATGTTCCTACTCTTATTTTTCTTTTTAGTTTGATGCAGGAGTTTTCCTTGGTAACACCGTCAGGATTTTGTCCGTCATCACAATTACTAGTACTCACCTCTGTCTCACACTCTTCCCCAGTGTTAAAATTAGATCTATCTGGGCTGGGGGCCTCACCACCAGATATTTTTCTTATCTGACCTTCCATGGTTCCTGTTTGGGTTTCTTGGTATATTTCCAGAAGGTAGTTTACTGTTGCTTTCCTTCTGGGCAGTGACTGTACTAGTCAGTGATCGTAGTCATTGTCCCTACATTGAGATCATCTGCCTACCATCATAGAATGGTGACCATGACCAACATTATCTGTCGGCTGCTCTCCCATTCCATCCACCACCTGTTCCCATGGCTTCACGTCACTCTGAATGTGGGCCTATGCGGGTTACCTAGATCCACACAGTATAAAAATTCAAAGATGGCCTAACTTACCTAGATCCACACAGTATAAAAATTCAAAGATGGCCTAACTTACCTAGATCCACACAGTATAAAAATTCAAAGATGGCCTAACTTACCTAGATCCACACAGTGTGACATAAAAAAAAATAATCAGACTTAGCCCCTGATTTATTCTTGGTCCGTCCCTGTAAAACTTTGTGCTGTTTCAGCTTAACTGGTTCTCCTTTCTTTAGTGCTGTCATGTAAAGCAGCTCAAGACTGTCCTCTTTCTTGAAGCTCTGTGGATTCATTCCGTTTTCTAAATGCATTCCTCCATTATCAAGCCCTTGTATTAAAGTGCTGTGTGACGCTGGTCAGTATTCTTTACCTTACTATTGTTATCTGTTCTGTACTTGGTGTGTTGATCAGTGTTCTTCATCTTGCTATTGTTATCTGTTCTGTTCTTGCTATGTTGATCAGTGTTCTTCATCTTGCTATTGTTATCTGTTCTGTACTTGGTATATTGATCAACGTTCTTCATCTTACTATTGTTATCTGTTCTGTACTTGGTGTGTTGATCATCGTTCTTCATCTTGCTATTGTTATCTGTTCTGTACTTGGTGTGTTGATCATCGTTCTTCATCTTGCTATTGTTATCTGTTCTGTACTTGGTGTGTTGATCATCGTTCTTCATCTTGCTATTGTTATCTGTTCTGTACTTGCTGTGTTGATCATCGTTCTTCATCTTGCTATTGTTATCTGTTCTGTACTTGCTGTGTTGATCAGTGTTCTTCATCTTGCTATTGTTATCTGTTCTGTACTTGGTGTGTTGATCATCGTTCTTCATCTTGCTATTGTTATCTGTTCTGTACTTGGTGTGTTGATCAACGTTCTTCATCTTGCTATTGTTATCTGTTCTGTACTTGGTGTGTTGATCAACGTTCTTCATCTTGCTATTGTTATCTGTTCTGTACTTGGTGTGTTGATCATCGTTCTTCATCTTGCTATTGTTATCTGTTCTGTACTTGGTGTGTTGATCAACGTTCTTCATCTTGCTATTGTTATCTGTTCTGTACTTGGTGTGTTGACCAACGTTCTTCATCTTGCTATTGTTATCTGTTCTGTACTTGGTGTGTTGATCAACGTTCTTCATCTTGCTATTGTTATCTGTTCTGTACTTGGTGTGTTGATCAACGTTCTTCATCTTGCTATTGTTATCTGTTCTGTACTTGGTGTGTTGATCAACGTTCTTCATCTTGCTATTGTTATCTGTTCTGTACTTGGTGTGTTGATCAACGTTCTTCATCTTGCTATTGTTATCTGTTCTGTACTTGGTGTGTTGATCAACGTTCTTCATCTTGCTATTGTTATCTGTTCTGTACTTGGTGTGTTGATCATCGTTCTTCATCTTGCTATTGTTATCTGTTCTGTACTTGGTGTGTTGATCATCGTTCTTCATCTTGCTATTGTTATCTGTTCTGTACTTGGTGTGTGATCATCGTTCTTCATCTTGCTATTGTTATCTGTTCTGTACTTGGTGTGTTGATCATCGTTCTTCATCTTGCTATTGTTATCTGTTCTGTACTTGGTGTGTTGATCATCGTTCTTCATCTTGCTATTGTTATCTGTTCTGTACTTGCTGTGTTGATCATCGTTCTTCATCTTGCTATTGTTATCTGTTCTGTACTTGCTGTGTTGATCAGTGTTCTTCATCTTGCTATTGTTATCTGTTCTGTACTTGGTGTGTTGATCATCGTTCTTCATCTTGCTATTGTTATCTGTTCTGTACTTGGTGTGTTGATCAACGTTCTTCATCTTGCTATTGTTATCTGTTCTGTACTTGGTGTGTTGATCAACGTTCTTCATCTTGCTATTGTTATCTGTTCTGTACTTGGTGTGTTGATCATCGTTCTTCATCTTGCTATTGTTATCTGTTCTGTACTTGGTGTGTTGATCAACGTTCTTCATCTTGCTATTGTTATCTGTTCTGTACTTGGTGTGTTGACCAACGTTCTTCATCTTGCTATTGTTATCTGTTCTGTACTTGGTGTGTTGATCAACGTTCTTCATCTTGCTATTGTTATCTGTTCTGTACTTGGTGTGTTGATCAACGTTCTTCATCTTGCTATTGTTATCTGTTCTGTACTTGGTGTGTTGATCAACGTTCTTCATCTTGCTATTGTTATCTGTTCTGTACTTGGTGTGTTGATCAACGTTCTTCATCTTGCTATTGTTATCTGTTCTGTACTTGGTGTGTTGATCAACGTTCTTCATCTTGCTATTGTTATCTGTTCTGTACTTGGTGTGTTGATCATCGTTCTTCATCTTGCTATTGTTATCTGTTCTGTACTTGGTGTGTTGATCATCGTTCTTCATCTTGCTATTGTTATCTGTTCTGTACTTGGTGTGTTGATCATCGTTCTTCATCTTGCTATTGTTATCTGTTCTGTACTTGGTGTGTTGATCATCGTTCTTCATCTTGCTATTGTTATCTGTTCTGTACTTGGTGTGTTGATCATCGTTCTTCATCTTGCTATTGTTATCTGTTCTGTACTTGGTGTGTTGATCATCGTTCTTCATCTTGCTATTGTTATCTGTTCTGTACTTGGTGTGTTGATCATCGTTCTTCATCTTGCTATTGTTATCTGTTCTGTACTTGGTGTGTTGATCATCGTTCTTCATCTTGCTATTGTTATCTGTTCTGTACTTGCTATGTTGATCAGTGTTCTTCATCTTGCTATTGTTATCTGTTCTGTACTTGGTGTGTTGATCATCGTTCTTCATCTTGCTATTGTTATCTGTTCTGTACTTGCTATGCTGCATTATGATTGTTTATTCATTCTTAATTGTCTGGTTTGAGCATTTTTGTTGACTCACACATACCAGATGGCAGAAATAGAATTCTTGGGTTTGAACTGCATACATTTGAACAGCTCTGTGCTCCAAGTATTAAAGAGAAGCTTATGCTGGCCAAATTTTAGTTACAAATGTTTGCTAGTAAGTGGCAGCACTGTGAAGTAGCAGCATGCTTGTGAACACTGCCATACCTTGGTTTGTGCTTGTGTGCAAACTTAGAATTATGTCATGATGTTTGTAGGGCAGTGATGTTCACCTCAAGTTGAATCAACAATACATAAAAAAACATGACAGCTAGTTTGTTGTAGAATGTATTAAAAAATAGATAACAAATATTATTGGTATAAATACATACACACATAAATACATTTATACTGTATGCTGGAATTATAAAGCATATTCGTTCTGTAATGAAACAGCTCCTTTGACATTCATTATATGTAGTCTGTTGTGATCTCTACAGTGATGCATACAGCTCTGTTTCCAAAAGTTGATGTGGACAGTGAGGTTTCAGCTGAAGCACCTGCAAGTCGACAAGTGAAGCAGAAACTGTTGGAAGATATGGAAAGGAAGTACGGATTTCATCCCATTGATCAGCCTATCCCTCATCCTCAGATGGAGGAAAATGAAATTGCTTCCCCAGAGATGGAGGAACTCAGCGGACAGTTTTCATAATTCCTGTAGTATCAGCAGGGGAATGGGCACATTTATCATGTAGTATATGCTAAGTATGTTAGAGAGAGAGAGAGAGAGAGAGAGAGAGAAGTGAAGGTGGAAGGAGAGGACAATTCAAGTAATGAGTAAATGAGAGTATAATGCGTTCAATGATATGTGAAATAACATATAAGTAATTGAAAAGAAAATAAAAATATATATATATTTGTCCGAGTACTTGTAAAATCTCTCATTTTTTGTTCTTTTCATCACAATATATTTTAGTGCCAGTTAAAATGAGCAGCTGTGATTTTGTTTGTTTGTTTGTTTCTTAGCTAATATTTATTTCCTGCTTTCTCTGTTAATACTCAGTTTAAAGATACACTGTCCAACTGATTTTTATAGGTGCTTGTTACTGTTTTGTATGTGGCAGCCTTGTCCCATGTATGGCTTTCACTTAAATATCTTGTTTTTAATTTAACCTTTTCCTATCTTATTTTAAAAAGTGAGTATCTGCTACAGAATTGACTTGATCTGTTAAGATTTTATCTTCATCATAGAATATATATAGAGGTCATAATAGGAGAATGAATTCACCTGTGAATGTATTAAATAAAACAAAGGTGATTGCTATCTTGTGTACAAGTTAATCCAACTGTGACATAAAGAGTACTGTTACAAGGGTAAGTTGTGTTTCCTGTAACAATCATTAGACACACCAAACCTACAATCACCAGTTACTTTTCCATGCATGAAAAGCTAATAACACTATCATAGTCTGTTGTGAGATACAGTCACTGGTGAAATGATTTGTAGATTTCAGAGTTCATAATGTGTGGATGTTTGCTTTATATTGCCTATCACCTTTCAGTCTTTCACTGTTTTTAAGTGACATTTGGCTTCATGATTAAAACAGATTACTGCAGTGTTGCAACAAGTTCATTACAATATGTTCATTACAGTATGTGCAATGCCAATTCTTGATCTCATAGTCTATCAGTTTTGTATAAAGCTCCACACATTCTAGAAATAAAGCAGGTTTTGTTGAGCTTACTTAGTGTAAATTGTCTTGTGTAAGACTTTCAGTTATTACTTATTGAGGGTTCAGCACTGTATATCAGTTAAAGATAAGAATTTCAGAGTTGTTACTATTTGAGGGCCAAACACTCCAGATCAGTTAAAGATAAGACTTTCAGTTTTATTACTTATTGAGGTCCCAACACTCTGGATTAGTTAAAGAAAGATTATTGTTTATGGAGGGCCCAACCCTCCAGATCAGTTCAAATGCTATATTGTTTTGATTTTTTTTTAACTCCACAAAAAGACCATAGAAATTTGTATGCTTCCAAAATGTATCTTCTGATGCCTCACTAAATAAAGCACACAAATTATCTTTCGTGATATCATCCTGTGCCATGCCCAGCTGCTCTGTCTCTTGTTTCCACAGTGCACCTGACCAAGATTGTTCTCCCTATTTCATCTTCTTCTTGTCCACCTGTGTTATAGTCACTCTACTGCTGGGAAGGAAAGGAAAGTAAAAACAGTGCATGAGAGACTGGCCTTGTGCACCACTCCTTGCTCAGACCTGACTAAAAGAACCACTGTCTTTATCTGTAGTAGGAGGTCTTCCATGATAAACATATCTGTACAGTGATCTGTAGTACTGTAAGCCTTCAGTGATAAAGCCTATAGAGTTATCTGTAGTACAGCAAGTCTTCAGTGATAACATATCTATACAGCGATTTGTAGTACTGTAAGCTGCTAATGATAAACAGATTTACAGGGTAATTAAAAATTGTCGGGGTTTTGATGGCCTATAATTTTCAAACTGAAAACAGTAAAATAAAATTACTTACAGAATACGTGCGTGTAATGTAAGACGGAATTGTGGAGAGAAATTATCACCTATGCCACGGCATTTGATTGATGTGTAATTCAAAAAGTTTTATTTGACAGCTCACTGCAATGATGTCTAGGAAAAATTATGTTGCCGTAAGTTGGTCATAACTGAAAATGGCGATTGTTCAAGAGAAAGCAGTGCGTGTACTTTGGTTTTTCAAAATAAATTCAACATAGTGTTGTTACAGGATTCAGAAGTGAAAAGATCCACTTTCATATAATGCTGTCTGTTGTTCAAAGTGATTTCAAGAGACTGGTGGTACCCTGTATGACAAGAGATTGGTGGTGCCCTGTATGACAAGAGACTGGTGGTGCCATGTATGACAAGAGACTGGTGGTGACCTGTATGACAAGAGACTGGTGGTGCCCTGTATGACAAGAGACTGGTGGTGCCATGTATGACAAGAGACTGGTGGTGCCATGTATGACAAGAGACTGGTGGTGCCATGTATGACAAGAGACTGGTGGTGCCATGTATGACAAGGAGTGGGAAGATTGAGAACTTTGCAGGAAAGTGTTGATCAGTTCCAGGAAGTGTTTTATCTTTGCAGTTATGTATACCACAGATGAATGTTTGAGTTGTTGTTCAGTCATCTTTACCTCCATGCCCTCGTAGCGTAGATTGTGCAGGCTGTAAAATAAATCCTGCTACTTTCAGTTTGACAAAAACATTTTGTCAGACAACGAAGCTGATGAAAATTACCTTTGGAGATGGATATTTAGTGACGAAGTAATGTTCAGAGAGGGTAGATCGTCATAACTGCAGAATATAGGGATTAGAAACCCTCAAATCAAAGAGGTAGTGCAGAGGTGAATGTTCTGTGTGCTTTATCGTGTTAGAAGTTTTGAGGCTCATTTTCTTCATAGGACAGTGATAGTAATGACATGTTACAGTTGTATCTGGTGTGACCTTCCTTGATGAATTGAATCTCGGAATTGTATCTGGTGTGACTTTCCTCAGTGAATTGAATCTTGGAATTGTATTTGGTGTGACTTTCCTCAGTGAATTGAGTCTTGGAATTGTTGGCACAATCGAAACCTTTACACTATAAATGCTGGAGAACACTTGGAGGAAAATTGAATGCTGCTTGGTGCTTACAGAAGATGTTTAGCATTCTGCAGTATCGAATAATACTTTTTGAGTTCCAGTTTCATATTCTATGCAATCTTATTTTGTCGTCTTCAGTTTGAAAAGTATAGGCCACAGAAATCCTGACAGTAATTTTAAATCACCTTGTATGCAATGATTTGTGGTATGGTGAGTCTTCAGCGATAAACAGATCTATGTAAAGATCATTCGTTGCTTCACAAGAGAAAGTTATTTGTCCATGGCATGAGATAAAAGATAAGGAACAGTGAGAGAGAAGGTCATGGACACTTATCAGTGGTTTTTAAAATGTTTGTTGTTCATTGTCTTTGCATTTCATCCACTATGGTGTTAATCAGGCAGTCTCTGTGTGTTTTATAATGTTGATTCATTATTGTGTGCCAAATTATCAAGAACAAGAGACCAAAGTGATATTTGGTACATTTTCTTTTTTATTTATGTATTGTGGGTACAAAATTTTAGATTATTTTGTCATGCTTGGATGTATTATTGGAGAGGTTGAACACCTTTTTATGCAAGTAAACAAGGATGATATACCACCTGGTGTGTTGTTTTCCATTTGTCCTTACTGGTTTAAAAACTAAACTTACAAGTTCTGTGGCATAATATGAACCACACAGATGGACAGTCCGAGTTGAAGTTTACGAGGCCATTCTTAGATTTCTGTTTGAACAGAAACATTTCTTGTCATCTGTCTAAAGCCAGCAGCCCTGAACTGGAATACTGAACAGATAAAGGTGTGTGTAGTTTGTTGTTTGTGCCGTATTATGTGTACAGAATTTCTTAGTATCTTTTGTGAATTCTGTCAGAGTAATTCACACTTGTGTGCTTATTTTCTGCTCAAGAGTTATCCTTTCATTATTGTGAGAGTTTAGTGTTGTGGGAGTGTAATAAAAAAATGCATAAGTACAAGGAGGCAGTTTCAGAACAATAGTTCTGCACTGAGGCACCTTGATGTTTCTTGTATACCATTTGGAATGTCTTGTCTCAAATCTTACTTCCTTCTCAATTTCTTGTTGATACTGCAGATATCTTCAAAGCTTCATTTGGGAGTGGACCAATAACAGATAAATGACCTTTTTTTTTTTTGCTTTGTTTTCTATTATTCTTCATAATGGCATTTTGCCCAAATATTGGTTTTGGTTGTCTTTTATTGTTCCCTTTCTTTTCCTTCCTCATTTTGTGTAAAACTGTACCATACACTTTCTTCCTAGAAGTTACAGTACTTCTTTGTGTAGCAACTAGTTACCTTCTGTAACAAATATAGATGAACAAATGTGCTCAGATATCAAGAAATAAAACTGTGATACTTTTGTCTGTGCAATCTATGATTTTATCATATTTTATGAACATAACATCATCTGTCATGATTGTATCACAAACCATTGTAAATGTGAAACTATGTACAGGTATATTCACATAAAAGCCAATAGATCAGACACACACTAAACACATTAGTTTTTTTTGTAGAATTACGTAACTTATGATTTTGCTTTCAAGTTGACCTGCTTCTTGCATTGTAAAAGGGGAAATCCATGCGGTAGCAGCAGAAAAAGTTCCACAGATGTTGCAGTAAATCGTGCTGTTTTGCTTTGCTTCATAGAGCACCCTCATAATGATAAAGAAATTGTATTTTGACAGTATAACAGAAGATTGTGGTCATTGCTGTCTCAGAGATTCATACATTTGATCTTCCTGTCACTGTTGTACATATTTTGATGAAGATGACCATGCCATGTTTCTTGTTTGTGAGGTTTTCTTCCTAATAAACAAGCTGGTTTTTGTTTTACTTATTGGATGATTTGTGCCCTTGTGAGTGACCTCATTCATGTGAGCTCAGTGTGACAATGAATGGAATAAAATGAGGGAATTTAAATTTGTACAAGGGCTCTTTGTGTTCAACTTACACAGAATATATAGCAAAAAACATCAAAATACAATTTACAACAGTAAAAGAAACCACGGCTGAACAGACTGGTCATGTTTTGTGAACTATTTTATTGAGACTTATAAGCAAATAAAACAAGAAAATAATTTGACTAATGTGAAGTGTAATGCTATGTAATGCATTCAGGTATTTGTCCAAAAGAATGGAAAAGAACTATATAATTTGAAATTATGCACAAACTACAGAACTGTTGCCCTGATTAGTCATGCCAGTAAAATTCTATTAAAAATCATACTTTGTAAGAAAATAGAAGTCAATATGGTCCAAACTGGTTTTAGACAAGGTAGAGGAACAAGAGATCATACAAGATCTGATAATTAAGTAATGTGACTTATTATTATATTAGTTCGTTAGTTGATCCTCTTGGGCCAAAGGCAGCGGACAAGACTCTCCATGTCTGGGCCTCGCTACTTGCTTTAGATCTTTGGTGTTTCTGGTAAGCATTGTTGAACACTCCTTGGTGATAACTCTTCTTAGTGTGTCTTTGGGTCTACCCAGTTTTCTTTTACCCCCTGGTGACCACATAAATGCTTGGTGTAGGAGTCATTTTTCGTCCATTCTAAGTACATGACCGATGTAGTTCCAGCGACGTCTTCTGATAAAGTTTATTATGGCCAAGACAAAAATGCCATCAATGAAGCAAAGCATGGAATCCATGTTCATCTATGATCTGGCAACTTTTCATCGCTGCCGTATAAGCAGACGATAAACAAGCCATCATTTTGTTGACCTAGTCAGAGGTGGGTTGTTATGTAATCAGCATGGAGCAAAATGCTAACATTAAATTCTGTTTAAAACTTTGGAAAAAGTGCCATTGAGAAAGCTGAATTGATGCGACAAGTTTATGGGGATAACTGTTTATCTCTTGCACAGATATTCAGGTGGTATTCACAATTCAAAAGTGGTGTGGAAAGAATTACAAATGCAACTAGACGTGGACACCAAATTTCTGTTCGTAATGAGGAACTCATTGCAAAAGTCAGAGAACGGATACAAGATCATTGTTTGACTGTGAGGATGATGGCAGATGAATCTGGTGTTAACCGAGAGGCCACTCATAGTTTTAGTGGAAGATTTGGGCAAGAAAAAGTTGCTCGCCGGTTTGTACCACATTCATTGTCTGATGACCAAAAACATCAGTGTGTTGAGTACGCAAAAGACATCAAAACGTGTCGCAGAAATAAATATTTTAAAAATTCGATTGTTGCAAAGCATTAAACATGGATTTTCCTCTATGATCCCACATCTAAATGCCAAAGTGCACAGCGGAAGTCATCATCATCACTAAAAGGCAACAAAAATTTGTCTTCAAAAGTCAAAAGTGAAGACAATGTTGGTGTGTTTCTACAACAGCAGAGGAGTTATTCACAAAGAATTTATTCCAGAGGGACAGATTGTCACTGCCACAGTTTAAGTATTTTGAAATGCCTATTGAAAATGATTCTCCAAGTCCGACTGGAGTATTCAACATCTGGCAGTTTTTTCCTTTGTGATAATGCACCAGCTCACCGGGCAGTAGTTGTACAGGAATTTCTGGCCCAAAAACAAGTGTGTGTTCTCAGCCATCCACCCTATTCCCCAGGTTTGTCTCCCTGCCATTATTTTCTATTCCCAAAATTAAAGTTTCCATTGACAGGACACTTCTTTGATGATACTGATGACATCCAAAGGGCCATAACATCAAGTTTAAGGACCATACCCAAAGAAGAACTGCAGAGGTCGTTTCAGTGTTTGTTAGATCGTGCCACTTACTGTATCAATGCACAAGGGGTTTACTTTGAATAAAATACAGGTTATATCTTCAACTGTTATTTTTTTAATGTAATTAGTCTCATTACTTAATTGTCAGACCCTGTATATTCAATGCAAGATTAATAATAGAGAAATGCAGAGAATTTTAATGTAAATCTACATTTATCTTTTATAGACTATTCAAAAGCATTTGATTGTGTACAACACCAGAAACTTTGCGAAATAATGGAAAAATGGGGATTTCCATCACATTTGATACAATTAACATCACTGCTGTATCTAGACCAACAAGCAGCTGTAAGAATAAATGGTGAAACAACAACTTGGTTTGACATAAAACAAGGGGTCCGTCAGGGGTGCATATTGTCACCCTACTTATTTACTTGTATATTGAAAATATAATGAGGAATGTTAGAGAAGATGTAGACAAAGAGTATTACGATGCCATAACAATTGGAGGTTATGAAATACCAGATATTAGATATGTTGATGACACAGTGTTAATGTCCACAACACAAAAAGGAATGGAAAAACTAATTATGTCAGTCCGTAAGAACAGCGAAGTGCAAAACCTCTATCTTAATGCAAAGAAAACTAAATTGATGACAACTGACAAAACAATTAACAATCAATCAAGTGCCAGCCGCATGGCATAGGCAATCATTTCTCCCCACAATTCCCTGCCTTTGAATGTAAATGCTACAGAAGAGTCCTTCAAATATCATGGACACAAAAATGAACAAATGTATCAATATTACAAGAACTTAATATTGAAGAAGGTTGGCTAGTAAAGAGGATTAAAGAGAAAAACTTAAATATTTTGGACACATTAAACGTCATGATAATCTAGAGAAGACTGTTTTGGGAGGGAACATAATGGGAAAAAGAAAGGAAGACCAAGGCAAAGATGGTTGCACCAGCACAGGGCATTTTGCTTACAACCAAGAGGCCTACAGGGGAGCTGTTAGGGAAGCAAAGTTCCACAAGGAACATGCAAATGACTAACATTAACAAGAAACAGACTATAGAAACTAGAGATGAAAAGCAACATGGCTCTTTGTGAGAACTAAAAAAAAAAAAAAAAATCCAGTTTATCCCAGAGACAGAACTGCATATACAGATAGTAAATGCGCACACAAAAGAAGAAAATCTACAATGTTTGAACTATGCTATCCGCCATTAAATATGCACCTGACTCTTGTAAAGCATGAAGAGTTTATGTATACGAGTCATACTCAAGCTCCAAATGCGTGCAAGCGTGATAGTTAATGTTCTGACACTTTCCTGGCCATGTAATGTTTACTTGGCATGTAGCATGTTAAAAATACTGTACAGTGACTGCTAACTGCGATCACGGCACTAAATGAGGCCGTATTATGTCAGCCGTGGATAGAAACGAGATATAAGCCAGAGACGGCATCAGCTAAGACAGTTTCTCTGCATAGTCTCTACTTTTATCATTAGTGGTAGAACTTGTACTCAACAAGGACCGTCACAGTTAACAGTGTGAGAACCACTGGACACATTTTGTATAACATCAGAATACATTTTTATTAAATGGATAAAATGAGCAGTGATAAGTGACATACAACAGATGAATAAATAGCTCCACTCCCCGGGCAAGAACTGAGTTTGCCATGTAGGGAGGGAGTGGACAACACTCACTCCCAAATAGATCAGCAGTTATACAACATGACAGAACAAAAAGTCCAACTTACTGACTTACGGAATAGCTCCATGGATCCGCATACAAAATTCACAACACAAAGTATCAGACCTACAGGTCCTAACGTAATCTAAAAAAAAATAACTGTTTCACATTCTTTGGTTCTACACTTCTAGTTCATATAAATATGAAACAACATCAGAACCAATACATGGATCCACGGAAAAAACTACTAGATCAACAGCCTAGTCATGTTAACAAAACTCACATCATTCTACTTCTGATCTATTCCAAAACTCATCATACGTAAAACTCATGCTTAAATATGAGCTACAATTTTACATTGAACTTTCTGGATGATTATTTCACGAGGAGTCTAACCCTCGTGAAATTGCCTTGTCCTTGGGTAATTCACCATAAAAACATTCCACAGTTAAACTTTCTATTACTAAATTTAGCTAATCTAAAAAAACAATTCACCGAAAATAATGACAAATCTCGGGAAGATAATGTCATAACTAACTGGCATGACTTTGAAATCCGGCACACACAATAGCCAAGTTTAAACAAGTAAACAACATAAAGAAATCACTACATGATTACAGGAATCACTTGCACTTATATTGTTCCCAAAACCCTACAAAATAAAACATGCTTTTCAAGTGTCTCACGGCATTGGCTGGGGCCAGTAACATGCTGCTTCAGTCGAGCTCACCGGCACTGTTGATTCCTCCGGCAGTGGTCGCTATGCTAAGTCGGGATGTTCTGCAAAAAAGAGATCACAGTTGTGCAATTTTTATTTAAATGTTACGGGTAACTTAGAAGACAGGAAAACATCATTACTTAGTAACAATAATTCAGCTTCTATTTTCTCTGATACAGCAAACAATGAAGAGAGAAGGTAATGGTGAGAGGCTGAACCCTTCATCTTAAAAGATAATTTTAAAGTAGGCTTCTCTCTTGGCTATCTACCAAAACATGACTTACAATCACCAGTCAACAAAGAAAAATTTTAAATAGAACTAACAGTTTGTCTGGAAATCACAGTCAAATGTTAACTGTAAAACTGATAGAAAAAATGTTTCTTTTTCCTGGAACTGTGCACTGGTCTTCTTCTTTTTCTTCATTCACATAGTCTGTCTATACCTGCAGTCCTGTCTCTTGGATAAACTTCACTGTTTTTTGTAACTCATGTATGGAACCATAAAGCTTATCTTCTTTAGTGGTTTCACTGGGCCAGTAATTATTTCTCAGCGTCTCGTAGTTGGTGCAGTTTTGGAGGATATGTTCCACAGTTTGGGGCACCTGGGCACATGTACATAGATTAGTAGTACCAACCTTAAACTTTGTATACATATGACTTCAGAGTCGGCTGTGTTCTGTTCAGAGACGGAAGATGGTGATTTGTTCCTTTCTGTTTAGCATGTGACAGTCATCATGTGGTGGTGTTTGTGGCTTCCTGTAGGTTTTTATCATGCTTTTCTTCTGATTATAGGTAACTGGTATGTCTGGTTGCGCCATTTCAGTGCCCTCTTTGGCCAGATGGTCAGCTTTCTCATTGCCTGGTATTCCACAGTGGGAGGGAATCCACTGCAAAGTGACTCCATGTTGTAAGCCAATTTTTGACAAGGCATCCTTAAGGTCTGGTAGTTTGTTGCACTGAAGAGCTTCCAGTACTGATCTTGCATCTGTGAGAATTACTACAGGACATGTATCAATTCTTGAGTCTGATATTTTTTCAACTGCAGCAATAATTGCCCTAACTTCTGCATCATAGCTGTTGCAGTATTTTCCAGTGGGTATGGAAATCTTGTCAGTGGTGTTGTTTGGATATTCAATATGTGCTCCTGCCCCTCCATTCTTTATGGCATTATGTGCAGATCCGTCTGTATACACACGTATCCAGGTGTCACATGGATATTTATCATCTAGAACACTAAGTGTGGCTGTTGATCTTACAAGACTGCTCTGCATCTCACCATTCTGCACACCTTTCACTTCAGTCTGAATAGTTATTTGTGTATAATCTGCTTCTTTCCATGGTGTATGCTCTGGTACAGATGATAATGGAGTGACTACAGTTGGAAGATAAGTATCAGCTTACGCATACGCTTTGCCTGATGAATGAAGCTGCTTCTTTTAAGCCATCTTAGTGCCAAGTTATTGAATCTCTCCTTCAGGGGATGGCTTACAGAGCTGAGGAATTTCTCAAGGTCATGACCTTTGTGTCTCTACGTTCCTTTAGCAGTTGAACACCAACTATTTTCTGCATTTCTACTATTGGTGTGGATCTCATGGCACCTGTGATAATCTGTAGTGACTGATTTTGAACCTTGTCTAGATTACGCAGCGTAGTGTTTGATGCTGTGCACCAAGATGTTGAGCCATATTCTAAATATGGCAGAATGCTTTGCTGATATACATTCTTGAGGATTCTTTCACTAGCTTCCCATGTGGTTCCATTCAATTTTCTTAATATGGCTAGTTTTCTTCTGGCTTTTGCTTCTGCACTGTTGATGTGTTGCTTCCAGGTCAGTTTTGAATCAAGAGTCACTCCTAAATAAGTGGGTTGGTTGTCCATCTTAAGGATATTTCATTTACAATGATCTTACCTGCTTTCTGTTTAGATGAGAGAGTGAACAGAGTGGTACTTGATTTCTCTGTGTTGATACTTACATACCATTTGCTTGTCCATGATGTCAAGATGTCTGCTGCTCTTTGGAGTCTGTGTAGCATCTGTACACCACATGACCAGATCATCTGCATACAGTGCCGCTTTGATTCCATAGGGAAGTTCTTTGACCAGGTCATTAATGAATACCAGGAATACTATGCACTGGTATTCTCTGCTTGTGATGTTGAAGAGTGTATTAGACGTTTGCTTGATGACCTACTTAAACAGACTCCAGTCACTGTGAGGTGTGTGAAGAGTCAAAATGAAGGAGCACATCAGTCCATTACTAGAAACATCACCAAATGTCAGGATCTTGACTAGTACCAGCCACTACATCGTTCTTCTAGTACAACTATCACTGCTCCCATGCAACAGTGTAATCATTTATTTTTATATACATACACTGAAAAAGACAAGTAAAATGAAAAACATTAAACCAGAGTACAGCGAGCTCAGTTTCTAGTCATTGTTCAATACCTTTCATAAAAGATATCCCTTGCTTAGAAGTCCACCGTTCTTCTCTGTCATAGGCTAAGAGTCCCTCAAGAAGTTCCTGCATCAAAGGTGATACCTTAGCTCTTTCTATAAATAGGAAACTACAAGGCTTTGGTACGGTAAAGTAAGAGAACGTAGTTTTGTAGGATAAGACCTTGAAAAAAATCGTAGACAAAGCACTTTAGTGAGACGTAAGAGAAAGAAAAACCACAAGAGAATTACCTGGGATTTGAAAACGACTCCGGTAGGACGAGCAGCTATCTAGCCACGAGAGAACAATGTACTATCGACTTAGCCAACTAGCATTAAGCTAAGTACTCTATTTAATTAATTAATTTTTTTTTAGTAGTATTCATGTGAATCCATACTTTATCTCCTCTCTCTATTTCTTCGTCCTGTATGTTTTTGTATGATTAAGGCTCACGCCGAAACGTCACAACTTTGTAATTGTAAGTAATAAAGCTGCTCCTACTTTTTTTTTTCCTAGTTTATACAATCTGGTATCACAGGTTTACTGCAGTGCTTCGTGTATAGTTGTATACTTATACACTAATTTTTGTGTGTCACATTGTGTGATGAGAATGATGATGATTAATTTTCTGGAAAGCTTATAAACAGTTCACAGCTCAAACAAAAAAATGTTAATACAAAAATGAAACCAGATTTTAACAACGAAAAAAAAAAACCAAACAAAACTGATAATACTAGATCATATTTACAAATAGATGTAATATCTTTACATGTAGCTCAGGAGCAATAAAGACTGTGCAAGAGTGACAACTGGGCTGTCAGGGGCAAGCAAACCATGGCTGGCCAAGATGCTGTTCTATCGGCGTTCCTTTCAACAGGCTTGGCCCGGCCAACAGAACAAGGAGCACTATGGTCCTAGCGGTGCTGGAGTCTGCTCAGAAAAGACTGCATCTTTTCTTGCTTTTCAGCTTCTCTGTGGGCCTGTAAGCACCGCTACAACCTATTCCCTGTTCAACACAATATGTGTGCTCCAACACCTTGACCACATCAGCTGCAAAGAGAACCCTGTTCACAGTTCTGGGGAGGTAAGACCACAAACGAGACATTTTCAGTTCCACATGATTCTACTGAACAAAACAACCTGGACAGAGGTCAATACCAGAGAGATGAATGAATTAAAAAAGATAGTGACTACAGCAGGTCAAACTCTTGTCCTTTTTGTGTCTGTAGAGATATTTCATTACAATATTTCGTCCTGCACAAGCTGGGAAGGGTCCACATTCTCAAATATGGCAGTACCTGCTTTGTGGACTACAGAAAACCATATCTCGACTCTCTCATGTGACCTAAAACTGGCTGAATTATGGTATTCATCTCTAAGAATTCAAGTTCACACAATATGAGCATTGAACCAGGATTACCTCATCAATGACAGAACGGTAATCTTCTTCTTTAGCTTGTGATGGGTCGATTTTACAAAAGATCTTGACCATTGGTTGGCCTCCCATGAGTATGCCAAGGATAACGAGACCGGCCGCATAGATGTCATCCTTGTGGTCCAGTTGAAGGATGACAGGTTCTTCACCCTTAGGAAGAAAAGAAAATGATAACAAGAAAACTGCTTCACAAACTGCAGCCCTGAACTATGGCTGAGATTTTATAGCATGAACAAAAGAGAACAACAATTTTGAACTAATTAAAGATGTTTGTCACAGTAAATTCAGCAAAGAGAGATAAGTCTATTACAATTTTATAAAACGTTCAACCACACCAAATTCTGTTCACTACAGTTCAAGAATGATTGCCATACAACAAGAAAAATAAACATACATCAGCCCGTACATTTTTAAATCTAAGTCCAAGAGACAGCATTCAAGACCGGTGCAAATCTGTTCTTTCAAATTACTTTTGTCTTTCCCAAATGTTGGCTTGATATCTGCTGATACTGTTGCTCTGAAGTAATTTATTTTATATGCTTGTCTCAGTGTCTCTCTGTTTCCGTGAATAACGCACTTTAGTATCTTCACTCGTTAATACCAGTGTGTCCGTCTTGTTGTTGTCAAAAGTTTTTGAAACTGGATATCATGACTGTGATTCAAAGATATGCACAGATGAAACAGGAATGAATTGAATATAAAAACTGCATCCTGGGAAGACAGCGTTGGTTGTTCTAAGTGAAAGTACATCATGAGTTATCTCAAACTCAGATAATGTGATGTGATGCTCCTACATCTGACAGAAGACACAACAGAAAGTGTAAGTACTGACTTCTGTGACTGTTACAGTGGATTCTGCTGGTCAGACGAGGTTTAGTGGCAGGATGCTACTTTCTAACACGATCGTCAGTGTTTTAAGGGTCTCTAACACGATCATCAATGTTTTAAGGTTCTCTAATACGATCGTCAGTGTTTTAAGGTTCTCTAACACAATCGTCAGTGTTTTCAGGTTCACTAACACAATCGTCAGTGTTTTCAGGTTCACTAACACAATCGTCAGTGTTTTCAGGTTCTCTAACACAACTGTCAGTGTTTTCAGGTTCTCTAACACAATCGTCAGTGTTTTCAGGTTCTCTAACATTTATTGTCCTGTCTTGTCTTCTATCTCTCTGGAACTGTGAGCTGGTGCTTTTTGCAGCTGATACTGGTATCAGGTATCTGAAGGTATTTAGACACAGCAATGTATCGGCGTGGAAGCGGGTTATGGCAGCTATTTTTTAAATCCCAGAGTGCAGCTAAAAAGCAGGGGATGTGTGATATTTCTTTAGCTGACCCCAACACCATGAGGACTATGGCGATCCCCACCCTGTTAACCAGGTTAGGCCTATGGTCATGACTAGCACTGGTCTTCATGTTGTGGCTTTGACATGCCCTTGCTAAGTTATCTATGTTCTACTGTAGGTCTTTCTCTGATGTGGCTGTAAGTGCTTGGTCAACAGCAAAAAAAGGAATTCTTTTGTTTTCTGAAAGTTGCTGCGAGTTTATTGGCTTTGTTTCTGAAGCTGGGCAGTTTTGTGGTGGAATTTTTATCATGTTTGTTAGCTTCTTTGCAGATGTTGTCAATGTATGTTATAAATAGTGAGGGAGATAGTACACAACCTACCTCACTCTAGATTTTATGATGAATGTTTTGGAATCTCCTGTATTCGTTCTAACTGTATACTGTCTGATCTAAATAAAGAACATGATGTGATATCTTCACTGTTTACATTCATTTGTAAAAAAAAAAAAAAACAAACTCATTTTGGTCAAGCACCTGACACTTCACATACATTCTGTAACTTTTAATATTGGTTACTTACCAACCATGGACAGTAGCATTTTAATGCAGTCTGGTCAAGATATTCAAGTGTAACACCTGATTTGATCTTGTCTTTTGTGGTTCTGATAGAACCCAAGTCCACAATCTTTAAATGTTGTGTTGTAGGATCATAGCACACATTTTCCACTGGTGAGATAAGAAAAAATACACCAGGATGAATGCAGACACTTTAAAAATGACAAGATTATTAAAAAAAAAAAAAAAAGTTTATAATAAGAGCTTTCATAGTAAAAGTGCCATTGTTATACATTAATTTATGCTTCTTACATATAAACTTAATTTTGTACTACATTATCACAAATACCTGCAATATCAATGTTAACTTGTGCCTTAAATGGCATAATTTGAACCACGTATGCCCACATCTGATACTTTATCAACTAATGTTTATTTGTCCATTTCCTTTTATTAGTTACACTCAAATATAACTGAACAATTCTATCTCTTTGCAATCAACAAAACACTAACATGCGCCCCCTCCCCCCCCCCCTCCCCCATTTCTGTCTGAAAACACACATCAAAATCTCTCTTCTGTGCATATCACAATCACTTGTATTTGGGTCAGAGAGGAAAAGAAATTCAGTTTTATCCCTGAACTTGAGCCACAGACAGGACGAAACAAAATGGGGCAAGATTAATTTATAACACAGCAAAACTCACATTTCATGTCACCGTGAGTGTATCCACGCTCATATAAATCTTCCAAACCAGACAGTAGCTGAAGCATCACATTTCTGATATCATGTTTCAGCTGTGACTTCCATGTAGAATCCATCAAGTCTTTTATGGACATGCCTGTAAACAATTTTCCGATTAACATAAAAATAACACCATCATATCAATATGTTTTAGCATAAAACTAGTTTGGGGCACAAAGAGTTCAACAATATTTTAGATTTTACAACTAGACACATTGTTCTATCACAGGAAGATAAAGCAATTGGATAGAATAACTAAATCTAAAGTCAGAACTTGATAATCAAGTACATCACTGAGGTACAGCAGTGAGATATGATGCTCTATCAAAAAAGTGATAAAACAAATGTCTCACTGACCCTGGGGGCAATACCCATGATTCTTCATACTTCCACAAACAACATTCAAGTTTAAAGGGTCAAGAAGAGAGCAGACAACTGCTGATATGAAGAGGTGGCTTGCTGTTTCACCGACAGTTTCCTGCATGCATGGATGCTACTTGTATGCAGATAGTAGTGAGAAACACATTCAAGGCAAAAATCAAGCAACATAATGGGGAAAAATGTTCTACATTAAAAAAAAAAAAAGAATGGGGTTCTGTGAGGGTTGCTCAGAAAGTAGTGCCACATGATTTTTTTACTTCTCAGAATATATTTATTGACAAAAGTTGAAAAACAATATACGAGGGTCATGCTGAAAGTCGTGAGCAAAAATTTTTTAAAAATCAGAATTTATAGATTGAGAAAATATAAATGTATCGCCTTAATGTGCATCCTTTGCACTTCATGTAGAGGTCACATGACATCACCATCATGTGTCATGTGACCACGCGGAGCAGAAACAAAATGGCGGGTGCTGAAGTTTCGTTTCGCCAACGTGCTGTTATTGAGTTCCTCGCTAAAGAGGAAATCCACACTGCTGAAATTCACCAAAGACTTCAACTTGCTTATGGAGATGTGTGTATGGGTGCTAGCAGTGTTAGGAGGTGAGTGAAACAATTCAAAGATGGAAACACGAGCATCCAAGAAATGCCTCGCAACAGTTGCACTCAAACTGCCTCCACTGAACGCAATGTGGAAAGGGTTGACGACATTATTAAAGAAGACAGAGGCGTCACAGTATCTGAAATCGCTGTAAATCTTGGAATAGACACAATGCAGTACAGGAAATGATTGAAACCCTAGGCTATAGAAAAGTTTGTACCCGGTGGGTCCAAACGATTTTTGCTTTCGACTTTTGGTATGCTGTTTTTCTACATAGTCTCCGTCAAATGACTTTCCATATTGCTACTGTTCTTCAAATATCATGGACACAAAAAAAAAAGAACAAATATATCCATACTACAAGAATTTAATATTGAAGAAGGTTGGCTAGTAAAGAAGATTAAACAGAGAAAACTTAAGTATTCTGGACATATTAAACATCAAGAGAATTTAGAGAAGACCATCTTGGAAGGGTACATAATGGGAAAAAAAAGAGGAAGACTAAGGCGGAGATGGCTGCAAGACATTTTCGAATGGATGCATCAACAGCATGGCATCTTGCTTACAACCGATACGTCTACAGGAGAGCTGTTAAGGAGGCAAAGTTCTGGATGTGACATGTAAATGACTGACTCCATCAACTTGTATGGCCTGATGCCAACGTGAAACAAGTGCCTGCAAGTCTTGCCTGTACCAGCTCTTGTCCTGTTCACATAGCCACGTCTTCACTGTATAAATCATGCTCTCATCATCTTCAAACCTTATTTCTCGGACAGCACCTAAAGTGACCCAAAAGTGCCAGATCTGGATTGGGCAACACTGTACAACCCAATCTGGTGATTTCTTCCCAGATTCTCAGACTTGTGTGAGTGTATGCACTGTTGTACTGCAGTAAAATTTCTTGTAGATTCTTGTGAGGCTAAACTTTGTGGAAGTGATTCTCCACTGTTTTCTGGGTCTTAGTGTACGCCTCTGAATTGATGGTCTCACATTTTAGCATCACATTCACAAGAATCATCAATCTCCCAAAAGAAGTCATCATTACTGACATGAGAAAATGCTAGTTAACAAAGGACTGACACGGGAGACAACCAAGAACATATCAAAGGACCAACAAAAATGGAAATCTCTTGCTACAAGCAGCCCCTGTGTTTCTTGTGCACTGAAGGGAAAATGAGAATCTTCAATATAAAATCAATAGTGAATTTCTAGGGAGTAAACTTCTTTATAGTTGCCTTGGATGATAAAGGCATTATGAACTTATGGGTTGCTGTGCCTACAAATCTAGAGTAAACTCTCTCCATATGCCACAGTACCCCCAGATCTCACTCGAATATTTGTCTACTGTGTTAACAGTATCAATGCAAATTATGAATTCAATAATAAACATAATTCAGTGTAATAAAATCAATATACTTCACTGTTATTAACTCTATAAGATAATTAGTAGCTAAGTAAATAAATGTAGTAGACAGGTTAGAAAGCATAGCCCTAACATGTCATAGAAGCACTTAGGGATATGGTGTTAGCACCCATACTTTTGACATCATGGTACATTCAAGAGTGATGCCTAGCTGCATGTATCATCATCATCATCACCTTTCACTTCACTGAGAGCACAGGCCATGGATAAAAGCTCTCCAGTCATCCCTGTTCATGGAATTATTCCCTGCTTCCTTCCATGTGTATCCCTTGTCTCTGAGCAATGTCATAATTTCTCTTCTCCAAGTAAGTCTAGGACTTTCGCATTTTCTATTTCCTTGAGGATTCAATGTCAGTGCCTGTCTTGCTATGTTGGTGTCGGGTTTCCTCAGTGTGGCCAATCTACCTCCACTTCCTAGACATGATCATACATTGTTCTAACATTCCAACATGCATTGGTAAAAGGTGTCCTGGTACTCAGTTGGGATGTCGGTTCTGCAGCTTCCTTTCGGTTTTGACTGCACATCGTCATGCGCTCTGTTATCAGAGTACCTTCCTTTTCTGTGACAAAGTTTCCTGGTTTTCCCTGTAACGCTCCGGTTTTATTTTACAGAGAATAAACACAGCCTGACAAAAAAAAAAAAAAAAACAACACATATAAAGACAGACTGAAAGATAAATGAACATGTGACATACAGAGATATGTGGACAATCAGTACAAAAAGAAAAAAACAAAAAAAAAGGAGCACCAACCTGCGTACTCCATAATGAGATGTAACTTTCCTTCTGTAAAATGCAGCGCAATCATTTTGCAGAGGAAAATGGATTTCAGCAGTAGAGGGACAATGATTTCATTCACTTCAATCGTTGTAGTGTCTTTTATCTGTTAAAACAGAAATTTAAAATCATTATAAGAAATGAACACAAATCATGCACTGTAAATTTATAAATATACAATACACTTGATAAATAAAACATTTAAAAAATATAACAATGGCTTGACCATTAACCAAGATAAGACAGAGTACATGAAGATATCAAGAGATCAGAGGCAGAATGAGACAGATTATATAAATGTTGGAGATACAATTATTAGGAAAGCAGAAACATACACTAAGACACGGAAGAATGACAATAATACAGTGTTATGCACCCACGAACGATGCAGATGAGGTGAAAGACGATTTCTATCACCAATTACAACAAATCATCAACAAAGTCCCTAAACATGACATCCTAGTTGCTATGGGGGACTTCAACGCTAAGGTAGGGAAAGATAACACAGACGTTGAAAAAGTAATGGGGAACGAAGGAACTGACATGGTAAATCAGAACGGAGAAAGATTAATTGAAATATGTCTAACAGAAGGCATGGTCATTGGAGGCACAATATTTCCACACAAAGAGATGCATAAAACAACGTGGATATCTCCAGATGATAGAACTAGAAACCAGATAGATCATTTTTGTATTAGAAAGCAATACACCTCTGATAGATGTAAGGGCTTATAGGGGTGTAGATGTTAACAGTGATCACAACCTGTGTATAGGGAAAATAAAACTAAAATTGAAAAGCCAACACAAGAAATCAATACACAGAAAGATAAACAGCCACAGCCTACAAGAAGAGAATACTAACAGTAATTTCAATCAGGAACTTGCCAATCATTCCACAACACTCAATGAAGTAGAGGAGGTAGGTATAGATGAATTATGGAATTCCTACACCACAGCCATAATCACAGCAGCAAAAGCAAGCGCTGGACTGAGAAAACCAAATAGAAAAGCATGGATATCAGAAAACACATGGAAGTATATACATGAAAGAAGAGCAACCAAATTAGACATGCTGAATGTAAAGACAAATCTTCATTGATTCATTGTAGAGAATTTTAAGTCTATATGAAATACCATCTAAAACTGTCAACATCATTAAGGACTTCTACAATGTGCAGTCAAGACAGAAGATGGAATGAGTGAATGGTTCCAGATTGAAACAGGTGTGAAACAAGGATGTATACTATCTCCTTTACTTTTTGGAATTAGACTTCATAATAAAAAAATGCTGCACAGGTAACAAAGGTATTGACTGGGTATATGGGACCCAACTAGAAGATCTTGATTTTGCTGATGACATAACTTTTATGAGTAACAATGTGAATTCCATGCAAACAAAAAAAAAAACAACAGATATCCTGTCTTCACTGGTTAGCAAAATAGGACCTGAAATTAACAAGGACAAAACAAAAATAATGAAACTTCCCATTAATCAAAATGGACAAATACATGTAGAAGGGACAGATAATGAAGAAGTCAAATATTTGCATACCTTGACCAGGATGGTGACACCAGAAAGGAAGTTAGAATCAGAAATGCAAAAGCAGCATTAATCTTCAAGAATCTTGAGAACATATGGCATTCAAAAGTTATAAGCACAAAAACCAAGTTAAGACTATTCAATTCAAATGTAATATCCACCCTCATTTATGCATGCAAAGGCTGGAAAACAACTAAAGAAATAGACAAGAAATTAGACTGTTTTGAAAACAAATGCCTAAGGAAAATACTCGGCATCAAGTGGAATGAATTCAAGAACAATGCAGAGATAAGACAGATGACTGAACAACAACCAGCCTCATGGGTGATCAGGAGAAGGAGATGGACATATGTTGGTCATTTGATGAGAAGAAATGATCAGAGAATCCCAAAACAAGCTATCAAGTGGAACACAACAGGCCGAAGAAAAAGAGGCAGACCACATGAAATCTAAAGAGGACACTGTTAAGAGAGGCCAAATTAAAATACCTTGATGAGGTTGAATAGCTCACCGTAAACAGGATAAATTGGCAAACTACCTTGCGAGCCCTATGCGATGTTTTAACAGCACGGGAAGGATATAATATATAAGAAGAAACATACAATATCTAGGTACAACCTTCAACGGAATCAACACAGTAAGTAAGGAAAATAAAGCAGAGTACAGATAAGCAATAAAATATACTTTGCCTTGCAACACTTGTTAAAATCCAAAATCCTGTCCCAAAACACCAAAACAACAATCCACAAAACTATAATAAGACCAACCGTCATGTATGGATCATAAACATGGAGTACAACAAAGAAAGGTGAACAACAATTGCAGAGCTTTGAGAACAAAATCCTAAGAAGAATCTCTGGGCCAATAAAGGATACCAACAGTGGAGAATGGAGAGCTAGAAAGAACAGCTTATTTAAATCCCAATAAATTATAAATGTCTTGAAACTGAACAGACTACGTTGGCTGAGGAATGTAGAAAGAATGGAAGAGAACAAATGAAAATGATGTATACACAAGAGTGAGCGAAACAAGACCAAGGGGTAGACCAAGACAAAGATAGAAAGACAACAGAGAAGAGGGTATAAATGAAATTGGTGTCACCAACTGGAGAGAGAAGATTAGGAATAGAGAGGAATGGAGGTGAACTTTATCTGCAGCAATGAGCCTTAATGGCTGGGAAAGCTGAAGAAGAAGAAGAAAATATAACAATATATATTTTCTTTTGGAGATGTCCTTGTTTCTGTGCTCTTTTGTGGCAATCATAACCCAGAAATGAGGAGCAAAAATACATGAGAAAAATGTTGCAAAAGACAACTACATCCAGACCAACAATTCCATTATTATATAAATAATGGGAGATTATGGACATGGGATGCAAGCAATACAATGATTAGAGGCAGGTTGGTGACCTTGTACCAGTGCCCTCTAGGCAATAGAGCTAGCCAACTCCTGTTTAAAAACTACAAGTGAGAATGAAAGATGTCTGCCTGTGTGGTCAAACACGCTGGTTAGCCAATATTGTCACTGACATTGCTGCAACTTTAAGTGCACACATCCTGGATAATATAACTGTCTGAAACAAATGTGCAGGCAAATCATTTCCTTGGGGGTAAGGGCCAGGGAGAAGATAAAGAAGTTGCTTGTAGGAAGGGCAGTGTCAAAAATCCTTTTACTGAATAATAAAAGGAAAATACTGAAGTATTTTTTTTTCTTAGTGACAACTGAACGGATAAAGTTTTGTACCATTTTTCAAGTTTTATTTTATTACAGTCCACTGTATACAAGAAAAACAGCAATTAAAAAAAAAAAAACAGAACTAATGAAGAAAAAAAAGAAAAGAACTATTTGTGGAGAAAGTGCCAAAAAATCATAGCCTCATATTTAGTGAATCTGAAAAAAGGATTTCATGAGGAAATAATTACAATTTTCTCAACCACAGTTGTCCCTGCACCATCAGTTTTAACTAGAACAGTTCCAAATGAGCCACTCCCTAAACTTTCAGGACTTCTAAAACTGCCAGGTCTGTATTCCTGAAAAGAAACAAGAACATATTAGAAATTTTAACTAATGTAATAGAACATGCACATCACTGACTTTACACTTTATGTAAATATATTAGATAAGAGAAATGATGACTGGAGAAACTGGTACTAGTAATGAAGGAAGGTAGAGATGTGTGGTTCAGTATTACAAAAAAAAAAAAAAAAAAAAAAGTTAACAGCTCACTATGGCAAAGGCTGAACAAAACTCAAGTTCATGGTAACTTGGAAATACAACAAGAACAGTCTGTCAGTCATTTGCATGTCCCTTGTGGAACTTTGCCTCCCTAACAGTTCTTACGTAGGCCTCTCAGTTGTAAGCAAGATGTCCTGCTTAGTGCTGATGCGAACAAGAACAGTATTTTATACTGCATATAAAATTATCTAACAAACATGTTTTACTCATTTTTGTGCCCACTAAAGTCTATCCTGTAAAAAATTTTCTTTGATCTGATATACAAGAAAAGCAATGAGAACTAGAAAGAGAATCCAATAGCTTACATGTGAAGTGTCTGGTGTATAAGAGAAGCAATGAGGACTAGAAAGAGAATCCAACAGCTTACATGTGAAGTGTCTGGTGTATAAGAGAAGCAATGAGGACTAGAAAGAAAATCCAACAGCTTACATGTGAATGAAGTGTCTGGTGTATAAGAGAAGCAATGAGGACTAGAAAGAAAATCCAACAGCTTACACGTGAAGTGTCTGGTGTATAAGAGAAGCAATGAGAACTAGAAAGAAAATCCAACAGCTTACATGTGAAGTGCCTGGTGTTTGAGAGATGCAATGACTACAAACAAAATCCAGGATGCTTACGTATGAAGTGAAGGATATGATCTTATCCTTATGCTGTTTACCGCTTTTGATCTTCTCCACCAAATCAGTAACTTGTTTAACTTTACTGAAAGAAGAAAAGCAAAGCCACAGACTGAAGAACTACTTCTTTACTTCTCATAAGATAAAAAAAAAAAAAAACACACTCAAAACCGGATTGTTAACTAAATCTCTTTAGATTTGTACATCACCTTTGAAACTTTACATTTGTAAACCATCCTTATTTCCAACATATTTTTAACATTCACTCACTTCATGGGCATGACATGGTCTAACATACCTAGGAAGAAAAAGGTAAGTTCTAACAGGTTGCATGTAAATTCTGTAACTTTGTGCTGGTTGTATCAGGTCAGTGAGCACAACAGGTCTAGCCTAACAACTACAGTGTGAGGATGATGTCTTTTCTTGATTTCAAACATTTATTACACAAAAACTATGCTGGGCAATGATAAATGGTTTTCTGCAAATGTTCACCTCAACTCAAAGTTTTTTAAAAAAAATTTTATTTGTGCTTATTAACACTTGGTCCATTCGGTGCTCGGAGCATGTCTAAAGCAATATTTCATTTCTTGCCATGGTTTCTCCAATATCTCTTTATTTACTGTCACTAAAGCATCCACCATCTTTGCCATCAAAGTTTCAAAAACAGGAACCTGTGAACTGAACACTTTGTATATCCCATTAAAAATAAGTCAAGAGCAGAAATGTCTGGTGAACTGCCATGACACAGGACCATATGTTCTAATTACTGCTCTGGAAATTTTACTCTTAGTAACTAATGAACAACTAAATCCCAGTGTGATGGCATCCCATTTTGTTAGAAAACTATCCATGGCTTTTAACAACTCACAAATCTTGCACATAGTCATTTCTGAACTTTCTTTGATCTGTAACTGTTGAATTTGTTTTTGCAATACCACAAAACACACTGGGCTTTCTTCTTCACAGATGCTATTTTAACTCTTTTCCTGCTGGGGAAAAAATGCACATTCCAGCTGTGCGGGATTAAAAGTACAAGTCTTGATGTGTATAGGGTTTAGTTGGAAAAGTGAATGTAACAAAGTATTTCAATGTTAAAAGTATATTTGTTATGCATCAAAATAACTGTAAATGTATGAAGATTCCATAAATGCAGAGTTTTTTTTTTTTTTTGAGGAAAAAAGAAGTGGTGTGAAAATAGTAGAACATTTATAGCACCAACCAAAAAAAAAAAAAAATGATGATTGTGTCCTACACCGCAGTGTAGATCTAGATCTACTTGTACAATCTCCTCTTGTGATGATATGTGACACTCTCACAAAAATAATGTTTGAAATAACCTTCTAGCTACTTCTCCAGTCCATTTACTAGGTCTAGATCTACTTGGGGTACATTCAAGAACTGGTCATAGGGCATGTCCGTATGCCTACTAATGTCACAAAAAATTGAAAACTCTTGTGGGGAATGTCGGAAAACACAGGGGTTGCCAACCATGCTTCAAAATGACAACGAAAGGTCACCAGACATGCACAAATAAATGCTTACAATCAAAATTTACACCAGCACACTGTTTTTTTTTAAATGAAACGAAGCATGAGCCAGTATACTGGCGCTCAGCATAGGACATGTATACTAGAAGTGGCAGTATGCTGGTGATAAGCCCGGAAAGAGTTAATATTGGTGATTGCAGTGCTCCATTAAAAAAAAAAAAAAACTCAAAATCAATTCTCAAATTTTCACTCTAGTTATCTAGCAACTACTGTAGCTAAACGACAACTACATCTAGCAAACTGTTCTAGCTGAACATTATATATATATATATATATACATATATATATAACAATTATTCTAGCAGAACAACAATTATATCTAGCAACTGGTCTAGGACTATTACCTGATGCTGCTTTCTTCACTAGCAAAAATGTTATTATGTGACAACTAAAATGTCCAAATATGAGAAGAAAGTAGTGTGCAGTTGCAGAAACGTCACAGAGCATGACTTTTGTGCCTCAGTGTTAGGTATTCTGCACAGACACTGATCTCCCATTTTTCTTAGTGCATTTAAAAAAAACTAAAAAAAATAGCATTTGTGGTATGTATTCCTTCAACAGAAAAACTTTATTCTTTTGGCATTCCTACTTTCACCAAACATGTGATTAATATGATATGTGACTTATCAGGCCATTAAGTGGTACCATATATACTCTGAATTACACTCTGGCTGTCCTGTATAGCAGAAATGAACAACAAATCTGATGATACCATGTCTCTTTTGTCTTAATGACACCCTGATAAATGTCCTGGCATGACCTGGGGTTAAATAAGTGAATACTAGTATTTTATGAAATTATTAGAGCAGAAAAAAAGAACCAAATTACTCACATGGATGATAAAAGATCAGTATCTACCTTTCCTGACACGCTTGTGAGGAAAAATCATGGTCTTCTTAGCAGTCCTCCTATCAATAACTGAGAGAAAAATCTGTACAGTAAACTCCAAGCTCAAAGCTTACAAAAACCTAACATAATCTATTTCAGCTTTCTAGGACCACCCTTCCAGTTACCAACATTCAGGTCAGTAAAAAACATTGAGAAAAACTAATAAACTATTTCTAAATATGTTGGGCTTCCTCTCTTTACATATCTTTGATAACAATACTTTTAGCTTTCTTCCACACATATTCACCCGACTCTTAGCTTTCTTCTGCACATCTGCTATTTGCTACCATGAGAAAGCTGATCTTAGGCACCAGTTCTGGTTTTACTGGGTAGTCAATCACATTTCTCAAACATTTATCTTGCCTAAAATTATATGAGGCTCCAGGGGCTTTCCCTCTCTCAAATAAGTGCCTTTCATTTGTTTCCTTTTTCTTTTTGCCTAGTTTTTTTTTTCCCCCCTAAGGTTGCACTGTACAAAATCACAGACACAATATCTAAATTTTTCCTTCTTTCTTGTGTTTTTTTTCCCACATTTTAGGAAAAAAAACAACACAAAACAATATAGTTCAGCATACTTCTTCCTCTATATATTTCCTGCACAACTTTCCTAATCTATACTGACAACTCACTGAGCATTAATATGGCTTTTCTTACATCTAGAATATATGACAGAGGCTGGTCAAAACAATTTAAGCACATCATCCAACTGTGTTAAAAGCAAACAAGTAAGCAAAAATCTACAGTGATGCCAACAATTCATTTCAGGAACTTGTCATGACCAAGGAACAAGGACCATTTTTCACTTACCATTTTCTTGTGAGACACTTTCAATCTGTTTTTTCTTCTCCATCTTGTTGTCTTCAGTGAAAGCTTTAGAAAGAAAGTGGAGGATTTTGGCACTGGTGATGGCGAATTTGACAGATTTATAAATAACTACTACTAGAAAACTGAGCATACACGGGCATAATTTTATAAGTTTGCTTGATTTACGAGGGGTGATTGATAAGTTCTCGGCATAAGGTACAACAGATTGTTTGTGGACAACTTTTTTTAGTTATTTCTCAACATAGTCCCCTTACAAGTTTATGCACTTAGTCCAGCAATCTTGGAGCATACAGATCCTTTAAAAGTCAGCATCTTGTGCCAGAAAGTGATCTACAGCATGAACAACATCATCATCTAAAGCAAATCTGTGACCACTGAGCTCCTTTTGGAGTTTGGTAAACAGGTAATAGTCCGAAGGGGTCAAATCTGGGGAATTAAGGAGGATGTTCAAGAAGCTGGAAGCCGCATTCATGAATGGCAGCCACTGTCACTGCCGATTTGTGAACTGGAGCATTGTCCTGATGAAAGATGACTCCTCTCGTCAATTTCCCTCGATGATTTTCCTTCAGTCAGACCCACAGCTGCTTCACAAGATTAGTGTAATAGGCCCCGGTGACAGTTCTGGCCTTTTGAAGATAGTCTACCAATAGTACACCTTCTGAATCCAAAAAAGATGGAAACCATCACTTTGCTTGCAGACAGAACTACCCCTGCTATCTTTGGAGGTGGGGATCCATGATGTTTCCACTGCTTTGACTGTTCTTTGGTTTCCAGTTGAAAATTATGAACCCAAGTCTCATCCATAGTCACAAATTGCTGAAGAAACTTTTCAGGACCTGCAGAAAAATGGGCAAGATTGTCTCTTGACATGTTGGGACACTGTCGTTTGTGATCAGCTCCAAGAAGTTTTGGGACCCATCGACCAGAAACCTTTGTCATTTGAAGATCATTGTGAATAATGGCATGAACATGATTCTGGGAGATGCCCAACTCAGTAGCAATGTAGCGCTCAGTTAGTCGTTGATCCTCCATTATTATGTCATGGATTCTGCTGGTGGTTACCGTTCTTGGTCTTCCTGGACGGGGATCATCTTCCAGACTCTCACTTTCATGTTTAAATTGAGCTTTCCATTTCTTCACTGTGCTATAAGAAGGGGCACTCTCCCCTAGAGTCTACCATATCCTCATGGATCTCCTTCGATAAGCCCTTGAAGCAGAGGTAGCAAATGACTGCTCGATGAGAAATTTTTATCCATTTTCTAAATTTCTGCCGCTCCTTACGACTTCAGTAGCCTGTAAAAAAAAAAAAACTTGGTTGCAGTTAATTTTCTGAAACTTGGTGTTTAATCTTACATTAACCTATCTACAAATGCACCTAATATCAACTGTGTGTTTCAAGTATTTGTGCCTTAGGCCGCAAACTTATCAATCAATCCTCAAATGTCACCAAATAAGAACAGGAAAAAGACTGATTCATATCCCTGAAAGGACCACACGAGATCCCTGAGAGGACCACAGTAGGTTCAGAGTATCTCAGGGCTTGAGCCTGAATTCTTGGTGGGTCTCAGAAGCAGAATTGCATGACACCGTGGTTTTCGTTGCACCAGTTTAGTCTAGAGTTGGACTTTCTCACCGGAAGGCCTCAACGTGTTTAGAATATCAGCGTATCCCTGCTGGGTGAGAGGTGGTAGCCCACCCAGGCCAGAGTTGGACTTTCTCACCGGAAAACCTCGACATGTTTTGAGATACTCGTGTATAACCGCGGGATGAGACGTGGTTGCCCATCCAGACCAGTGTTGGACTTTCTCACCGGAAAACCTCAGGGTGATTAGGATATGCATACATCCCGCCCTGGTCCAGTGTCTCCGACTTCAGCATTTTGTGGTCGTGGCCGCTACCTTTCCTAGTTGTGACCAGGATGGAGCTTTTGTCCAGGAGGATGAATCCTCACCACTAGTGACTTCCACCCCTGGGTTGAGCCGGTTTAGGCATATTATCCCAGTATGGGCGTGTGACCGACCTCTAGAGCAGAGGTACCGCGACATGCGTAGCCTTCAAGTTTCACCCCTGGCATGAGCTGGTTTAGGCATATTTCACCAGTATGGGTGTATATCGGGTGTGACCAACCTCTAGAGCGGAGGTGGTGTGACATGCCTGGCCATCAAGTTTCACCCCTGGTGTGTGCCGGTTTAGGTATATTTCACCAGTGTAGGTGTATTTTGGATGTGGCTGGCCTCTAGAGCAGAGGCGGCGTGATATGTGTAGCTCTCGCAGTGATACTACTGGACATACCGATTAAATTTCACTTTATCTTTTCCTTCACCTTTTCATATTGGCGCCGCACAGCAACCTTTATTTCTTTTCCGCATTTTCCTCCTTGACCGGGAGGAATTTCACTTCAGACGCAGCATTCGAAGAGTCTCGCCAGCAGTGTCTTAACCTCTGGGTTAAGCCGGTTCATGCATTTCACCCAATATGACTGCACTCAGAACGTGGCCGACCTCCAGACCAGAGATGCCATGATTTGATTGTTTGCTTCACCTTATCCTTTCTATCACTTTTTCCACAGTGGTGCCGCGCGGCAACCCCTTTAGCACCTTTCTTCATTGGCAGGGAGGAGCACCACTCCACGCACGGCAGCTGAAGAATCTCACCAGCAGTGGTAGATGAGCTACCAAACGTGCCACTCATCTACCCTAAGTATCTGATTTTCAGGTGCCAGATATTTGCCTTCGCCCCTTCTCCTGTCAGTTTAAACAGTTCTGCCATGGGAAGGCCAGTAGCTGGACTTGATTGCCAGAGGCCATTTGAGACACATGCCATTACAGCGGAGATCGAATTCTTCACCCCACCTCCAGCAATAGCAGTCCTTAGAACCCCTCTCAGTTGTGAGCAAGATGGCCTGTTGCTGATGCATCCACTTGCAGATCATCAACGGATGTCTTGCAGCCATCTTTGCCTTGGTCTTCCTCTCTTTCTTTTTCCTATCATGTACCCTTCCAAGATGGTCTTCTTTAGATTATCATGAAGTTTAATGTGTTCAAAATATTTAAGTTTTCTTTGTTTAATCCTCGTTACTAGCCAACCTTCTTCATTATTAAGTTCTTGTAGTATAGATATATTTGTTCATTTTTGTGTCCATGATATTTGAAGAACTCTTCTGTAGCATTTACATTCAAAGGAATTTATATGTTTCTCAGCTGTTTTGTTAAGTGTCCAGGTCTCACAGGTATATGTTGCAATGGGAAAGACGCATGCCCTTAAAATTCTTATTTTTGTACTTCTGTCTGTTCCTCTCCACAGATTCTTTAGTTGTTTTACTTTCTGAAGAGCGATAGATGTTCTCCTTTTAATTTCCCTCATTGTATCTCCATTACCAGTTTAGCAGTGATCCAAGATATTCAAAACTCTCCACTTCTTCCAGTTTTTCCTCACTGATACATATACCAGCTGCCTTGTGTGTTTTGTAAGTTGTCATCAATTTAGTTTTCTTCGCATTAGGATAGAGGTTTTGCTCTTCATTATTCTTACAGACTGACATAATTAGTTTTTCCATTCCGTTTTGTGTTGTGGACAGTAATACTGTGTCATCAGCATATCTAATCTCTGGTATTTCATAATCTCCAATTGTTATGGCATCATAATATTCTTTGTCTACATCTTCTCTAACATTCCTCATTATATTTAAATAAGTAAGGTGACAATATGCACCCCCGATGGATCCCTTGTTTTATGTCAAACCAAGTTGTTTCATTAAAGACGGCATACCAAAATACACAAGAAATTGCAGACGACACAGTTTGATAGCTGAGAACCAACAAGACCTGCAAAATCTCTTGGATAAAGTCACCAAAAGAAAGTGAACAGAAAGGACTTACTTTGAACATCAAAAAGACAGATACTATGGTTATAATTAAGAAACAGAATCCGCCAACATGCAGTATAAAATTAAACAGAACTATTCTAAAGCAGAGAAAGACCAATCCTTAGCAAAACTGGAACACTATTAACATCAAATAAAGACCAAAAGCAAAGATGGGCTGAACACCTCCAAGAAATACTTAATCGACCACACCCAAAAGAATTGTTAAACCTTGAAACTGACTTACCAGCCCCACAACTAAATGTCAACCTAGATGAAATTAAATTGCATGAAACTGAAACAGCAGTGAATTTAATGGCTAACAACAAAGCTGCAGGTGAAGATGAAATAACACCCGAAATGGTAAAAGCTATCAATAGTGACAACATGAGACAGCTACAGAGAATGTTTAACAAGATTTGGAAAGAAGAAAAGGTCCCTTCTAATTGGAAGAAAGGAATCATTGTTAAAATACCAAAAAAGGGCAACCTTAGTGACTGTAACAACTGGAGAGGAGTAACTTAATATCAGTTGTGTCAAAAGTATTTTGCAAGGTCATTTTGAATAGACTCAAAGATATAGTGGATACTGCAATGAGAGAAGAACAAGCAGGATTTCAAAAAGGGAGAAGCTGTCTCGACCAGATCTTTACTCTCAGAATAATACTTGAAGAACATATTGAAAAGCAGAAACCATTAATACTGAACTTCATAGATTTTAAAAAGGCATTTGATAGCATACACAGAGATTCATTATGGAGAATTTTATGTCTATATGGAATACCATCTAAAATTGTCAACATCATTAAGGACTTATACAATGGATATGTTTGTGCAGTCAAGACAGAAGAAGGGATGAGTGAATGGTTCCAGATTGAAACAGGCGTGAAACAAGGATGTATACTGTCTCCTTTACTTTTTGGGATTACAGTAGACTTCATAATGAAAAAATGCTGCACAGGTAACACAGGTACTGACTGGGTACATGGGACCCAACTAGAAGATCTTGATTTTGCTGATGACATAACTCTTATCAGTAATAATGTGAATTCCATGCAAGAAAAAACAGATAGTCTGTCTTCACTGGTTAGCAAAATAGGACTTGAAATTAACAAGGACAAAACAAAAATAATGAAACTTCCCTTTAATCAAAATGAAAAAGTACATGTAGAAGGGACAGATATTGAAGAAGTCAATCAATTTGCATACCTTGGCAGCTACATAGACCAGGATGGTGACAATAGAAAGGAAGTTAGGATCAGAATTGCAAAAGCAGCATCAATCTTCAAGAATCTTGAGAACATATGGAACTCAAAAGTTATAAGCACAAAAACCAAGTTAAGACTATTCAATTCAAATGTAATATCCACCCTCATTTATGCATGCAAAAGCTGGAAAACAACTAAACAAATAGAAAAGAAATTAGACTCTTTTGAAAACAAATGCCTAAGGAAAATACTCGGCATCAAGTGGAATGAATTCAAGAACAATGCAGAGATAAGACAGATGACTGAACAACAACCAGTCTCATGGGTGATCAGGAAAAGGAGATGGACATATGTTGGTCGCTTGATGAGAAGAGACGATCAGAGAATCCCAATACAAGCTATCAAGTGGAACACAACAGGCTGAAGAAAAAGAGGCAGACCGCGTGAAACTCTGAAGAGGACATTAATAAGAGAGGCCAAATTAACAGGCATAAAATCCTTTGATGAGGTTGAAAGACTCGCCGAAGACAGGAAAAATTGGCGAACTACTTTGCGAGCCCTATGTGACGTTTAACGACACGGGAAGGATATAAGATTCTAAAGCAGGTGCAGAAATTCAAATACCTTGGTGCAGTAATAACTTCAGATGGGAAATCAGAACAGAAATTAGGAACAGAATAGGCCAAGCAAAGACTGCATTTCAGAGAATGAGAAACATATTATCCAACACATCCTTATCAATGAACGACAGAAAGAGTTCTAAAATGCTATATTCAACCTTCTTATATGGAAATGAATCATGGACAATAGGCAGGTCTGCACAAAAATCATTGGAAGCAGCAGAAATGTGGTTTATTAGAAGAATGTTGCGAATCCCCTAGACACCAAAAATAACTAATGAAGAGCTGGAGAGACAAAAAAACCTTTTATAAAATGAGAGAGACAATGTACTTTCATAGGACATGCAGTGAGAAGAGAGGGCATTGAAAATATTATAACAACAGGAAAAACAGAAGGAAGAAGATCAAGAGAAATGATACTGGACAGTCTGACGGGATGGTGTGAGAGGAGATCACCAACAGAGCTAATGGCCTGCATGAAGGATCGTGTACTCTGGCGAAGCATAATAGCCAACGCCAGTCGGCACGGCACCTGATGATAAGCCATTGTGTAGGAAAGTAGATTCGATTTGTTTTGCCTGTTTTATTCCACTAAATCCTTAAGTATAGCGACTATTTCCAGACCGGCGATTGCTTGTCAGTTATCAGTGTACGATAAAAAAAATCTTGCTACCCGCCACCACTGTACCCTCGTTATCACCTTTTTCCGGTCACGTGATGTACATGGTCGAGTTGCAGCTTCCTGTCGGCGCGTTTGAAAATGGTAAGAAATTATGTATATTCTGTCAGCAGTTAACTGTTCTTTTTTAGATTACTTTATAAATAAAATGAAGTTTTGCTCGTTGTGTAAGGCTGCATTTGTCTGACTCTAGTGTGATTTCATTGATTTTAATTCTCAAAACAGCGCTTCTGCGTAGCTTTGATTTTTTAATTAAAAAACCCCCAATAATCAAGGCACTCTTTGTAAAAACAGCAAAACCACCAACTTTATTGAACATGCAGATTTGATGCACGTGTAAACCGATCTAACAGATAACGGATTTAGAAGTCAGTGTTAGGAGTTTGATCTGCCAAGCAGATGTGGCTCCCCGAGCATTCACAGGAAATGTACTCTCTCAAACAGCCAGTGTCAGGACCAAGTCAACCTCAGTCTTTAAAATAAGACTAGGCAAGTTCGGTTTTTTTTCCCTCACTGGTTATGGTGTGATGAAAAATTTGCTCCACCATCACTTCGTGCACATTACACTTCAGTAATACCATCCCAGTGAGAGGCTGAGACACGCCCCCTCCCAAATAACACCTCCCAAGCATACCCGATACTAAATGAAAACACAGAAACTGATTAACCCAGTGATATAGGGTATTATTCTACAGCTAACACTTTTATTGCCTTCATGTGAAGTACCCTGTAGTTCAAACTGAGATTAAACAGGTTTAAAAAAAAGTGTTTATTTCTTCGCTAGTTTTTTTAAAAATTCCTCAATAGGTATCAGTTACTATGTAAACAACAGAACAAATTCAAAAATAAAACAGAGATAAGAGAAATGAGCATGCAATAAACAGTCTCAGCAGTGATTGAGAAAAGAAGGTAGAAATATGTGGGCCATGTGATGAGAGGAAGCAACAGAATCACACAGCAAGCCATAAAATTGGAAATATCTGGGGGAAAAAAAAAAGAAAAAGAGCTAACCTTGAAAGACCCTAAAGAGAACACTCACAAAAGAGACTAAGATTGTAGGCATCAAATCCCTTGATGAGATTTGAGATACTTGCTGAGAATAGCAACTCTGACAGAGACGCATTGCAAGCCCTAGGTGACATCTGACAGCACAGGAATGATGTAAGAAAGTGTCAATTGATATTGCTATCATTAATCGAATAAAGAATTTTTGGCCACATAATAATGGAGCCTGGAGAGTCAGAAACAAAAAAGAAATCCATAGCTTGTACAAAGAATGACTGATCATCTCCACCATGAAAGCTAATAGATTGCGATGGCTGGATCATGTGTAGAGAGCAGAAGAGAGTCTATCGAACTGGTTTATACATGTGTATGGAAGAGTCAAGACCAGATAGACAACATGGAAAAAGATCTAAGAGAACTTAAACTATTGCAGAGAAAAAGCCAGTGACCAGGTGAATGATGGCAGACTGTGTTGTTTGCAACAGTTAGCCTTGAGAACTTGGAAAACTGAATATAATGACCAGAATAAAATCTTCTTCTGTCACCAGGTTTTTTTTTTTGCAGTCAGTGCCGTGAAGATATTGAGGCACAGCAAGATGTCGGAGGCAGGTGATAGCGGCTATTTTTTCAGCCCTCGAGTGGAGCTAGAAAGTAGGGAATGTGCAGTACTTCTTAGCAGACTCCACCACCGAGGGGGTTGTGTCAATTCCTCCTCTGTTGGCCATGCTGGGCCTGTTACTAGGAGTACTAACAGAGAGGTTGGACAGGGTCTTGGTCATCTGTTGTTTGCCAGCCGTGATGAGAGCATGTCACCTGTGGGTTCCTGATTGCCAAATCAGACAGCGTCTTCGCCTCCTGAATCACCAGTCAAAAGAATTATGAAGAGAGTATACAACTAATAGGCTGTGATTAATAAATCACTAAAGACGCACTTCAGAGTGCAGTGCCAACTGAAAGATCGCGGATTCAATCCCGAGACGGAAAAAAAAAACAACTCACAAGACCTCCGGGAGTCATGACCCAGAGGGGCCCACCCCACTTAGAGTGTCAGGAGTTTAATAGGGCTGAAACACTTGTCTGAGGGGAGAGAGTACTTCCTCTGATGATCTGAAGGAGTTGTGTTATTGTTCTGCTCTCTACAGTAGAGAGTTTCCTGCATGCATAGGCTGCACGCTTAACTAAACTAAGAAGTCCCTGTGTTATCTGGTGCAGTCTTTTAAAATACAGTTTACACATGTGTCAGTTAACTAAGATGCATTATTAACTAAACTGAGAAATTCCTGTGTTATCTGGTGCAAGCTGTTAAATACAGTTTACACATGTGTCAGTTAACTATGATGCATTATTAACTAAATTGAGAAATCCTTGTGTTATTAATGAATGCAGTCTTTCCACAAGCCACCTACAAGTAGATGGTTGTTTGTCCTACTGAAGTCCATGGTTGCAGTCACAGTCATATCTTACTATCTTTCTCTTTCTCATACCTGAAACGTCTGATATTTTTCTAGGCTAACCACATATGCTCTGCTCTATTACTTTATTGTGGGCAAAGCTCATTGTTTCTAGCTTTTAAAATATGAAAAATCTTATATATCTTATATCCTTCCCGTGCCGTTAGACGTCACATAGGGCTCGCAAAGTAGTTCGCCAATTTTTCCTGTCTTCGGCGAGTCTTTCAACCTCATCAAAGGATTTTATGCCTGTTAACTTGGCCTCTCTTAATAATGTTCTCTTCAGAGTTTCACGCGGTCTGCCCCTTTTTCTTCGGCCTGTTGTGTTCCACTTGATAGCTTGTTTTGGGATTCTCTGCTCATTTCTTCTCATCAAGTGGCCAACATATGTCCATCTCCTTTTCCTGATCACCCGTGAGACTGGTTGTTGTTCAGTCATCTGTCTTATCTCTGCATTGTTCTTGAATTCATTCCACTTGATGCCGAGTATTTTCCTTAGGCATTTATTTTCAAAAGAGTCTAATTTCTTTTCTATTTCTTTAGTTGTTTTCCAGCTTTCGCATGCATAAATGAGGGTGGATATTACATTTGAATTGAATAGTCTTAACTTGGTTTTTGTGCTTATAACTTTTGAATTCCATATGTTCTCAAGATTCTTGAAGATTGATGCTGCTTTTGCAATTCTGATCCTAACTTCCTTTCTAGTGTCACCATCCTGGTCTATGTAGCTGCCAAGGTATGCAAATTGATTGACTTCTTCAATATCTGTCCCTTCTATGTGTATTTTTCCATTTTGATTGATGGGAATTTTCATTATTTTTGTTTTGTCCTTGTTAATTTCAAGTCCTATTTTGCTAGCCAGTGAAGATAGGCTATCTGTTTTTTCTTGCATGGAATTCACATTATTACTGATAAGAGTTATGTCATCAGCAAAATCAAGATCTTCTAGTTGGGTCCCATGTACCCAGTCAATACCTGTGTTACCTGTGCAGCATTTTTTCATTATGAAGTCTATTGTAATCCCAAAAAGTAAAGGAGACAGTATACATCCTTGTTTCACGCCTGTTTCAATCTGGAACCATTCACTCATCCCTTCTTGAAAAATATGAAAAATGCAATATGTATAAATTGTGTGAAGGTGTGTGCATGTATTTTCTGTGTAATATTTGCAGAACAAAATAGTCATCACTTATCCAAGAAAACGCCGTGTACGCAAGAGAAAACAGGAGCAGTGTTCAGATAATAGTGCGAAAAGGTTAAAGAGAGGTAATTTTTTCTTCATACATTGTCCTGTGTGGCTAACACTTTATCACTTGATGTTCAGGTTGACATTTGTGGGTTACATGGGCTGTGACAATACTCATGGAGAATAACATTTGTGGGTTACATGGACTGTGACAACACTCATGGAGAATAACATTAACATTTGTGAGTTACATGGGCTGTGACAACACTCATGGAGAATAACATTTGTGGGTTACATGGGCTGTGACAACACTCATGGAGAATAGCATTGTGGCTTACATTTACTAAGATAACACTCACAAATGTTCAGAATGAAATAAGTGAGCTTTGTTGAGTTAGTCTTTTATTTAGTGTACTTCTTGCATCCCCATTAATATTTTCAATAAAAGCAGTGGTCCTTTTAAAATCTTTTATATAGAGGAGTAGCATTTATTTAAATGTGAGAAGTACAATGATCTGGTCAAGCAACTGAGGCAGGAGTCAGGGCAAAAGTGATAGCTGTAGAAGTGGGAGCGAGAGGAACTGGGCATAAAGGGACAAGCAAGAGCAAAGGCATTGAAAAGCCTTTCAGAAACAGAAGAAAAGTCCTCATGCTGGCTGTGGAGTATGTAAAACAAGCATTGATGACATAAATAATTTTGTTTGTCACAACCATTACCAGTCTTCCATAGCTAAATCGCTAAAGATGCAGTGCCAACTGAAAGATCACGGGTTCAATCCCGGGATGGAAAAAAAAAACAACAACTCGCAAGATCTCTGGGAGTCATGACCCGGAGGGGCCCACCTCACTTAGAGTGTCAGGAGTTTAATAGGGCCGAAACACTTGTCTGAGGGGTGGGCGGTGCTTCCTCTGATGATCTGAAGGAGTTGTGTTGTTGTTCTGCTCTCTGCAGTAGAGAGTTTCCTGCATTCTCATAAAGCTCGTCACATAAAAACATTTATACAGACCGAATGACTTTTCCTTGAACTTTCTCCAAGTGGGACATTTTTGTAGCAAGAATTGATGTCCAGTTTGCCTATGGTGAGCTACAAATAATAAAAGCTCACTGTTGTTAATAGAGATGTGAGTTTGTAGAATGTACACTGAAGTTGGCTGTGTCATTGTGCCGTATCTATAATGAATTTATTTCAGTGTGCCAGTTTTGTCTGAGCGAGGAAGACAATGAGGTAAACTTTGGAACTATTTATGAGAAGGAAGATGTAACTGTTCACTATTTTTGTATGGTAAGTAAAGACTTTTATTGTACTTACCTTATGGTGACACTCTCTACATCTGCCGTCGAAACACTTGCTGTTCTATGCATTCACCATCAAAACATTTTCACTCTTCCACACTAGTCACATCCACTATCAAAGCACTCGGTCACATCCACATCCTTCACATCCACAATCAACACACTTCCATGTTTATCACACATCCAATGTCAAAAGAATCATGTGCTTCCATGTTTATCACACATCCAATGTCAAAAGAATCATGTGCTTCCATGTTTATCACACATCCAATGTCAAAAGACTCATGTGCTTCCACATCCTTCACATCAACATTTAGCACCCCATGTACTTCTAGACATGGCAGGTGTGCTAAAGAGATTATTTGTTTGTTTGAAAATTGCTTCATCACGGTCAGGCCACTTCCATATCTGCTTGACCACCCATTCTAACATCTGGAAATTTGTATCCTTGTCAGTATAGACACTTCATGTACCTGCACCAGTTTCCTTAGTAGATCTTCCCTAGAATTTTGCTTGAGCAGTGACTGTCTGGCTCACACACTTTGTGATTTCAGTGTGCAACAGTGCACACAAATGTTTGGTCCCACTGCCTAGAAACAAAGGGAATTTATGGATTATTCACAAGAAAAAAATGCCTGCCACTTGTGGCAGGATTCAAACTTGCAACTTCCAACACCCAAGGTAAATGTCTAACCCCTGCGTTAGACTATACAGACCCATGGCATGCTAAAAGCAGAGGAGCAAGCGTGTTACAGGGCCAGCAGACCAGAGCTTACCAGTGTCCTATTCTACTTCTATGTTGTGCTCCTACACTCAGTCTTGTCACCGGGATGTGGCTCCATTTATTTCTTATGGCAGGTGAGCATGCTCAAAGGCTCGTTCTTAAGTCCGACGCCAGGAATTAAAGCAAGCAGATAGTAAACCGAATTCTTAAGCAGGGGTTTGAAGAAGTATATCTGTGTCTGACTGTCAGACTGGACTAAAAGGCTGAAATGAAGACTGAATCTTTTACAGGGTGTGTCTCTGCTTAAACTGTTATTTTCCTGTTACTTCTCCTCTTGTTGCTATTTTACAGATGCTTCGATGGTGAGCCAAGTCTGCAAAATTAGTGGGTAAAATGATAGATGATATAATATATATGGAAACCTAGCCCATCGGGCTGGAAAGAAATACAGTGACAATTCCCAGCGTGAAATATTCAACACCATGTGGGAAGAAACTTTACAGTTTACTTGCAACAAAAAAAAGACGTACAAAGATTCCAACAGGAAAAGCTCCTCTGACAACAAAACTCTTCAAACTGTCTCAAAACTAACCACTTCAACTTAACCTAAACTGCCTCTACCAAAAACTGTTGCTACTGAAAAACTCTATCCAAAACAAGACATTCTCCTAACCAAAACACAGTAATGCTTTCCAAAACAAGTACGGCTCTCTTTTCTAAAACATGGTAAGGCTTAAGCTAATCTTGAGTGGTATTTATACCATTACTTTACCCACTCAGTTTTCATGCTGCACATTTATATTAAGACCCTTGCTTACGCCCTTTCAACCAAGGGTATTCACTCTGTTAATTGTTCCCCGAGTACCAGTACTGCTTATATCCCATCAATTAGGAGAATACTGTCATAGGTTGTGAGTTAAACCTGCTAGGACTTCCTGCATCTGGCATGGCTGTATTAACGATGTCTAACATGCTGCATTGGAGAAGATGACCATTTAGAAAAGAGAATAAATGCATGGAAAACAACATTGGATTCACACTATGTGTGCAACTTTCAGCACATTTAGGGGGCATATCATCTAAAATCTGTCTTATGAATATAAAGTTCAGTTCCGCATGTAAACAAAGAAGTTAAAAACATGATACTACCATTAAAAATATGCTGTGATTTTTATGTGAAAGTTTGGGTGCCCATATTACAAATGTATGTAATTTGTTTATTGCTGTTTCACTTTCTCAGCTGCTGTCCAGCGGTCTGTGTCAAAATGCTAGAGTCAGTGACAAGAAAAGTATTCTGGGATTTCTGGTTTCTGACATCAAGAAAGAGTTAAACAGAGGAGCAAGGCTGGTGAGTACTTCCTTCTGTAATCATGATTATTATTATTATTATGCACTGTGCCAGATACCAGTGCCAGCCTTGCTTTTCTGTCTTGTGCAGTCACTGGCGTTCCCAGTCAGTCCACATGCTCTTCTTTATCTGTGCCAGGTGCTCAGTCCACTGAGATATTTTTCTCTTGGCCTTCTTTTTTCCTTCATATTTTTCAGTCATTAACAAGTTCTCTAATGTATGTCTTCTCATGACATGTCCAAGAAATTCTGACTGTCTTTTTCTTATAATTTTAACAAGTTTCCTTTGTTCTGAAATTTCTTTGAGGACTTCTTTGTTTGTTTTTCTTGTCTGTACAGGGTAGTTGTTGCATCTTTCTTCAAAACATTTCTGATGCTTCCAGTTTCTTTATCATCTGTTTAATTGTCCAAGTTTCACACAGCATTGCCAACTTTTTTTTTTTTTTTTTCTTTTTCAGAAAGAGTCTAGAATTGCTTCAGAATACATGTAGAATTACCTAAATTAAAAAAAAAAAACCATTTATAAAAAAAATATCTAGGGAATATTTTGTCTTTTAAAACAATGTGTAAGTGAAAATAAATATGAGATTTGTCATTGAAAGTAATGCTAATATGTTGTTAACATAAATGTCATTAGTGCTAATAATTACCTTGACTTTGACACACAACAAAATGGATATCATCAATGTTGTCATCACTGTCTTCAGCATTTGAAGGACTTGCTTGGGTAGATGATGTAGAAGCTTCATCTCTTGCAGAAATTTTTTATATGCTTCCATCAGCTTTTAGAACTTCAGGGGAGTGAATGAATGAATAATGAATGAATAATCTTTATTTTTGAAGAGTTAAGAATTGGGCACACAGGCCCGTCTTACATTCTGCCCTTCATCACTCCATCTTTCATTCTTCCCACACACTTGATTTAGTACAAAAATACAAATTAAATTAGGAAAAACATATCAAAAGAGTGTAAGATTTAACTATTACATTCACACATATATGCACACATACACACACAGACATATACATAAACAAAAATACATTGTAAATACAGATCTTCTAACATATGATTTTTAACAAACATTAAAATAATTTCTAACAATATCTAACAAGTTACATTGATGAGTGCAGCAACATTTCAGTTCCCTTGATAATTTGAATTTGAATATGACCATTAAAATAGCATAAAGTAGTTTTGTTTGTATTTCTTGAATTTTGACATTTTCAGAGAGATATCAGTGGTAAGTAAATCCAGTAAAGTGTTAATGCACTTAAGCATAGACTGAACTGAGAGAAGTGGATCTTTTGAAAAAAAAGTTTCCAGAATGTTGGGTTATCCTCATCATCATCATTATTTCATGCAGTCTCCCCACAGAAGGTTGACTGCAGTGAATCTCCACTCTGCTCTGTTTCTTGTCTTTGTAGAACACTCAGCCAAGCTTGTCATGTCCATTTCTTGATGTTGTCCACCAGTCTATATCACTGTTGTACTCTTGTTCTTTTCTCTTCGATCTTATCTCCAAGAAAGATCTTCAGTATAGTACTGTGCTTCTTGATGTGCCCAAAGTATCACAGCTTTCTTGTTTTTATGATTTTCAGTATTGCTCTTTTCACATCTAGTTGGTTTAGCACTTCTTTGTTTTCTTTTCTGTCCGTGTATACACCCTATTCTGTATATCCACATTTCAGGGGCCTTAATTTTCTTTTCTGTTGTCTTCTTCAAGGTCCGGGCTTCTACATCACAAAAGAAATACTGAATATATGTAGCACTTTACCATATGTAATCTCAGCTGCTGTGATATTTCTTTTCATGTAAGGATCTTCCTCATTCTGCAGGTGTTTTTTGCTAAACCTGTTCTTTTGTTTATTTCCATTTCACATTTTTCCATCCTCTATTATCCTGTACCCCCAAATACCTGAAGCTTTTGACCTGTTGAAGTAGTTCTCCATTTATTTTCATATTTACTGGTGGCTTTCTTTTTTCTCTGCTGGTTACCATGACATTTGTCTTTCTGATATTTATTTCCAATCTGTACTTTTGACTTTCATCATTCATTCGCATCATTAGATTCTGCAGGTCCTCTTGGTTCTCTGCCATCTGCACAGTGTCCTCCGCATATCTCAGGTTACTGATTGCTATTCCATTAATGTTTAATTCAGGCATCTCACCAGTTTCTTTGGATACCTTCTCTATGTAAAGGTTACACAGATATGGAGAAAGAACACATCCTTGTTGAGTTATCCTAACAAGAATAATTTTGTGTATCTACTTCACTGATTCATTCTCCAAAATACCAAGTAGACAATAGAAAGTTAAGACTAAGACTGGTGTCCATATAACAGAGTAGGCCCACATAAAACTAGACAATGGAAAGCTAAGACTAAGACTGGTGTCCATATAACAGAGTGGACCCACATAAAACTAGACAATGGAAAGCTAAGACTAAGACTGGTGTCCATATAACAGAGTGGACCCACATAAAACTAGACAATGGAAAGCTAAGACTAAGACTGGTGTCCATATAACAGAGTAGACCCACATAAAACTAGACAATGGAAAGCTAAGACTAAGACTGGTGTCCATATAACAGAGTGGACCCACATAAAACTAGACAATGGAAAGCTAAGACTAAGACTGGTGTCCATATAACAGAGTAGGCCCACATAAAACTAGACAGTGGAAAGCTAAGACTAAGACTGGTGTCCATATAACAGCTTGGACCCACATAAAACTAGACAGTGGAAAGCTAAGACTAAGACTGGTGTCCATATAACAGAGTAGGCCCACATAAAACTAGACAGTGGAAAGCTAAGACTAAGACTGGTGTCCATATAACAGCTTGGACCCACATAAAACTAGACAGTGGAAAGCTAAGACTAAGACTGGTGTCCATATAACAGAGTGGACCCACATAAAACTAGACAATGGAAAGCTAAGACTAAGACTGGTGTCCATATAACAGAGTAGGCCCACATAAAACTAGACAATGGAAAGTTAAGACTAAGACTGGTGTCCATATAACAGCGTGGACCCACATAAAACTAGACAATGGAAAGCTAAGACTAAGACTGGTGTCCATATAACAGAGTAGGCCCACATAAAACTAGACAATGGAAAGCTAAGACTAAGACTGGTGTCCATATAACAGAGTGGACCCACATAAAACTAGACAATGGAAAGCTAAGACTAAGACTGGTGTCCATATAACAGCGTGGGCCCACATAAAACTAGACAATGGAAAGCTAAGACTAAGACTGGTGTCCATATAACAGAGTGGGCCCACATAAAACTAGACAATGGAAAGCTAAGACTAAGACTGGTGTCCATATAACAGAGTGGGCCCACATAAAACTAGACAATGGAAAGCTAAGACTAAGACTGGTGTCCATATAACAGAGTGGGCCCACATAAAACTAGACAATGGAAAGCTAAGACTAAGACTGGTGTCCATATAACAGAGTGGGCCCACATAAAACTAGACAATGGAAAGCTAAGACTAAGACTGGTGTCCATATAACAGAGTGGGCCCACATAAAACTAGACAATGGAAAGCTAAGACTAAGACTGGTGTCCATATAACAGAGTGGGCCCACATAAAACTGAATGTTTCCAGAAAGTCTGGTGAATTAATTATACATCAGAACAAAACTGCCCTCACTAGCAGAGATGACATTGCTCCCATAACTTTCTGACCCTTAATTTCTAATCCTTACTCTCTAAAAATTATTTAATAACATTTTTCATTTTGCTGATATTTTGACTGCCATTCCAGAGCTAGGAACACACACGCACACACACACATCCATGGGAAACTCCATTTAGTGATCTTAGTTTTTAACCTGTTATTCTGTTCAAGACATCTAACTTCCTCTGTTATAGTGTTGCCAGTTTGCAAAACTTTAAAAATTGAAACATAGATTTCTTTCACTGAGAAAGGGCTAATTATAAAATATTTACAAAAATAATTTTGGGAGGGGAGGGGGGTGGGAATAAGTAGAAAAGAAATGGACAATAAAAAAATTATCTAAAAAAAGATTTAATTTAAAACTATCTAGATTCACAGCTAGCATCTAGATGACTATTTTCATTATCTAGACATAACCAAAATTATCTAATCTAGATTTTTAAAAAAATCTAAACTGACAACCCTGAACTATAGCAATAATGGTTCTTTGTAGCACTGTACTACTCTCTTCCTCACTTTTAGGACATCTCATTTGTTATTGTCTTCTTCGTGTTATAAAAGTCTGCTTTTGGCCTCTGTAATGTCTTAATTTTAAAAATAATCAGTCCACACTGGTGTTGCAAAATCAGAGCTGACTGCCTTATTGTGCATAGATAGTTAAACACCTACTACCATCATCCTACAGAATAATTGAGCTGTAAAAGTCGGTCCCAGACATGGAAACTGTTTAGAACTTGGAGATTCTGCCTCCAAGGCAAATTACACTGCTTAGTGAATTTACGGAAGGTTGTTAATGCAGTAAGAAGTGAAAAGATGTTCATAATCATTTAATTAATAATCATTTTTGTGTGTGTGAGTGCATCTTTGAATTTACAGAATAGCTTTAGAAGTGCGTCATCTTCAGTTTGAAAGACAAGAACAGTCCAGCTCATTATGCAACATTGATGTTCAGTGCGTGTCATCTAAAGATGAGCATATGTTAGAACTTCTAGATTTGATGCTCTGTCATTTCACAAAATACTAAGAATAAGATATAGATATAACAGGTGAAAATTTGTTTTTTTTTTCAATCAGCTAGTGGTCTTTGCAAATGTTTTGTGCACCCTAATGTTTTTGTGTTATTCAGTTCTGGTTAATTGATGGATAATGGTTGACTGTATTTACACACTGGTTGTGTTACAGAAGTGTTGCTTCTGCCACGGAAAAGGTGCCACCATAGGATGCTGTGTGAAGACATGCAGAAGAGTGTTTCATTTAAGCTGTGGCCGTGAAAATGGGACGATGCACCAGTTTTTTGATAGTTTCAGGTAGGAAAGCCACTTTCACGAGTGCAGACTGCTTTACAGGTCTATATAGAGTAAAGTGAGTGTTTGTGGTAAAGGTCTTCTGCATTCTCTAAGATTGTTGTATGTTAACACATGCTGAAATTTTGTAAAGTGCTCTTATCAGTTTTCTCCTACATCTTTTATTGCTTAACTAGGAATGGCCAGTCTGTGAGCTGTATGTAACTCATGATGACTACTAATAGATAATATGGCTAGTGATATATTTCAGTGTATAATTTTGAAGTTTAATAATAAAATAAATTATTATCAAATAGAATTTTGTCCTATTGGTGTTTAGTGGCTGGTCCCTAAAAGTTATTGTTACATTATACCACAAAGGAAAAAAAGATTATTTCTGCTTTGAAGCACATAATAGAAGCGACTGAAGTTCTAAGACAGTTGTGTAGGGAAGAAAATCTATAATTTTATCATAAATCATTTATGAGCTGTAAACCATCATATATGATGGGCTTCTTTTGTTAAAGATTTATATTTCTCTTTGTTGTTGTTTTCACATTCCATTGCATCTTCATTTCTCTATATTGTTTTATCAGTTCTAGTGTGCCTGCTGTAATCCATCCATTCTTTTGTGTTTACTGGAACCATGTCTTTAGCTGTTGTTATTAAGATATCTCTGGGCAAGGAAAAGAAAATATGAATTTTGTTTATACTAACCGTGAGACCTTTTCTAACTCAGAGGGGAAATAGCAGTTATTCTACAGTTTCTCCATATATTTTGGGGCATGCCTCGATGCTAGGAGTTAACACAAAACCTCTTTCATGAACATTGTTAACAAAAAATGTGCCTCATTAAGGCATCCACACAAACCTTTTAAAAAGAACCAAATGGGAATTTTGTTGTTGTTGTTGTCTACACACTTTATCACTGCACCAAGTATGTCATAGAAGTCTTAGTTCAAAGACAAAGCTGAAACAAGAATTTTAATTATGTCATAGAAATCTTAGATCATAGACAAAGCTGAAATAAGAATTTTAATTATGTCATAGTAGTCTTAGATCATAGACAAAGCTGAAACAAGAATTTTAATTCAGTCAATCAAGTGCCATGCCTCATGGCGTAAGTGATCACTTCTCTCCACAATTCCGTCTTTTTGTAGTTGATTATGAGATCCACTGGTGACTTTCTTCCTAACCACACTGACAGCCCATCCAGTAATTTCTCTGTCTCTTCTTCCCTCAGTTTTTCCAGTTGCCACAATGTGTTCCATTTTCCTCTTCTCAGAAAATGTTTCCATTAATATGTGTCTCTTGCACAAGATGTTTCTCATTTTCTGGAATGCTGATTTGGCCTGAGCACATCTGCTTTTTATTTCATTGTGACATTTCCCATCAGCTGTTATAATTGTTCCTAAGTACTTGAATCTATCAACTTGTTTCGTTTCTGTGGTAATGCTACATTTTGGTGGTATTCTTTTCTTTGAGATGACCATCACTTCAGTCTTCTTTTTGTTCAGACTGAGACCATTACTTTTACTTTCACAGACCACAGTGTCCAGAAGAGCCTGTAGCTCCTTTTCACTTTTAGCAATCAGAACAGTGTCGTCTGCATATCTTAAGTTGTTATGGTTGTACTCGCCGTTTGATATTCCTGGCATGTTTTGTATATTTCTCATTACATTTTCACCGTACAAGAAGAAGAGGTCATGAGATAGAACACATCCTTGTCTAACTCCCAGTTTGATGTCTTGGAATGCTTCTATTTGGTTCTCAACCCTGATTGCTGCCAGTATATGTTTTTGATGAGTTTCAGATCTTTCTCATATATGCTGATGTCTTCCAGCATTCTTATAATTTCTGTGGGTCTCACTTTATTGAATGCTTTACAGTAGTCTATGAAGCATAGGTATAGGTTCGTCTTTATTTCTATTGATCTTTCCATCAATAATTTTAATTATGTCATAGAAATCTTAGTTCATGGACAAAGCTGAGACAAGAATTTTAAGAAAGAATAAACTGAAGCACTTAAACAGCATTGAAGAAAATAAAAAAAGGAACTGACTGACTCACAAGTTTTCACTATTCATTTTACTTACTTTTTTTTTTCATCTTTTGTTTTCAATTTAAGCAGACATAATTCATATTCTTAGATGGAGAAACAAAGTGTGTGTAATAAAGCAAAATATTGTGGATATGTAATAGATTGGTTATGCATTATAATTTTATGAAATGCGTCACTGGAGAAAGATTATGTGGCATGACAAATACAGTCAGAAAGGAAGGAAAAAAATGATCATCATACACTAAGAATAAAGGAAGTAAGTTTAAAGTGGTGCTAAATGTTTATGAATATTTCTTTCTTTCTTGCCTACAACTGTTCTCCATCTTTTTTCTCTTCATATTTTTGTTTGTTTGTTTTTTAATTTTTTTTTTTTTTTTTGTCACTTGAAGATGAAACCAGAAACATTTCTTAACAATTTTGTTTTTGGTTACTGATCTGTTGTAATCATTATTTGGTGATGAAGAATCCTGTTTTTGCTAAATGATGTTTTGAAATGTACGAATGTCATCAGGTCCTATTGTGGAAGTCACAGACTAGAGCAGGAGTTGCCAAAAAATCTGTCTCATCATAGGAGCCCAAAGAAGAAGTTGTGTTCAATTTGTTTGTGTGATGTGACATCTTTTGCCTCATGTGATTCCCTGTTTGTTCCATGCTGTCAGAAGTCTTGGTTCCACAGAGTCTGCATTCAGGTAGGCACTGTCCTGAGAAGCTTGATTCACTGGTGCCTTTCACATCTTCATCATTTGCCATTTATTTTTGATTTTTGAGTGTTGCATACTTTCTGGTGAAAACTGGGATCAAAGATTAGACAGATGGACCAGCCAGTAGGGGTGGCAAGCCAGGATGGCCAAAACTCACTAATATCTTCCCAGGGTTATCCTGGAAACAAGACTTTATGTGCATCCTAGCCAAATGATTAAGATTAACAAGTTTCACATTGTGTATAGATCTTATTTGTAAAGTCCATTCCTAGAGAGTCGCTGTAGCTTGTTCTTGATTGTGATAGATCTTATTTGTAAAGTCCAGTTCTAGAGAGCAGCTGTAGCTTGTTCTTGATTATGATAGATCTTATTTGTAAAGTCCAGTTCTAGAGAGCAGCTGTAGCTTGTTCTTGATCATAGACATTAGCTGCCGAGAATCCAAGGTGCTGTTGCAGGGAGAGGTGAGCCAGGCAAAAACTGATAAAAATGGTTTTAAAGTTTTTGTTGGGGTGAACTGTAGAAACTTCAACCTTTCATTTTCAGCAGATCTTTCTGTAGAAACTGCATCTGGTCCAGAGAGTAACAGATACGAAGAAATGGTTTCTCATGAAGTAGGGTTGAGGCTGTACTGGAGTGTGATTGACCTAATTCTGTCATCCGAACTGTTTAAAAATGAGATGTGAGGGAAAGTACATCATTAGAGAACATCAGCCAGCAGAGTGAGCCATGTCACAGTACACTGTGCACTTGACTGGTGTTGGTGTAAACAAAGGCACAGTGTATATGGACATTCGCCAGAGTTGACAGCAGATTTTAAAAAAGTATCTTGAGTCTTGAAGTGGTTAGTACACCAATCTCTCATGGCTGGAATCACCCCAGTCATACAACTGTAGAAGTGGGTAACTGGCTCTTCTTAGGTCTAGACATGGTGTTGACCAAATCACTTTTCATTGTGCCAACTGGTCAAAGATAATATGCTCATCAGCACCATATTCCAAAGATACCTTTTTCTTTGTTTTGAAAGGCTTAAAAAATATGAGAAAAATGTGACAGAAAAAAATAACTTTATAGCAGATTTAGTTTGATCTTGTATGCCCCTATAACAATAGCCAAGTTATTAATTTTTGTGTATCCTTCTCTGTCCTCACAACCATCAGCAATATGCTCTGTCTGCGGGCATGCATTACTTCAAATGTCCACTGTGCAATTCCGTTGAAGAATTCCAAGAGGACATGTTCAAATTTGGTATCTACATTCCTGACCAGTAAGTTGGGCTGAGGAGTAGTTTTAATTTGTGGAAAAGTTGGTTTTGGTTTTCTTTTTTTCATTTCAGTTTGATATCATGCAGTGTTAATTTCAAAATGTATTTTTAAAAAAATTATTTGAGTGGTTAGTTATTCTCCATAGATCTTTATCCTTGAAGTTTTCTGCTTTGTGCTGTTGCTGATTTTTTTATCATGTCATAATGTTAGACTCTCCGTAAACTTCTCTCTCTGCTTTTTATCATGTTTAAACCATATACAAAATCACAAAGCAGATGACAGGTAACTTTAGCACAAGATGTGAGAGTGCAATAAGGATACATAAAGGACAACTGGTCAGTGGAGAAAGAGAATAAATTGAAAGATGGAGGGAACACTTTAACAGCCTACTAAACAGATCACAAGCAGCACAAACAATAGACATGCCTGAACCAAAAACGGAACTATACATCAATACAGGACCAGTAACAATAAATGAAGTAAAGGAGGCAATAAAGAAGCTAAAATTAGACAGGGCACCAGGTGAAGATGAAGTGACTGCTGAGATGTTGAAAGCAGAAGAAACAGAAGCACCAAAACAAATCTGCTGGATACTACAACAAATTCGGGATATAGAAAAAGCTCCAGAGAATTGGAAAACTGGCCTTATAGTAAAACTACCAAAGAAGAGTGACCTCAGAGATTGTGGGAACTGGAGAGGCATTACCCTACTGCCACTCACCAGTAAAGAATTTTGCAGAATAATCATCAACAGAATTGTACCAGCACTTGAGGGAAAACTTCGGAAAGAGCAGGCAGGATTTATGAAAGGAAGATCATGCATAGACCACATATTTGTACTTAGACAAATATTAGAACAGGCAAATGAGTGGCATAGCACAACATATGCATTGTTTATAGATTTTGAGAAAGCCTGTGACAGTGTCAACAGAGATGCACTGTGGAAAATCCTAAGATGGCATGGGCACCCCCATAAGATAGTAAATGTAATCAAAGCTCTATACGAGGGTTTTTAGTGCAAAGTTATCTGTGGAGAACATACCTCCAGCAGCTTTAGGATACAAACAGGAGTGAAGCAGGGATGTGTACTATCACCAACATTATTTATCTTGACAGTGGACTGGTTAATGAAGGAGGCAACATCAGATAAACGCAAAGGATTACAATGGACCCTTGACACAGTGCTGGAGGACCTTGACTTTGCAGATGACATTTGTCTACTATCAAGCAGTCACAAAGATGTGCAAGATAAAATAAACAAGCTAACTCAGAATGCAAACAACATAGGACTAAAGATCAACGTAGGAAAGACAAAGTTAATGAAGCAAAATGTGAACAACAGAAATGTACTCAGAGTAGATAGCAAGTTAGTAGAGAGGGTCAACAAATTTGTATACCTTGGCAGTAGAGTAGTAGAAAACGGAGACAGCACAGAAGACATCAACAGCAGACTTACTAGAGCAAATCAGGCTTTTGCAGTGCTGCAGACTATATAGAAATCTAAAAAACTAAGCATGAATACGAAAATCAGGATATTTAAGAGCAATGTTCCAAGTGTACTACTCTGTGGAAGTGAATGCTGGAAAATCACCAAAACCATAGAAAACAAGTTGAATTCTTTCCAGACTAAATGTTTACGAAGAATTAGAAAAATATTTTGGCCAAACGCCATAAGAAATAACATCTTTTTGGCAGAAATGCAGATGAAACCACTGACAGCAATTATTGAGGAAAGACGCTGGCGATGGTTGGGACATGTGCTCCGAATGACTGACAACTCACTACCAAAAATAGCACTAGGATGGACACCACAGGGAAACAGAAGTAAGGGTGTTCCAAAAGAGACATGGAGAAGAACAACAGAAAGGATGTTGAGCAATAGAGAGCTCACCTGGACAAGAGCAGAAAAAAAGGCAAAGGACAGGCATTTGTGGAAAACCTTTGCAGAAGCTCCATGTGCCCTGGACACTTAAGGTTCAGAGAGAGAGATATCTTTCCTGTTGTTGTGCTGCTTTCACATTGTCCACTTTTTATTACATCTCCAGGGTTAGTTTTATATTTTTGTGTTTTTTTTCTTCATTTTGATGATATTAGACACTTCTCAGAGTTGACTGAACCAATACTGTTGTGGTCAGTTTGTCAGTATAAGAAAGAATGAAGAACCACCCCCACAGCCCCCAACCCACACACACACACACCCTTGACACCCTCCATGTGACTCTTGTGTATTTACAGTCACTCCTTACACTGTGTTCATGGCTTGCTTCCTCCAAAGGTGGAAAATATCTGCCAAAATTCTGGATTACGTTGCACAAAGCTGTCAGTAGACAGAGGAAATCAAGATGCCACATGCAACAGTCCCACCTGAGGCACACCATGTGAACAGAAAAAAAAAAAAGAAATTTCTCATTAGGTAGTCCAAGTATTCGTCCGAGAAACCATATCTGTGCTGATACCAGTGAGATTTGTATTCGTGTATTTTTCTTTTTCTGCTGTCTGTGATTCACTGTCATGGAAGAAAGTAAGTTAATTAAAGCATTTGAGAGCTTACTTTCTTATGTTCTGTGACAGGGTGGACACAAGGTCAGAAGTATTGTGTTAAAATGTGACTTTTTTTTTTCTTTTTTTTTTTTTTTTTCATAGAGATGCCTCCTGGGAGAGAGAGCCAAATGCATTTCTTGAGCTGCTAGAACGACATAACAGCTGCGATGTCCCTGAATGTTTGTGTCCAGAAGGCAGATTGTTTGATGCAGATTCTGGGTAAGATTTACTGGGAAAAAAAAAAGAAATGACTTGATTTTGAGGTCCTGTAAGTCAGTACGGTGGCCATACAACAGTAGCAGAACTGTAAGGATGAAAAATAGAAAATGGTCAGGAATAATATGGATTGAAGGAATGATAGAGATCTGGAAGTTTAAACAGTGGTAATTTGTAATGCCTGGTGCCATACATTAATTTGACATTAATGAAAGAAGCTACAAGCTGCACTAGATAAATCTGACATTTTATATTTAAGCAGTTATCAAAACTGTCAAGTTTTATTTTAGTTGGAACAGAAATGACAGTGGTGACAAAAGACTAAAACAGGTTGGAAAAGAGAAGTAACTAAAAACATCAGCAGCCAGAAAGTGGCATAGACATACCGACCTGCTGATAACAGTATTAGAAGCTGCATGAAAAAGATGAGTACAGTAATACAAATGAGTGGACAACATCAGGGAAAGGACAAGAATGATGTTGTTCTCTGTCAAGGGAGGAGAACATTTGGAAAGATTCACTAGTTACAGTTTCTGTGGATGATTGCACATAGTAATGAGAACGAATCTTTTTAACTCTGAAATTGCCTTGAGCTGTTTAAATGACTTTTTAGAGAATTAAAAATAAAATAAATATGCTTACGTGATTTTGTTTTATGGTCAGGATTCATAATTTTAAAATGCTGCTGCCACTAACCATGATGCTGTTTCCCAATAAAACATTGCTGCAGTGATTTTTTTTTTTACAAAAAATGTTTGTGTGCCATGGATTTTGTTTGGTAGGTTAAGGGTTAAGAAATTATATCTTGTTGCTGTGAATTTGTGAAAGAGCAATGTCCTCGTCATGAATTTTTATTTTCTGTTATTCTGTGCTTTTTTTTTTTTTGAACAGACAGTTAGAGTTGCTGCTGTGTGGCTGGTGTGGGGCGTTTGGATCTCACCGAGTATGTAAGGGGCTGGTCAGAAAAGGGATACACCTTGTGTGCTGTGATTGTGCAGAGATTATTGATAAAGGTATATGTCTTATAGATTAATATTTTATTGCTGTTCCTAGTTAGCCTTTCAAGGCCACTCTCCACGTGGTCATGATGATTTGTTTAGCTTTTATAGATAGCATATAAATATTGGAGATGTATATTTTCATTAATAACTTTTAGTCAAAGGTCAAGAGTTGCTGTATTTAAAATTTGTAATGAAATGCAGGAAATAGAGATGATATTTGACAATTGTTCAGTTTTTGGAGGGGTGGGGGTTGTGTGTCTTATCCAAAACTTGAAAAGGTCAACTTCTTCTTCTTCTTCGTTCACTTCTACCACCAAAAACCGCACTGTGAACCTACTGAATTCACGCATGTGGTCCTCGTTAGGTCCCGTGGTCCCCTGTGTGGTCCAAAATAGACCACACGAGTTCCACAAAAGGACCACAAGGGGTTCAGAGTATCACAGTGCTTTAGCCTGTATTCTTGGTGGGTCTCTGAAGCGGGATTGCGTGACACCGTGGTTTTCATTGCACCAGTTTGGTCTAGGGTTGGACTTTCTCACCGGAAGACTTCGACGTGCTTGGAATATCAGTGCATCCCCGCTGGGTGAGAGGCGTTAGCCCACCCAGGCCAGAGTTGGACTTTCTCACCAGAAAACCTCGACGTGTTTTGAGATACCCGTGTATCACCGCCGGGTGAGAGGTGGTTGCCCATCCAGTCCAGGGTTGGACTTTCTCACCGGAAAACCTCAGCGTGATTAGGATACGCAGACATCCCCGCCGGGTGAGAGGTGGTTGCCTATCTAGACTTCCCTGGTCCAGTGTCTCCGACTTCAGCATTTTGCGGTCGTGGCCGCTACCCTTCCTGGTTGTGACCAGGATGGAGCTTTTGTCCAGGAGGACGAATCCTCGCCACTAGTGACTTCTACCCCTGGGTTGAGCCGGTTTAGGCATTTCCCAGTATGGGCGTGTTTGGGACGGGACCGACCTCTAGGGCAGAGGTACTGTGACATTCATAGCCTTCAAGATTCACCCCTGGTATGAGCCGGTTTAGGCAAAATTCACCAGTATGGGTGTTTATCAGGCGTTACCGACCTCTAGAGCGGAGGTGGCATGACATGTCTAGCCATCGAGTTCGACCCCTGGTGTGTGCCGGTTTAGGCATATTTCACCAGTGTAGGTGTATTTCGGACGTAGGCGGCCTCTAGAGCAGAGGTGCCGTGGTATAGCTCTCGTAGCGATACTACTGGACATACCAGGTTAAACTTCACTTTCCACCACCTTTTCCCATCGGCACCGCACAGCAACCTTTATTTCCGCATTTACTTCCTTAACCGGGAGGAGCTTCACTCCACGCGCGGCATTTGAAGAGTCTCGCCAGCAGTGTCTTAACCTCTGGGACAAGCCGGTTCATGCATTTCACCCGATATGACTGCACTCAGGACGTGGCCGACCTCCAGACCAGAGGTGCCGTGATTTGACTGTTTGCTTCGCTTTATTCTTTCAACCACCTTTTCCGCAGTGATGCTGCGCGGCAACCTCATTTGCAAATTTCTTCATTGGCCGGGAAGAGCACCGCTCCACGCACGGCAGCTGAAGATCTCGCCAACAGCGGGAAAAGGTCAACTGATCAGTGTTTTATTTTTTTTTGTTTTTGTTGTCATGAAAAGAAAGAAAAAAAGGTTTTCCATTTTATTTTTTGATTTCCAAATAGTTTCCTGTTTTCAAATATATATTTCTTATGAAATGTGCATAAAGTTAATAATTTAATTCAACCAGTTATTGTCTATAGACACTTCTACTTAGTTCTCCATTTTTATTTTTTTCCCAGTGCTGCACACATAAGTTCACGTGAATGCATTAATCTAACAATTTACAAATGATATCTGCTATCCTGTACCTTAATTTCTTTTGGTATACCTGATACCATTGTTTCTTCTCAAGCATATATTCTTCTGTTTTCAACTAATTGATCTGAGGTTTTGTTTACTCAAACAGCAGACAAGAGCCTTCAGAATGTGAGTAATGAAGTGAAAGCTGAATGTAAGCAAGATGACCTGCTCTTTGTGAGATCAAGGCAGAGACACAGTAGCTTGCACCAGCAAGGACCTTCAGATGAGCATTTGTTTACAAGCTCTGTCAGAACGAATCCTAGGAGGCGAGGTCGTCCTCCAAAACAACAGTCATCAGAAACACCTCATAGGAAAACACGGTGTGCAGCAAACCTGCAAGATCAGCTGTGCATCCGTCGTAAAGCTGGCAGGCCGCGAGGTAGTGGTACTAAAAAGCAGTATCATCGTGCACGTTGTGGGCGGAGAAGAGAAGGCATCCCAAGACAAGAGCCAGGTCCTAGTGAGGAAATGCTCGACAGAGCCAGCGCAGAAGAGCGAGAGAAGCCATTGACAAACCAAGAAACAGGCGGGCTGAAAGTAAGTATCCAACAGCCTACACGGTCTGCCACCAATCCTAGAAGAGGAAGGCGGAAGGCCTTAATGCTGAGACTTCACAGATACCGGTCCCAGAGAAGAGCCCGTCTTCCGTAGTTGAGTCTGAGATTGTAGAAAACACTTGCATCAACTTGTAGAGAACTTGTCTTTTCCTTCAGTTTTTATGACATTTCCTAGAGGTTTATAAAGTTTCTTAATTTGTTTTAACAGAATAGTATAATTACTTCATTGTTAATACTAATAGTTGTTTAAACAGTTTCTTTAATTAAGAGTTTGCTTTTGTTTAATTGTTATTGTGAATTAATCGGATACTATTAAGAAGAAAACATTACTTCACAGACCAAGAAAAATGTTTTGGTTGAAAGTTATGGGAACGATGATGTTGAAAATATATGAGTCATAGAGTAAGGGTTGAGAGTATCATATGATTGCAAGAGGATTACTTGGTCCATGCTAGACTCCTTCCTTTGTCTTCAGCTTTTCAGAATGTGCCAGTGAAATATGAACGAATGCTGTTGGAGTATAATGCCAATAGGATCATCTCATGTCATATCTGGATGAGACAAGGCTACTCATCATGTCAGCTGTAACTGCAGAGGCAGTAAATGCCCGTAGCAGTTCTGATAATAAATGAAGCTCTAGAGGGGGTAGGAGTAGGACAGAAGACCTCAGAAGAAACTTGTGCAAAGTTTCAATTACCAGTCTTTTTTTTTTTCTACAAGTGAGCTGGTATATATATCAGGTGTTTCTGACCACCCGATGCCCATCACTTAATGACTTAAACAGGATTTTCTTCACTTGTTTTTTAAAGTTAGTGACCCGTATTCATTCTACTTTGGACTGCCTCAAACATAGTCCTCTCAGTATGTTTGGTCCAAGTGCTTCACCTGTTTTATTTGGCTGCATCTCTGTACTGTGATGGTAGGCATCCAACTGTATCTTTTTTGCATGCAGGTTATCCATAAGGTTATAATCTGTAGGTACTAATCATTCACTTGGTGGACTTGGCTAAACCAATATAGTATGCACTGTCAAAGCAAAGTGTTTGTGTCTGAGAAGTTAATAACAGGATAAAACTTCCAAATCAGACTTGAAAGATGAGAGACTAAATTAGAGGGAATGCCAGCATTCTGATTCCATTTTGTTTTAAATAAGCAAAAATCAGTCTCTGAAACAGACAGTGTTCTTATCACTTTAATGCTAATAATGCCAGGTTTGGAAGTTAGAGAACATGCATGTAAGAGTCCACAAATGAAGTGAAGAGTTTGTTAAGATAGAGCTATTCACTTTAGAACTGATTCAAAGTTCAGAATTCAGACTCCAGCTTCACTGCATTCAGGACAACCCCATATATGCTTCGCCGCATGCTGCAGTATCCATCCAAGAGTATGTTTGCTAATAGTTCCTGTCAAATGTTGGTTGTTTACGATATGTTTTCTGCCACACAGTTTAGATTTCTTGCCAGCACCCTCAATTTGTTAGTTAGCTCCAGCAATCTCTTCAGATCTACATTGTTTTTCTGTTCCTGCTCTTCATTTTCTCGCTGTCTGTCCAGTACAGCTTTAGCAGTATCCCTCTTGTCCTTTGTCAATCTGCCATTTATTTTAGTCAGTCTAGCAAGTCTATGTGCCACATCATTGCCATGTACTCTCGCATGCCCCGGACACTTGGACTTGGTCCTAGTGCTTTGCCTAATGTTTTATTTGCCTATATCTCTGTGGTATGATGGTAGGCATCCAGCTGTATCTTTTCTGCATGCAGGTTATCCAAAAGATTATAATCTGTAGGCATTAATCATTCACTTGGTGGACTTTTAACGTCCAAGCCATGTTAAGTATGTCACACTTGACTGGCTTAACTGATGAACTCATTTTTTTTGAAGCAATTTCTTCTCAATCTTACAAAGCATACTCGGTGAATCCATCTCGGCAATACTGTTAACCATGTCATGAGAAACTAAAACCATTCCATTGCTGCCGACACAGCCTCAGTTTCCATTCACATGCTTGATGTGGCTTGAGAGGTTCCTGAACCCTGTGCCACTACTCTTCCATTTCAGTAGGCAACAAACTGATTACTTCAGACTATTGATTTGCTTCTGCTGAATTGAAATATCCACACAAATACCTTTGTGAGGGTACAACACAAGGCGCCATACACACTGGCCTGATCCTAGGAGAGCTAGAAACTGCCATGCTGCATTGGAATTTGGATAAATTTGTGAACTTGATAAGAAAAGGAATAAGAAACCTGGGTATCTGTCAGTTTTTTGTACTTTGAGATGTGTTCAAGATTTTGCCGTTTTATGTGATACCAGTCTCTCCTCGCTGATCTTTAGGTATGGAAATGATTTTCTCTGCAGTGACTTTCTGTCCAGTATGCGGACTCTCAATGTTTTCTGTGCCATAGATTTTTTTATTGAGACCTGGTGAACATTGATACAAGCATGTGTCCCCAAAAAACAGTGCGTATGTATGTTTGTATGTGAGCTCGAGAGTTTAAAAAAACTAACAAAGAAAGCTAATTATGCTCTGTTGCAACTTTCAAAGTATTTAACTAAATGGCAAATATGTAACAAAGATAATATATGTATATTTTGTGAATCTGTTAAGACAGTAACAGGATGGAGTACCAGTAATTCTGGTTTGGTAAGAGCTCTCTCTCTCTCTCTTTTTTTTTTTTTTTGATGTTTTATGTAAGTTCAGTGCAAGTTATTTTTTTACCAATAGTTTAGATCATTTCTATGGGGTTGGGGTAGAAAGGTCAGCATTCTAACTTACTTAAAAATTTGAATTAAAAACATCAGCAGTAGGAAACTACTGCAAACTAACAGTCATGCCACACCAAGAATATTTTAACCAAACTACTGCAAACTAACAGTCATGCCACACCAAGAATATTTTAAGTGTGGTTCTAATGAATTATCAAGGGCAGGCTGTTTGTATCAGCGTCTTGTTTCAGTCTGTTGTATCCCAGAATTAAAGTCAGCGTCTTGTTTCAGTCTGTTGTATCCCAGAATTAAAGTCAGAGTCTTGTTTCAGTCTGTTGTATCCCAGAATTAAAGTCAGCGTCTTGTCTCAGTCTGTTGTATCCCAGAATTAAAGTCAGCATCTTGTCTCAATCTGTTGTATCCCAGAATTAAAGTCAGCGTCTTGTCTCAGTCTGTTGTATCCCAGAATTAAAGTCAGCGTCTTGTTTCAGTCTGTTGTATCCCAGAATTAAAGTCAGCGTCTTGTCTCAGTCTGTTGTACCCCAGAAATAAAGTCAGCGTCTTGTCTCAGTCTGTTGTATCCCAGAATTAAAATCAGCGTCTTGTCTCAGTCTGTTGTATCCCAGAATTAAAGTCAGCGTCTTGTCTCAGTCTGTTGTATCCCAGAATTAAAGTCAGCGTCTTGTCTCAGTCTGTTGTATCCCAGAATTAAAGTCATCATCTTGTTTCAGTCTGTTGTATCCCAGAATTAAAGTCAGCATCTTGTCTCAGTCTGTTGTATCCCAGAATTAAATTCAGCGTCTTGTCTCAGTCTGTTGTATCCCAGAATTAAAGTCAGCGTCTTGTTTCAGTCTGTTGTATCCCAGAATTAAAGTCAGCGTCTTGTCTCAGTCTGTTGTATCCCAGAATTAAAGTCAGCGTCTTGTCTCAGCCTGTTGTATCCCAGAATTAAAGTCATCATCTTGTCTCAGCCTGTTGTATCCCAGAATTAAAGTCAGCGTCTTGTCTCAGTCTGTTGTATCCCAGAATTAAAGTCAGTATCTTGTCTCAGTCTGTTGTATCCCAGAATTAAAGTCAGCTTCTTGTCTCAGTCTGTTGTATCCCAGAATTAAAGTCAGCGTCTTGTCTCAGTCTGTTGTATCCCAGAATTAAAGTCAGTATCTTGTCTCAGTCTGTTGTATCCCAGAATTAAAGTCATCATCTTGTCTCAGTCTGTTGTATACCAGAATTAAAGTCAGCGTCTTGTCTCAGTCTGTTGTATCCCAGAATTAAAGTCAGCGTCTTGTCTCAGTCTGTTGTATCCCAGAATTAAAGTCATCATCTTGTTTCAGTCTGTTGTATCCCAGAATTAAAGTCAGCGTCTTGTCTCAGTCTGTTGTATCCCAGAATTAAATTCAGCGTCTTGTCTCAGTCTGTTGTATCCCAGAATTAAATTCAGCGTCTTGTCTCAGTCTGTTGTATCCCAGAATTAAAGTCAGCGTCTTGTCTCAGTCTGTTGTATCCCAGAATTAAAGTCAGCGTCTTGTCTCAATCCATCGTACTCATGCTGTCCTACTAGGATGATTTAATCTCTCGAGACATGTTGTATGATTTTATAATTGCACATTACTACTGTATCACCATGCATTTTTTAATGCACTGGACTTTAATGTTATTGGTGATAATAGTGGTTTCCAAATAAGGATATAAATTTTGCTGTTTGAAGTACTTTTATGTGATGTCACACAAATTTCTCCTAAAACATAATTCAAACCATAACAACTATAATCTCACATCACCCATAAAGCCAAACTGGCAATTTTGTTTTCATTAGCATTGATTTATTTCAGTTTAAAAATAAACTGTAACTCATGCAAAAACTGGCAAGAGAAAAAAAGTGATTTAACAGTTAAATTTTACCATCTTTAGAGAAAACCACCAGGACCAAAAAGAAAATATAGCACAAGTAATACTCACTAATCTTATGTGACATTTGTGAACCTTGTTTGTTACACCCTGTTCCAGGCTTATACTTGAGCAGTAAAGCAGTCTGCCAACTTCTTCACTGTATGATACTAACAGATGTTGAGTTGTTTGCCCACCTACAAGCAAAAGCAGGCTTAATGTAAACTGAGATTATTTTATTTTTTTTAACTGAACAAGTTCAGTATTAAGAATTCCAGGGTATATAGCAATAAATTTTTTTTTTCCATAATGTGTTGTGAATGGTGTGAATAAATTAAGGATAAGTTACTCGGAATACCATTAGCATAAAATTTGTCTGGTTATTGTAGTAAAGCATGTTCCCACCATATTTTATGTTAATGATAAATTGCTTATGATGGCTTTATAAGCATTTGTATGAAGTCCTACATTTCATGCACATGCCAAATTATGAATTTTTTAAAAGCGTTTGTGAACACAGCGCTTTGGTCAGGTAGAAAAGCCTATTATGTCAGTGAGAGAACATAATCGAGCAACTCAGTTCTTTGGTCAGGTAGAAGAGCCTGCTATGTCAGTGAGAGAACATAATCGAGCAACTCAGTTCTTTGGTCAGGTAGAAAAGCCTGCTATGTCAGTGAGAGAACATAATCAAGCAACTCAGTTCTTTGGTCAGGTAGAAAAGCCTGCTATGTCAGTGAGAGAACATAATCAAGGAACACAGTGCTTTGGTCAGGTAGAAAAGCCTGCTATGTCAGTGAGAGAACATAATCAAGCAACACAGTGCTTTGGTCAGGTAGAAAAGCCTATTATGTCAGTGAGAGAACATAATCGAGCAACTCAGTTCTTTGGTCAGGTAGAAGAGCCTGCTATGTCAGTGAGAGAACATAATCGAGCAACTCAGTTCTTTGGTCAGGTAGAAAAGCCTGCTATGTCAGTGAGAGAACATAATCAAGCAACTCAGTTCTTTGGTCAGGTAGAAAAGCCTGCTATGTCAGTGAGAGAACATAATCAAGGAACACAGTGCTTTGGTCAGGTAGAAAAGCCTGCTATGTCAGTGAGAGAACATAATCAAGCAACACAGTGCTTTGGTCAGGTAGAAAAGCCTGCTATGTCAGTGAGAGAACATAATCAAGCAACACAGTGCTTTGGTCAGGTAGAAAAGCCTGCTATGTCAGTGAGAGAACATAAGCAACAGGAAAAACTGGAAGCTGCTGAAACAGTAGATCATGACCTGGGGAAGTGACATACGAATGTTACAGTGCCAATTCTGTAATTGTAAAAAAAAACTGCTGCTGGTAGATGGTGTTACAAAAGTCACTTGGTAGTGTGTAAATATTCATGCAGCCAGTGACTGTGGACGTAGGTGACGACCAGGTGTAGTGTGTAAAGGTCAACAGATGGTTTTTGTAAAGGCAAGTTATCCTTCTTGGTCAACATTACGTTAAATATGCTCGGCCTAGCTGAAGCTGGCCGTTGTAAAGTATGGCAGGCGATAAGATCACCTCTGATAAGAACAGATTAGCGGCATCTGAAGTGAATTGGTTATCGAGAGTGGAATTTTTTTTAAAGTTGGACTCTGCACAGGGGAAATTAATTTCACATACTCCTTACCTAGTCTCTCATCGCCTAGATTTATTGCTTTGGTCATTTGAAGACCATGGTTGAGATGTTTTTTACGTTCATTGTATTAGCAACTTTGCCCAGTGCAAGTAGCGGAATTCACTTATTCACTTAATTCAGTTCAGTGTCTTATTCTGTTTAAATGACATGGTTTCAGGAGCGTGTTTTTGTTTTTGAGCATGTTTTTAGAAAAGGCAGTATGAATACCAACAGAGTAAGGGAGCTTTTTTGCTGTGGAATTTCCTGAGACGGCAGTGCCCAGTATTAATGCAATGCATAGTCTTATTGAGAAATTTCAGAGGACAAGATCAGTACTAGATGCACAACATAGTGGAAGACCATCAAAAGTTGAAAAAAAAAACTATTGGATATTTCAACCTTTGAGTTGCAGTCCATCAAAATCACTACAAAAACTGGCACAAGAGCAAAATATCAGCATTAGAGCTGCACATACTGCAGTCCGAAAAAGTTTGAAATTATCCCCATACAAAAATACAGTGGTGCAACTGTTGGTTCATGAGAAACGACTCCGTTGTTTTGAATGGTTTCAACACTTCATTTGCATGAAAGGTGTCGATATTCTTGACTTTACTTTTTTCACCGGTGAAGCCTGAACTTTCTAATTCTTTTCAATATTAAGATATTAATATACAGTTGTAATTTTTAAAGACCTATGACATAATTTTTTATTTTAATCATTTTTTTTTTTAATTTTAAAATTCTCACTGCTCATTCATTCATAAATTTGCATGTCCCTTGCGGAGCTTTGGCTCCCTAATATCACTCCTGTAGGCCTCTCAGTTGTGAGCAAGATGGCCTGCTGCTGATGCACCCATTTGCAGATCATCAATGATGTCTTGCAGCCATCTTCGCCTTGGTCTTCCTCTCTTTCTTTTTCCCATTATGTACCCTTCCAAGACGGTCTTCTCTAGATTATCATGATGTTTAATGTGTCCAAAATATTTAAGTTTTCTCTCTTTAATCCTCTTTACTAGCCAGCCTTCTTCAATATAAATGTATATTTGTTCTATTTTTGTGTCCATGATATTTGAAGAACTCTTCTGTAGCATTTACATTCAAAGGCATGTATGTGTTTCTCAGCCATTTTGTTAAGTGTCTCTTAGTCACTGCTACTTGTTGCAATAAACTCGTATAATGTACAATGGCTTTCTGTACTTTGATTTTAAACGCTAACAATGATGCATTTGGAACGGCCTATTCGTTACCTATGTCCACAGTCATTGCTTGGCTGAAGCGAAGCTTTACACACTACCAAGTGACTTTTGTAACACCCTATACCTAAGCCATTTCTGTCAAAAGCTGTATTTAAAAAAAAAATTGTAAAAACGATTAATTGTACAATCTTTCTTTACTTCTGGGAAAAGTGTTGTGTGGTTTGATGATGTGAGAAATGATAAAGAAAGTGAAGAGAAAGGATGGGGCGGCAGTGGTGTGAACATAGTATGCCTGTTTTATACACACTAGAAAAATAAGGCTTGTTTTGCGTGATGTAAAAATATACATTTGTTTTACATACAAAAGAAATACAATACAAGGCTGCTTTACAAACTGTGTAAAAGGCTGTTGTTTTACATTAAGTAGAAGTGTATTAGAAGGCTGTGTAACATACAGAGTATGTAAGAATCTTACTCTTATATCCTAGGTCATCATCATTCCACTCCAGACATGTCCATAAGTGCTCAGATCCTCACACTCACCCCCACCCCCCTCCCAAAAAAAAATCCATATAAATTAATATACCAGATTCTTAAGTAATATATTAAATACACAAACTAATGTTCACAGCAGACAGTGGCATGATAGGTTTCTTGAACACTGTATCAGACATGGTGTTGTATGGGCTGCAGTAACTTTCATGAACTCATGTATCAAATCCATGATGGTGGTTTCACTTATAGGCAGATGTATCAGAACATTGTTGGAAGGTTCTGGTTTGCCACCACCTTCAGTCTCACAGGAAATGGTTATGAAGAAAGACACCATATGAAAAGGCAACTTGATAATTTTGTCAGTATGTAATAAACACATTAAACCATTTTGTAGCACTAGATTAGTAAAGTTCACTTGTGTAAGAAGTGGAGACTGATTTCCTAGCACATTTACTTTCTCTTTTCTGCCATTTTTTGATTTACCAAATGAAGAAATCATCTTCTTAACTTTTGTGCTAGTGTTCTATGTGTGGGTTTACTAAGTGGAGTGTTGTATGGTCTGTTTTTCTTTTTCTGTTTCAGTTCTCAGAACAAGCAGCTGATGACAAGGAGAATAGAGAGTTAATGCCTGGAGAAAATTGTAAAGATGACATGAGGAACAGTCCATTATTTGACTGCAGGGTGGTACTGAGGAGAGTAGATGCTGATATAAGATTCAAGATTAGAGGAAACTATAGTCTACACTTGCCATTTCATGTTTTTAAGTTGAATGACAATTGCCCAGTTGAGCCACAAAGCGATGAAAATGAACAAACAGAAGACGTTCATTGCTATAATAATTTAAGAAGCAGCGATTTAGGAGGCATTGCTGGTAATCTAGCATCACTTGAGGTAACTGAAAGAATCCAGGACTCAACCATACATAAAGTTTGTATCGGTGACTCTCCAGCGGATATAATTTCTGAGAGTGATGACGTCCTGGGAACGAAAAGTAAGAGCCAGAGTTTTGAAACATTGATGGCATTAGATGCAGAAGGCTGTGGAGAACCTCAGAAACATGGAACCAGAAACTGGGAGTCAGTTGAAGATGTGAAATCGGAGAAACTGATTGATAGTTACACAATCGAGGGACAAAAAGTTGATACTGAAATTCATTATGAACAGATTTCTCAGACTTCATCTACAAGACCAATAGCTGCTCATAAAGTGACCCACGAACAGAGTTTTTCCATATCTAGGTCAGAGCTGTTAGTGAAAGCAAACATTTTTCATGAAAATTTGATTGCAGATATTGAAAAGTTAACAGATACAAAAGCTTTGTGTGAACAAATTCTTCCACTACCAAATACAGAGAAGATATTATTGGCAGAAAAACCCCAGGAACAGATTGTTGAGCCATCAAGTATAGGACAAATAAATGCTGAGATTAACGATGAACAAATGATTCATTTGTTTGATAAACTGAATTATTTAGATCAGGAAAATCTACAATCTGTTAGCCTTAAATCTGCACGCTCAGGTTCCCAGACAATGAATGAATGTAGAGAGGTTGACGCAGTCATCAGTTAAGATGATAGAGCATAATTTATCATAGTGATAATATATGACTGATCTTAAGAGTAGCATCACTGCAGTCAGGACATTCCCATATCTACTCTGTTGCCTGTTCCATTAACCAGTGTAGGCTGTGTTTACTAGTTGTCCTTGTCACAGGCTGATTGTGGGTTCATTGCTTCCGTTCACAGAGGGAGCTTAGCCATCATTGGGACATTATAAGAAGATGTAGTATGTGACTGAAGTAAAGACAGAGGTGAGCTGAGTTTATTCTGTGATACATGCTGTGTACACAATATTTTCACTTGTTGGCAGTAATAGACATGGTAGTCTGGTGCTGACAAGTTTTCATATAATCTCATTAATACAAGGATAGAATTCTGATTTTGTTTTCTTCTGTTGGTAAAAAGTTTACTTTCTACTATTTTTCTTTCATATCATACATTCTTGTCTGTCAGGTTTGTGGTCTGAGGCCAGAATCACGACAGTTTATTGCTGTCTGTCATCTTTCTTGTTTGACCAGAACCTGTCCTTTATTTTGCCTTTCCTTGTGGCATTGTTCATCATCTGTGATTTTTTTGTTAATCCAGTTGAAAAGAACTTTTTATTTTGTATAAGTGTGAACAGCCAATAATTAGTGGATAGGCACACAACTATATACAAAGCACTGCAGTAAACCTGTGATACCAAAATGTATAAAGTAGTAAAAAAGTAGGAACAGCTTTATTATTTAATGATAACACACTTTTGACGTTTCAGTGCGAGCTTTCGTCAAACAAAAACAAACAGGACGAAGAATCAGAGAGAAGCAAAGTACAGATTCACATTAATTGGATGTTAACAAAACAATAAAAAATGAAAAAAATTTAACTAGCAAATGTTTAGCATGCTTCAAAACCAGTCCCTAATCATTTCAGTGGCCCCAATCATGGAGGCATATCTGACTTTCTGGTAACAGCCATCAGTGTCACGCAGATGACACAAGCCACCTAGTGCTTGAGAACCACTACATTCAGTACTTTGGGACACTGGACCCACATGGTTTTAACTCATTATTCAGCTACATATAATCTTCCACAATCTTACTCTTTCTCACTCATTGCACATAGTTTAGTACCCTCACACATCAGCACATTACTGTTCCTCTACCACAATCATAATCATTCATTTCCCTTCTTCTAAATGGAAACATCACAAATCCCTATCCATTCACTACCATCACCATCATCATCATCGCCTTTCACTCCCTTAAAAGCACCGACCATGGATAGGGGCTCTCCAGTCATCCCTGTTCTTGAAATAGTTCTCTGCTCCTTCTGTGCACATCCTAACATTTTCTACACTCAAGTATGCACAATTTTGCACCTTTTCAGAACGAATGCTCTGTTTACATCGTAACCATTGGTTATTGTTTGTGATCCTATCAAGGATATACAAGCAATTTTGGTTCTGTGCTATTCCAGAAGCTGATAAGTCATTTGCCAGTTTTCTTAAAGTTTTTATTGTTTTGTTAACATCCAATTAATGTGAATCTGTACTTTGTTTCTTCTCTCTGATTCTTCATCCTGTTTGTTTTTGTTTGACAAAGGCTCACACTGAAACTCACAAGTGTATTATTGTTAAATAATAAAGCTGTTCCTACATTTTTCCTAGTTTATACATTAAGTGTGAACAGCATGTGTGAGAATAGAGTATGTGATGTTTCAAAAGAGTAGAAAGCAGCTCAAGTGCCAGAGATACACAGAAATGGAAAAACCACACTATTCAGTTATCATTTTCACTCAGGATTTGTACTTTTTTTTTCCCCCCTCTCTGGACTGAGTTTTTCACAGTTTGTGTCTCTGCACAAACAGCATGCCACATTGGACATTCCTGATACAGTTAGCCATGTCATTTGTGGCTTATTTGATATGTATTATCTGGCAATGTTTAGACTGGGTCTGTAAATACTACCTAAGTGGGAAGTAAATAAACAGTTCTTGATATGCTAAGAGCATCATTTTCATTATTGTAATTATCTTATCTGTGTAAAGCATATAACTATCTTTTTAAAAAGATTAATCAGAGCAGCACTTTTAGAACTTTATAGACATATTCATACAGTTGTTATCTACCAGTGCAATGTAATGAAAATCATAGATTTAAAAAAATCATCTTTATGTTCTTTTTTTTTTTAAACGTTTAAATCGGGAATAAATACTGGCTTCATATGTATTGGCCTAAATTAATGGGGGTTTTTTTTGGGGGGGGGGGGGGTTACATTGGAAACATCAAAGAGAAACAGATCTTTATAATTAGTGTGTCTTGTCTTTTTTTCTCAGAAATGTTATGAGGAATAAATCTTACCTTTATAACTGGCATTGATGCTTTATCTTCTTTGTAAGTATTATGTGTTTTGTTAATATTTGAAGCTTGGAGAAAAATCTTTTCATGTGTTTCTTATTTTAACATTTGAAGGCTAAAGAGAAATATATTCAATTTTTAAAAATTTTTTATTCAGTATCTAATGTATAGTCACTGTTGCCATTAAAAACTTGCAGACAGCTGTATGCTTAACTGAAATGTTTTGTTGTGTATAACATTTTGTTGTTCATTTAAAAAAAAACAAAACATGCCATGACCATGTATGGATAAGCAGTTTATATGAGTGTTGTGCATTTATATCTACATACCACATAATAATGTGGTTTATTTTGCATATTCTTTCACCCTGAATGTGTAAATGGGTTAAATGTGGGTCTTTTTTTCCAGCTTTGATTTATGACCATATGTAATGCATATTTATATGTTGCTTATGAATATTGCTGTTAATATTGTTGTTTGCCTCTATTGATGGTGGTACTTTCAACATTATATGTGAAAGGTGAAAATAAAATATATATGATGGTCATACCGAAAGTCATGAGAAAATATTGTTTAAAAATCAGAATTTATAGATTGAGAAAATATAAATGTATCACCTTAATGTGCATCCTTTGCGCTTCATGTAGAGGTCACATGATGTCACCATCATGTCACATGACCACGCAGAGCAGAAACAAAATGGCGGGTGCTGAAGTTTCGTTTCATCAACACGCTGTTATTGAGTTCCTCATTAAAGAGGATATCCCCACTGCTGAAATTCACCAAAAGACTCCAGCTTGCTTATGGAGATGTGCGTAAAGGTGCTAGCAGTGTTAGGAGGTGGGTGAAACATTTCAAAGATGTAAACATGAGCATTCAAGATATACCTCGCAGTGGTCACCCTCGAACTGCCTCCACTGAACGCAACGTGAAACGGGTTGACGACATCATTAAACAAGACAGACGTGTCACAGTATCTGAAATCGGTGTAAATCTAGGAATAGGACACAATGCAGTACAGGAAATGATTGAAACCCGAGGCTATAGAAAATTTTGTGCTTGCTGGGTCCCATGTATCATGTATGTTGACTGAAGATCACAAAGCTCGCCAGGCAGCTGAGGAAATTTAGAAAATAGGTTGGGAAATTCTTCCACATCCTATATCTTATAGCCCCAACCTAGCACCCAGTGATTGCCATCTTTTCAGTTTTGTGAAAGAACAAATGTGATGCCATCACTACGACACAGGAGAGAATGTCCAGAAAGCAGTGCATCTGTTCCTTCTGTCAGCTGGAACAGAATTCTACTGGGAGGGTATTTTCAAACTTGCAGAGTGATGGGAAAAATGTGTGCAGAGAAATGGAGATTATGTTGAAAAGTGAAAAGTATGCAGATTAAGGTAATACATTTATATTTTCTCTATCAATAAATTCTGATTTTTTAAAAAAATATTTGCTCACGACTTTCGGTATGACACTCGTACATTGCCATGTTACATCTTAGGAACAAGTGGGCTGAATAGATGTCACTGGCAGTTGTTGAGACAGACATACAAAATCCGTACTGTGGAGAAATGAGTAGTTTATTGTACTTGCCATTGTAAGGGAAGAGTTTCTGAGACTTTGGACGAACAGTCCTCATTATAAAGTACCGTATGTTCTTGCTGCAGTTATTGATATTAGACCGATTTTTTTTTTAATGGTTACATTATTGTTTGGTGCTGTACTGAGTATATATTTAATTTATTCAAATAATCCATTATGATTAGTTGTTTTCCCAATGAACCAAACTAGCCACAGGCCATTAGGAAGTTGAGGAAACGGGTGTTCTTTGGCAGTCCTACCCTCAAGGGAAGATTAGGAAAATATATCCAGAACACTGTTCTCTCTAAGCTTCGTGGCCGCACACATTAAAAAATCATACCCTGCACAGAATTTTTGGAGCCACACACACAAAAAAAAAAAAATGAAACTGTTACTTTTATATTCCAGCTTCCAGATGTTACTCCGTGCTGTAATTACAATCAAGAAAAATACAGTGATGGTACATGTTTTTCCTGTACTGTTTCTTGTTGAGATATGACTTTCGGATCGGATGTTTTAACTGGTCTTTTATCGTGCAGTTTCTGTAATACTATAGCAGAATTGTGATGAAGCAAGTGGGCACACAGAGGATAGAGGCTAATTAAAATAAACAGGCAGATGAATTTCCACTGCTGACAGATATCCTGTTATTAAATGTACAGGCCTTTGCAGTATATATATATATATATACACACACATACACACGTTGTTACTATGCACATTTGCACACACAGTATGTTTCTGCACATGCGCAGACCATTTTTGCACACAGACCGCAAACTCTTAGAGGGAACATTGATCCAGAAACTACAGTAATGATTGTATTTGAGATCAAAATCAAAAGAACAAAGAAGAAATGATGCTAACTGGAAACCATCTTTGTGGGTGACATCATTAACTTTTTTTTTGTCCAGGTTCAAAGATTTATGAGACAAGTTTTCTAATCCGACAACAAAATGGCTGAACATGATAACAGATTTATTCATTAATTTTGCACCGATCATAATAGCACTTGTGCTCATTAATTCTGTGTGATTAAAAGAAATATGATAATTTTTTCTTCATGTTAGTTATCACTTTCTGTTATCTTTTGTACATTTCTCATTGCATTTGGAATATACTGTTGAAAAAAAAAAAAGAAACATTACTGTAGCTATAATGGACACCAAATTTCAAACTTGTATCAAAAGTTTATTTTATGGAATTAATGTTTCAATCTTGGCATGAAGAATCTTTAAGACTTTAACAATGAAATGATGTTCATTAAATTTGGTATGGACTTTTATTCTTTGCGACTGAGGCCTCCGTTCCAGTAAGGTGTATGACCTCCTCTGGACTGTATCAGAGAACGACATCTTGATGTGGATACGATTAGCCGTTGGATCTGTTGTTGTGGGATGGCTGCCCACTCTTCCTGCAGTGCAAGAGACAACTGTCTGAGATTGGTTGGCGCCACGTCTCACTGGCGGACTTGTCTGTTGAGTTCATCCCATATGTCTGATGACATGGATGGCCACAGAATTGTCTGGACGTTGTTGTCAGCAAGGATCTGGGTGGTGAGTTGTGCCACATAAGGTCAAACGTTATCTTGCTGAAAATTCGATCCTGGTGAAGCTAGAAGTGGAGGGACGTGAGGATGGAGAAATTCAATGACGTATTAGGCATTCAGGTGTCCTTCAGTTTGCACCAGGTCACTTCTTCTCATGAAGTTGATCGTCCCCCATACCAGTACACCTCCACCACCATGCAGAGGAGCCTCATCCATGCAGTTCTGGGCGTAGCACTCACGGACTCTGCAGTAAACTCTTCTCCATCTGTCATGTCGCAGGAGCAGAAAGAATGATTCATCACTAAACCAAACCCTTCTCCAATCATTTGCAACAGTCCATTGACAATGCTGGTTCACCCACTGCAGTTGGTTCTGGCGATGTCGGTCTGTAAGAACATTTATCTCCATAGGGTCTTCTAGCCCAAAAATCAGCGTCGTGCAGCTGGTTCTTGGCCATTTGATCAGAAATTCGACGAGCTGCTGTCATTGATTGGACTGTTGAGGACGCAGATGCAAATCAATTCCTGAGGTGAGGCAGCCGTATGAAGCGGTCTTCGCCAGGAGTTGTGACTATGGGTCTTCCACTGTGCTGCCGGTCTGCAACTGAGCCAGTTTCTTGAAATCGTCACCAAAGGCGACTAATCTTGCTTCTAGCCACATTAAATTGTCTGACCACTACACTTTGTGACTGTCCAGTCTGTAAACGTCCAATGATGACGAGTCATTGTTCTGTAGTGAGATGAGCCATACTTGTGTATTGAATTTTCAAATGAATTGATTCGAGGAGCATCAATCTTTTATAGGCATTCAATAACATGGTCAGTGAGTTTTGTGTTCAGTAAATTTCACAGGATTCTCTGAACTTGTCATGAGTTATTGTCAAAAATGCTGTTTTGACTAGTGTCACTTTTCTGTGCTCATGAAACATCTGCTGAGTACAATTCAGGTCAGCATATGAAGTTGATGTCCAAGTGAACGTTTCAGGTAATTTGCCCTTGTCTGGGCAGAAAACTTCAGCAAGCAGAACTTTGGAGGGAGGGGGAAACTTATTCTGGTTATGTGACATCAGATTTTGCCATGACTTGGCACTTCAAGAAAAACAAATAGCCAAACTGTTTCATCTGCTTAAATAACAAGCAGAGTAAATGTAACTTAGCCAGAATCCATCATCTGCCATTCTTGACATAAGGAAGTTCACTTGGATACACCACTACATTGTGATGTTAGCTTGTAAAAAGCTTCAGTGTTGCTGTGGCATCATACAAACCTAATTTCTGTACTACATATGAAAGTGACATACATAAACTTCTCTCAGTATTATAAGCAGCCATGTCATTATACACACACACAGGCCAGAATGATGACAACACTTGAAGCATACAGTTGAGGCAATGATCATTCTGATTTCTCAGTTGTCCCCCATCATCCATTCATTCATTCATCTGCATGTCCCTTGCGGAACTTTGCCTCCCAAACAGCACTCCTGTATGCCTCTCGGTTATGAGCAAGTTGGTCTGGCGCTGATGCATCCATTTGCAGATCGTCAACGATGTCTTGCAGCCATCTTCGCTTTGGTCTTCCTCTCTTTCTTTTTCCCATTATGAATCCTTCCAATACGTTCTTCTCTAAATTATCATGACGTTTAATGTGTCCATAATATTTAGTTTTCGCTCTCTTTAATTCTCTTTACTAGCCAGCCTTCTTCAATATTAAGCTCTTGTAGTATAGATATATTTGGTCTTTTTTGTGTCCACGATATTTGGAGAACTCTTCTGTAGCATTTACATTCAAAGGCATTTATGTGTTTCTCAGCTGTTTTGTTAACTCTTTCCCGTGCGGGAGGAAAAACATGGACATGTCATTGTGCGTGGGAGTAAAAACGCGGCTCTTGACTGTAAGGGGGTATAGTTGTAAAATGGAATGGAAAACAGTATTTCCATGTACTTCCGTATACGTAATATGTGTCAAAGTATAGCTAAATGAATGAAATTTTCATAAATGCAGAGTTTTTTAGGAAAAAAGAAGTAATGTGATGTTTTTAGACACTGATTGTGGCCAGTTCATCATCGGCTAGGTCTAGATTCACGCTGCTTACCCCTACTTACCATCTAAAATGTGTAGATCTACTTTTCGATCTCATATTGTGACTCTGTACTGCATTTTTGCTGAATGAATGTCTGAAATAACCTCCTAACAACTCCTAACTACTTCTCCAGTCGTCTAAATATGTCTAAATCTACTCAGAAAACATTCAAGAGCAGCGGGGTGGCCATAGGCTATGTCCATACCCCTATCTACATCGTCAAAAATTTTTAAATTTCCATGCTTCGCGTCCCTGTTCTTGCTCGGCATCGCTTGTAACTAGGCACGCATTCTCCATTTTGAAAGTGTCACCGGAATCGCGGACGAAATATGTACAATCTAAATGTTACACCGTTTGTTTTAATGAAACAAACAATGTCGAATTTTCAACCATACGGTAGCTTGGGACCACCGGAAGTGTCGAAAATTCGACCATACGCACGGAAAGAGTTAAGTGTCCAGGTCTCACAGCCACATGTTGTGATGGGAAAGATGCATGCCCCATCATCCACTGACATTTATTTTCCTTCACTTTTGTTTTTTTTTTTTTAATGCTACAACATATAAATTTGTCAGCAGATGTTCAGCATCATCATGTGCACTTATAAATTTGTTCCCCAAAATATGCTACAACTTATGCTTCACATCATGATGTACACTTTTTTGTTGCCTTGAAAAATGTTGTGGGAAATGAAAAATATAAACTTGGCAACTTTGTCATTTTGGGGGTGGGAGAGGGGAGAATAATAAAAATATTTAAAAAAAAAACATAAAAATATTTAAGCTTTTTTGTGACAAAGATAATTGCATGTAAAGCAAACAGTAAGCTTTGAGGATATATTCTCATTCTAAAGTATTACTAAATTCAGTGCCACATATTAAAAGCTCTTTCGTGATGTCAGGAACAGACAAGCTTCTGCTGAAGAAAATAAAACTAGACAAGATGGTTGACTTCTCATATTTATTTTAAAATCCCACATTAATTATATAATAAATAAAATATTTATATTATAAATATATAATTTGTACACCTCAATAAGATAAATCACACTGTTCTAGCATGCTAGCTTCATGCTGTCATTACAGATGCCCCATACAGGAATAAAAAATATAAAAAACAAAAGCTAAAAGCTGAATCTAACTTCATGTTACCAACACTAAGTTATTTCCACAAAAAACATGTCATGACACAAAGACAGACATAAACTACAAATAAACAAAAATATCCCTGTTTATGCAATGATCATATGTTTTACTATGACCAAAAGTATTTTCATTTGATAATCATGTCAGTATCTGCATGAAAGTGAATGTAAAACTTCTACTAAAAGCACCTAATTTCATTTAGAAGTGAACTATTACAAATCAAGTGATGATCAGATCTACATTTTTGTTGAAAATGAAGTATAAATTTATTCTAGGTAAAAAAAATGATGAACTATTACAGATCTATATTCAAGTTTAAAATTACCACTGGTGATCAATGTTTGTTAAAAAAAATATATTTTCCAGCTAAAAATCATCACTGGTGATCCATCATTCAACTAAATTCCACTTACAAATGGATAATCTGCTAAGTACTCTACAAATTAATTTTTTTTAAAAAATTATCAGGAAAACAAAACAAGGTCAGTTTATGCATCCCAAGTAACAAACACTGCTTGAGATGTGTCTGAAAGTTAATCCGCACATTCAGCTAAGGCAGCCTCTAGCTCCTCCTCCAGCTCAGCTGCGGTTGCATCCAGTTTCTCTCGAGCAAACTCACTGATGTTCAGTCCTTGGACTATGCTCCACTTCTTGTCCTTGATGCGGAGAGGATAGCTGTACATCAGGCCAGGTTTAATGTCATAAGAGCTGTCAGAGATAACACCCATTGACACCCAGTTATCCTTGGATAAAGGAAAAGTTTCATGAGCTGACTGACTGCAGGAAAAAAATGATATTTCCTTTAAAAAAAAAGAGTGTTCAATGTCCGCGATATACAATTATTTTGGACGTCAGCTTATCGTCTGCTTTTACTGGGTTTTAAAAAGAAAAAAAAATTCATGACAATGAAACACTGAATGATGACAACATGGCTGTAGCAGTAACTTATTAGAAAATTTGGCCAGCTTACTTCAAGTAGCTTTTTTATATGTTATTTGTTCTTTAAGCATAAAAATGTTATAATGCGTGATCAAAAAGAAAAGCACAAGAAAAAAAGATGTAACCTAGAAAAAAAAGCAATGAGCGAACTGTCAAATATTATCGCTGCAAACATTTAATTAAAATGATTCCTTCTCTCAACAGAAACAAATATTGTGACAATACTTTTAACAGCTCAAACATTCCTCATTAAAATCTCAGATATCTTAAAGGAATCACACTATGAACCCAATAATTTATAAACTAAAAGACTATGTTGTGTATAAACACATTTTCAAAAGAACAAACAAAATTGTAACATTTGTGTCAAAGATTAAAAAAAACAAACTTAAACACAAACATACCTTAAATATTTGCCTGTAACAAAGTTATATTCTTTAATCATATATTTCTGTAGTAAATGAACTATCCTGTAACAAAGTTATATTTCTTCTTTAATCATATATATATATATATATATATTGTTGTAACTGAACTATCCAAATCTCATATTTTTGATGTTCCAAGGTCATAATCCATTTTTATCTGTCCAATTTCAAGGCTTCTATATCTGTTCTGTAACACTAATCTTTTTTCACGGAGATGGGGTCGTTGGCCCCAACCTGGAGGACCCAGGTGCAAGTTTTGTCTGACCCCTACCCGCGCACACCTTCCCAGTTTGGCTGGACCCGCCTGGAGCAAAACTCCCACTGGTATAGCTCTGGGGTTGGTCAGGGATGAGGGAAACAAGACCGAGACAGAGATGGAAAGACAACATAGAAGAGGATATAAAAGAAAGTAGTGTCACCAACTGGAGAGAAAAGATTAGGAACAGAGAAATGGAGGCAAACTGTATCTGCAGCAGTAAGCCTTAGCGGCTTGGAAAGCTGAAGAAGTGAACCGTAACAAGAAAAAATATTGTCACCAACTAGCTGTAACATGTGTGGTTTAAGTTTAAACAAACGGGTTAGATCTTAGCATATTTGCCCACTGTTTTTAATGCATGTCTGCCATGAGATACAGATTTCAGGATTGCACTGGTGACAATAGAGGACACACAAAATACTGACTGCGCACTTTTGTCTTCAATTATTTTTGTATTTTGCCTTTCTCAGAGTCATTATAAAATCTATTATAAATATCTCTGTTATTACTGAACCACATTTCTGTACATTTATTGCTAAACCTCAACTAGGTAAGGACATGCCACTAAACTTCAACCTGGTGTCTTAATGTGAACTCAAACTAATGACTTATCACTAAACCTCAAACTTGGGAAGACTTATCCTATACTCAAATATAAAGTTGGTGAAGAGCTGTCGCTCAAACAACAAAGTATTAAACTTGTAGCTTACCCCCTGAGTACCAAAGAACCAGTCATGCATGTGGTCACAAGCTGCTTTTGCTGCCGACATGGCGCTGGAGAGTTTGCGCGCTTTAATCACCGCAGCTCCTCTCTGCTGTACATTCTGTTCATAATAATGATGGTAATGGCAGTTGTACAGAAAAAAATGATAAAACTGACAGAAAAGATACAGCACAGCAATCAGAACTGACAAAGACCCTATCTTACCACCTCATCGTGTTACAGAAATGTATTACCCGAGTTTAACATGACAGGGAATGACATTTTCTCTAAGGTAATGGAATCTGCACAGATGCGTCATTATTAATCTGCTCCAGGAATTAAAATAAGTCACCATAACACATCTGATGACATGTTACAAGATCTTCAACCTGACATCTGCCGCAAAGAACTTGCACTTAAGGAAGACAGCTAACTGGGAAGTAATTTCTAAAATCTTTACTTCCAAACTGACGATCATAACAGGGGAAAATAAAAAATATTCAAAATAAAATTAAAACTAGACTGCATTAACTTTCTTGGGCCTTTCTCAAAATTATTCAGTTCAATAAACTTGACCAAATCTTCAGAAAACCATATAACACGTTATCTTTATTAAAAAAAAAAATCAAAGGTTATTATAAAGCAAAGACCACTCAAGCAACCAACCCCTCACTAACCAACCAGTCTGATACCTTAATAAAATCATTCTTCAGGTAGTTGTCATCCTTGACTGCATCAGAGACAGGAATAACTTTCCCCTGCACCTCCACTCTAGCATGAGCCACATCAGGAAACTGCGTGGATGAGTGGTTGCCCCAGATTATCACATTCTTCACTTTGTCTGTTGAAACACCAACTTTAGCAGCAATCTGTAATGAAGACATATGCAGGAAAAAAATGCTTTTTTAAACAAGGAAGTGGCATTCGTAGATTAGGTATTTTAAGTTTCAAACACTTTGGCCATACAAGTACCCCTCTGGAGTCAAAGGATATTTAAATCTTATTTTATCATGAGCTGTTAGAAAGACATTCAAAATTTAAAAAAAAAAAAAATCAGTTGTACTGGTTTTGTTCCATAACTGGACATTCATAATTTCAAATAGACAAACGTTAAAAACAGTCATCATATCAATTTCATGCTAAAAATGGTGGCAAAGATGATGAAAATCTTCATGTGTTTTGCTGGTGCTGTCTGACAGTCAATTAGTTGACCTACTGCCACCAGCTCTCCCCTCATCTCACTCTGGATGTTATGGACACAATATTTGACTAGACAGTACTGCACCAGACAGAAATACATAACTTTTCCTGAAGCATTATGTAGCTCTAAATGGGACAGGGATATATGCTAAATACTCTGTTTAATGTTGGTGATTTGTGTTCGGTTAGTTGGTGTTGATTTTCCCTGATTTTCTAAGTTTATTTGTCAGTCTGATGCCTCCACAACATCATCATAGGGGGAGGGGGAGGAGAAAAGGAAGATGTTCTGCTTTTGGCATGCAGATTTTTTTGTCTGAATTTGAAAAGATACTAAATGTATGGAGCAGAGGTCAGAAAAATATAAATAGATTTCAATTATAATCATCCAAGTGTTCTTGAAGTCACATAGTAAATTTACAGACTTCTGATGCCACTGACCAGGATTCACAAAACTCAGAGGCATTTAAGTAACATTTTCATTTCTTCTCCCATCATTTTTTTATAAGTATCTCTCTTACGCACACACAAACACAATAATTAAACCCATGAACTCGCAGATCCTGGTGCTCATGATGCATGGTAGTCTTCTCAACAATGAGCTAAAGACTGATCACAGCTCTCCATGGCCTGACCCCAAGAACCACATTTCATTCTCTTCATATCATACCAATGTCTAAACTTCTAATCTACCTCTCAGATACATTGCACTTTTTAACACAGCTCAAGAAATGGACTGTAAAATAGTTGCTCCAGCATGGCCTTCCTATGATAACCAGCTTAAAGAGCTGATATTCTTTGTCACAAAACTATGCACTGTTTTTAATCAATGCACTACAAAACTCTATTAACATGTTTAGTTACGTGTTGTATCTTAGACATAAACTTATTTACCTGTTGTACTATAACATACATCCTTTTATCTGTTATATCTTAAGCATAAATCTATTTACCTGTTATATTTTAATATACATCCTCTTACCTGCTATAAAAACATAAACTTATTTGCTTGTTATACTTTACATCAATAATTTATCTGTTATATAATAAACATAAACCTATTTAACCCTAATGCCTTAACATCCATCTATCTATCACTATATTTTAAACAAACTTACTTACTCATTACACCTTAACATACATCTAGTTACCTGTTATACAAGGTGGGCCATGGGAACCTGACAATCTTTACAGTGCAACAGTTTGGTAACACTGATATTTAGACAAGAAGTGAACTCACTGCATGTTCACCTAATGGATGCATTTTAAGAGACAATGAAGCAGTGAACATGTACACCATGCCTTCATGGTGGAAACATTTTTTTTTTAATAGTTGCTCAGTTGTGATTACTCAACAATTATTTCAGCATTCTCTTGTCATGATGAAATTCCTAGCCAAAACACAATAAAGTTGTTGATGAGAACCTTTCCATCCTTACTGGTCTGATTCAAATCTCCAATAGCTTCACATGTGTCCTTTTCACAGTCCATATGCAACTGTCTGGTGCGGCACAGAGGAGTTTTGGAAGTGTAGACTCTTTATTTCTTTGAAGTGGATGGGCATGCCGTCATGGTGACTTCTGCACGATATGCAGAGATATTTAAGTAATTTCTTCGCTTCAATACTGCATTATTGTGGAATATATCTCGAGAGGGCATGGTTCCAGCAAGATGAGGCAACAGCCCATACTGCCATACATCAGGAAGAAATTACATGGTGCAAGCAGCAACACAAAACCTGTGTGACAGATTGGAGCAGCGTAGGATAAATGGCGGAGGATATCGGACAAATGCTCTGTTTAAAAAAAATGGTTAAGATGATGTAATATACTTAAATGTCATTCTAACTGATATTTTTATATAACAAGAAATAACTACTTAAGTTATATTTCACACTGTTAATTTCATTTTCAACATCATCAGGTTCCCATGGTTCATCCTTTATCTTAAACATAAACTTATTTACCTGTTACAACTTAACATGATGTCTACTTACTTGTGCCAGTGCCCTGTTTTGGTCAAGCCTCGTGAGACAAGTGAAGTTCTCCTTGGGTATGGATGGTGCATACTTGCTCAATATGCAGGCATTTGTGTTTGCAGGATTACCTACAACTACCACCTGAGAATCAACAGAAACTTTTCATAAAAATGCATGGTAAAACTGTTAGAAACAAAAAAAAAAATAGCATCACTGTATGGTAAACTTTAACTTCCTTCCTTGAAAAGCCAGAACACTATCCACTGCTATGCTCCTGCAAAATCTGGTGCTGAAAGCTGGCATTACCAAATAAACTATAAACCTATAGAAAAAAAATGTTACCAACTTTTTCATCAAATCTAGTCATGAAAAACTACACCTCAAAAATACCCCCAATGTACCATTTCTTACTAAAACTAAGCAACTGAACATTTATTTTAAAATATAGATCAGTAATGCTTCCTTCATTCATTTGCATGTCCCTTGCGGAACTTTGCCTCCCTAACAGCACTCCTGTAGGCCTCTCGGTTGTGACAAAAATGGCCTGCTGCTGATGCATCCAACAGAATTAGAAGCTGATAATAAACACCACAGATCACATTACAGCTGGTGACTGAGTACGCAATGCCAGTTCCAACACTCAGCCCCACAGACAGGAAAGGTTGAGAGAATACAGGACAAGGCAATGCATATTATTCTTGGATGTACCAGAGACACATTCTGCAAGGTCATAAGGTATCTACTAGATTTTCTCACCACTGACAGCAGATTCATATTAGCCAGGGCATAACCCCACTTATGGTCCATCCATATCACAGATCTATTGACCGACTTCATTTTTGTACAAGAGCATGCAGGTGTTATGAAAAATGAAAGATCAGGTCAGTTTGCTGACTCGACTGTTATGGAGGAATAGCAGGTAACAGATCAAGAAGACATCATCAGTGTTATAAGAGAAGCTGGTCGAATAAAGGACTTCGTTAACAACTGTGAATCAATGTCAAGAATGAAGCGGTGAAACTCTGGGTAGTGAAAAATGATCAGTTTATCTGTAACTGCACCCGGGTGGTCAAACAACAAAGAGCAGGTGTCATCTTACTGTACGCTGAAGGAGATACTGAAGAGGAGATCAGAGCACTTATGGATGATGGTCCTTCCTAACTAACCAACCAACCAACCAACCATTGGAACTTGCTTACATTAGAAGACTGTGAAGGCAAAAGCTGAACTGACATGTGAAGTATACATCAGCTGGAGATTTAGGGTTGCTGAAGAATCTTCCTGTAACTGTCAATCAGAAGCTCTTGGTAGACAGATTCGTACTAAAGATTTTGTAATAATGGCATCTGATAGACTGAGGAACAAGAACCAGAAACAGACTGACCACGTGCTTTGAAAATACTGTAACAGCACTGCTAAGACAGCCATGTCATGGACAAATAAAGAGAGAGAGGCTGACCAAGAACAACACGGTGAAGCTGAAATAAACAACAAACAGCGAAGCTGAAAAACTTATCGCAGGCTGGCCAACACTATGAGAAGACAAGAGAATATGTTGTGCTGTAAAATATCACAACGTAATCTCTCAATCGGTAACTGTCAAAGGACACATATAGGCTGATGGATGTCATTCGTGGAATGAGCCTCGGTGGCTTTCCTTACTTCACTCACTGGGAACTTCAAATCTCTCTGGTGAAGCTGCAGTATCAGTCCATTACCAGACAAACTGCACATGTAGAGATAAAGATATTAGCCAGCTCCTGTTTCTGGCCCGGATAACAAGAAGGAAAAACATACCACTTATCAAAGTTCAAGCCAAAAAAAAAAATTAATCACTGAGTCTACATGTCAAACATAAACTATTCACCTGAGGCAAGAAGATTTTCATTCATTCATGGCTGAAAACTTACAAAACAAAAATCACCTTGACAGTTTTCTTGGAAAACTTGTCCATGGCCTGCCCTTGAGCTTTAAAAATTTTCACATTAGCTTTCAACAAATCCTTTCTCTCCATCCCCTCCTTGCGTGGCATTGCACCGACCATGAATGCAGCATCCACATCTTTGAACGCAACGTTGGGGTCATCTGTTGCCACAATTTCTGTCAGGAATAGAATTAATACTCAAATCTCAAAACAGTTTGTAGGAATAGAATTAATACTCAAATCTCCAAATAGTTTGTAGGAATAGAATTAATACTCAAATCTCCAAATAGTTTGTAAGTGAAAGAAAATCATTCTAGCCACAGAACTGCTGTCAACAAAACCATCTTACATCCTTCCCGTGTTGTTAAACGTCACATAGAGCTCACATGGTAGTTCACCAAGTCAATGAAATGGCACTGTTAAAAACAACTTGTGTACCATACTCCACTCTCACTTATTCTCAAACACATTGAAAAAATATAGAGGCATTGCAAGGCTGAGATATTTCAGACATTCAAACACTGCTCCTGTTTTTAGTATTCCAATCTTAAACAAGATACACAAACACATACACAAAGAGAAAATAACAAATGTGAGGGGCAAAACCAAGAGGCTGAAACTGTTAACTCTTTAATCAAGATTTTACCCAAGCTCCGTTTCATGTCATCTCAAACAAATGTAACTCTTTAATCAAGATTTTACCCAAGCTCCGTTTCATGTCATCTCAAACAAATGTAACTCTTTAATAAAGATTTTACCCAAGCTCTGTTTTGTGTCATCTCAAACAAACGTAACTCTTTAATCAAGATTTTACCCAAGCTCTGAGCCTAATCTCTTCTTACAAAGTGTTGAGAGACAGTGGATATTTTTCTTCGATAATATTGCAACCCCAAACTTGTCTGTCACTGACTGTCCTGAATCTTCTGACTTTCTCCACCTCTGGTTTGTGAAATCCTCACACTTCATGTTCTTTGAAAAGTCTCATCAAGATGTTACTACTTTTTCCAGCAAAAATCTTGTCCTGGCCAGAGGGACAAGGTCAGTAATAGTTACATACTTTTCATATTTATCACTGTTTAAGTGCTGGATGAGTCCAAGCAAACTAGTGTTTCTTCTTTCATTAATCCTTTGTTTAACAGAGTTCATCAGTTTCTCAGTAAACTGACTTTTGTTCATGTTGCTCTTCTATTATGAAAGGTTGCATCTCAAGTGTATAATTTTTCTGTGATAGTTTTTAATGGGACTCAAGCTGGACACAGTTTCATTAATGGCATCAAATTCTTCATCCGTTAAAGGTTGTTTATGATTTATATTGATTAACACTTCAGAAATTGCACATCTTAACTTCAAGAAATGCCCAAGCATTGTCAACCAGCTGTCCCCCCAAGTTTCTGAATCCAAAATAACATTTTTTCACTGCTATATTCAGCTGTCACATAATTCTGGTAGATAGAGGTGTATGGTTCAGTTTTACAAAATGACAAAGGAAATGAGGAAATTGAGCAGAAACACAAATGGCAGAGAATAAGGAAGTAGGATGATAATGTATACAACATCCAATATTTTGGCATGAGCCTTTTTGAAGAATTACATACAAGGACAACACAATATATTGAAAAAAAAAAAACAACCGAAAAATAGACTAAAATTTTAGTTCTTTGGTCTCCTCCTGCTTTGAAAGATGAGCATGAGTGGCCAAGGTAAATGGAACTGTAGGGTGGAAACGAAGCGGTTTGTTGAGGAATGATGTAGGATAACAACTTCAAAACCTCAACCAATCCAAAATCGTATGCGACATGGATGGAAAGCAAGAGGAGGAGGGGGGTACAGAAAGAAGCAAGAAAGCTATAAACACCTGGAAGCTGTTACAGGAGGAGGGAACAGAAAGAAACAAGAAAGCTATAAACACCTGGAAGCTGTTACAGGAGGAGGGAACAGAAAGTAACAAGAAAGCTATAAACACCTGGAAGCTGTTACAGGAGGAGGGAACAGAAAGAAACAAGAAAGCTATAAACACCTGGAAGCTGTTACAGGAGGAGGGAACAGAAAGAAACAAGAAAGCTATAAACACCTGGAAGCTGTTACAGGAGGAGGGAACAGAAAGAAACAAGAAAGCTATAAACACCTGGAAGCTGTTACAGGAGGAGGGAACAGAAAGAAGCAAGAAAGCTATAAACACCTGGAAGCTGTTACAGGAGGAGGGAACAGAAAGAAACAAGAAAGCTATAAACACCTGGAAGCTGTTACAGGAGGAGGGAACAGAAAGAAACAAGAAAGCTATAAACACCTGGAAGCTGTTACAGGAGGAGGGAATAAAGCTAATTCTTGCATAATTCTGCAATATTTCATTTTCTAGAGGTGACTTTCTAAACAATTTTACAATGATTTTCACATTTGTTATAGTTTCACTGATATATGGTTGCTGTCCATTTCACTAGAAAAATCAATTTCATCATTTGTCAAATCTTCCACTTTTATTGTTATATTGTCTTCAATTATATATTATTCTGGTATATTATAACTTGTACTTTTTGACAAAGGAGAAAATTGATTGGTGTGGGGAAAGTGATGCATGAAAGAGAAAACAAGCCTTAAGATTAGAAGGCCAGCTCTTATCTCTGTCTTGTACACCTTGGCACTTTTCTTCTTATTATTATTTGTCATGTTGGATAGCACTGACAATCATGCTTCTCCATCTTGTGCGGTTCTTGGTGTTTCCAATTAGTTCAGATGCTTTTTTTCCCTATGCCATTTGGTCAGTCCAATGAGATATTTTTCTTTTGGCCTTCTTCTTTTCCTTTTTCACGAAGCTTGATCAGATCAAGGAAAAGAAATGACGGTACGGCAGTGGTTTTCCTTCCCTTCCAAACTGCCGTGGGATGTGAAGAGAATTATGAGGCTGGCAATGATGACCAGATAACAAATAAAGTAACCAGAAAACAAACTTTGAACAAGTGGAATGGCACAGTCCCAGAGTTCCATAACAACACCATTGAGAACATCCATCATTGGGGCGATGTCGAGCAGATGGAGCTCCACCGACTGTTGAGACAAACATTGTGGGAACATATAATCTCCTCATCTAACGTAACAGAAATCATATTCACAAATATAACAAACAAGAAGGTAATATTTTTTTTTTATTTTGAAAAACAGTACACACAACTACTACTTAGCCTAATCACTTTACCAAATGTATATGAGTACTATGAGTATTAGACAAACATAAATAGCATAAAAGGAACAAACAGAAAATATATTAATCATAAAAGTAATTCATGGAATATATACAGATCTTAAATGGAACAAATATAAACTATACTGTCTTAGCAAGATTAATTAGAAACTATAATAGTCATAAAGGGAACCCTTCTTCTTCTTCGTTCGCTTCTGCCACCAAGACTGCCCTGTGATCCTACTGAATTTACACCTGTGGTCCTTGATAGGTCCCGTGATCCGCAAAGGACCACACGTCCCTGAGAGGACCACAAGAGGTTCAGAGTATCGCAGGGCTTGAGCCTGTATTTTTGGTGGGTTTCAGAAGCGGAATTGCGTGACGCCGTGATTTTCACTGCACCAGTTTAATCTAGAGTTGGACTTTCTCACCGGAAAACCTCAGCGTGTTTTGGACATCAGTATATCCCCGTTGGGTGAGAGATGGTAGCCCATCCAGGCTAGAGTTGGACTTTCTCACCGGAAAAACTTGACGTGTTTTGAGATACCCGTGTATAACCGCCGGGTGAGAGGTGGTTGCCCATCCAGTCCAGCGTTGGACTTTCTCACCAGAAAACCTCAGCATGATTAGGATACGCATACATCCCCGCCGGGTGAGAGGTGGTTGCCTATCTAGACTGCACTGGTCCAGTGTCTCCGACTTCAGCAATCTGTGGTTGTGACTGCTACCCTTCCTAGTTGTGACCAGGATGGAGCTTTTGTCCAGCAGGATGAATCCTCGCCACTAGTGACTTCCACCCCTGGGTTGAGCCAGTTTAGGCATATTATCCCAGTATGGGTGTGTTTAGGACGTGACCGATCTCTAAAGCAGAGGTACCGTGACATGCGTAGCCATCAAATTTCACCCCTGCTGTAAGCCAGTTTAGGCATATTTCACCAGTATGGGTGTATTTCGGACATGGCCGGCCTCTAGAGCAGAGGCGCTGTGGTATGAGTAGCTCTCACTGCGATACTACTGGACATACCGATTAAGCTTCACTTTATCTTTTTCATCACCTTTTCACATCAGCGCCACACAGCACCCTAATTGCTTTTCAGCACTTCCTTCCTTGGCCAGGAGGAGCTTCACTCCATGTACAGCATCCAAAGAATCTTGCCAACAGTGTCTTAACCTCTGGGTTAAGACGGTTCAGGCATTTTGCCCGATATGAGTGGATTTAGGACTTGGCCGACCCCCAGACCAGAGGTGCCGTGATCCGACTGTTTACTTCGTTTTATCCTTTTCTTTCACCTTTTCCACAGTGGTGCCACACGGCAGCCCCATTTGTACCTTTCTTCACTGTCTGAGAGGAGCCCCACTCTATGCATGGCAGCTGAAGAATCTCGCCAGCAGCGGTAGATGAGCTACCAAACATGACTCTCATCTACCCGAAGCGTCTGGTTTTCAGGCGCCAGATATTCGCCTTCGCCCCTTCTCCTATCAGTTTAAACAGTACTGCCACGAGAAGGCCAAGAGCTGGACTTGACTGTCAGAGGCTATTTGAGACACACGCCATACAGAAGATTCCCCTTTCATTTGTTATAAAACATTTGAACTATTTAAAACAAAAGTAGGAACAGCTTTATTTATTATCAAGCACATAGTTATGATGCGTCAGTTTACACCCTAATCAAACAAAAACATACAGAACAAAGGAACAGAAGATAAAATAGAAATTCACACGAATGCTATACAACAAATAGGAATGGAAAAAACAGAATAAATGGAGCACTTAGCTGTGACTTGTGAGAACCAAATTTTCTAATATCTGCCATTAAACAACGTCAGTCTGATGACAGAAGCCATGTGACCCGTGAGAACCCCTCAAGATAGAAAGAGTGAGGAAAGTGACCAGAAACAAGAACCCATCTCTTTTCTCAGCTACATTATCACTGTGTCCCTTTCTCTTTCCCCATCCCCTCCTTACTGCCAACCTATCACACGACATTTAAACGTTCGCAATACTCTACCACACACTCCTGGATACAACTTCTCACAAGTCATAGCTAAGTCCTCACCTTTTTTTTTTTCTAATTTTTGTTCCATTCTTATTTGTTGCATAGCATCCATGTGAATATATCTTCTTTCCCCATTACTTTGTCCTGTGTGTTTCTGTATAAGGTGTAAACTGAAACATCACAAGTGTGTGCTCATTAATTAATAAAGCTGCTCCTACTTTTGTTTTAAACAGTTTTAATATTTTGTTATCACAGCTGTACTGCAGTAGATTCAAGTATATTTATATATTTAGTTTTACATAGACTTATACCCAAGTGATAATGACTATATCACATAGACTTATACCCAAGTGATACTGACTATATCACCCTCGAGTGTGTTGACAGGTCAAGGAAAATATGGGCACTAACACCATATCCCTGTGTGCCTCTAAGGTATGACAGGATTACCTTTAGTTTTTTTTTTCATATACCCAAATTACTCTTGTTCACTTGTTACAGGGTTACATGCCAGGGACATTCAAGGAAGTATGATGACCATCTGCATTTTTTTGGAAACAATGCAGCCAAAATGAGTAGAAAAGGAAGATTGTTCCATGTTAGGGTGGACATAAATTACAGGCATAAGTTTGTTACAGTGTCTGGGTGAACCTGTTTCATTTCCTTGCAGCTGTTGACAGCTGGTAAACTCATATGACCATCATAAATTAAATATGTAGAGATGAACACATTTTTTTTCTTTCTGTGCATTTTATATGTACTGTCTGTACCATTCTCAAATTTTTTTTACCCATTAAATTGTAATGTATTGTATTTTTTTTTCTCTCTTACTGTTTTATTTTTTTAGCCTTCATTTCCACTCTCACTTTTCCACATTACAAGTGCCTGATAACCAAACATACAGTGAACAAACTAAAACTCACCTGATTTGGCCCAAACACATCTCCTTTGGCAATATAAAACAGAAGGGAATAACCAATCTGGCCAGCCGCACCAGTAACAACAACTCTTATTGGTTCAGGCTGGTCCAAAATAGAACCCCCAAAAAAAAAATAAATAAAAGTCCTTGTACAACAAACTGCTTGCCTGCCTCTGAGGCAGTGTACTAAACTGGTACTTCATGGATCTCAACTATTCAGAGAGCAGATCTTAAGAGAATCCATCAACAATGTTATGAAACATGTCATTTCTACTCATTTCTATCTTAAACTTAGCTCTCAGTTTGTTAATGTTTAGAAGTCAAAGTGGTTTACAATCAATTGATTTCAGATATGTTTCCCAACTTCAGAAAATCTCCAAATATAAAATAATTAAACACTTTATATAAACACACTTGGTTGTGTGATGTGATTTGTTGTACAACTGTGAAATAACAATCTGGACACAGGTAATCATAGTACTCAAAAAAGTAATAAGCTATTCATTTCTAACTAATTTAATGCATAGTTTTGAAATAAAAATCAAGAGTTTGAACTATCTTAACATGCACCTTTAAATTCTCTAAAACACTGAAATCATATTCTTGCAATGGATTCTATGTCATTTGGTTTCAACAGCTTATAGCAATGTCTGCATTCTCTCTCTCTCTATGTATGTAGGTACTTTCTTTAGTCATTTATACATGTATGTAGTTACTTTTTGTAGTCATTTACATATGTATGTTGTTAGTTTCTGTAGTCATTTATATATGTATGTAGTTACTTTCTGTAGTCATTTATATATGTATGTAGTTACTTTCTGTAGTTATTTATATATGAGGGGTGATTGATAAGTTCTCAGCATAAGATACAACAGATTATCTGTGGACGACATTTTTGGGTTACTTCTCAACATAGTCCCCCTGCAAGTTTATGCACTTGGTCCAGCGATCCTGGACCATACAGATCCTTTCTTTGTAAAAGTCAGCATCTTGTGCCAGTAGAAAGTGGTCTACAGCATGAATGACATCATCATCTGAAGTAAATTTGCGACCACTGAGCTCCTTTTTTGAGTTTGGTAAACAGGTAATAGTCCGAAGGGGCCAAATCTGGGGAATACGGAGGATGTTCAAGAAGCTGAAGCCACATTCATGAACGGCAGCCATTGCCACCATCAGCTTGTGAACTGGAGCATTGTCTTGATGAAAGATGACTCCTCTTGTCAAGTTCCGTCAACGCTTTTCCTTCAATTTGACCCGCAGTTGCTACATAAGATTAGCGTGATAGGCCCCGGTGATCGTTCTGCCCTTCTGAAGATAGTCTACCAATAGTACACCTTCTGAATCCCAAAAGATGGAAGCTATCACTTTGCCTGCAGAAAGAACCACCCTTGCTTTCTTTGGAGGTGGGGAACCATGTTTCCACTGTTTTGACTGTTTTTTGGTTTCTGGTTGAAAATGATGAATCCAAGTCTCATCGTTCTTCTTCTTCGTTCGCACTGTCTGTCTATACCTGCAGTCCTGTCTCTTGGATAAATTTCACTGTTTTTTGTAATTCATGTATGGAACCATAGAGCTTATCTTCTTTAGTGGTTTCACTGGGCCAGTAATTATTTCCAAGTATTTCATAGTTGGTGCAGTTCTGGAGGATATGTTCCACAGTTTGGGGCACCTGGGCACATGTACAGAGATTAGTAGTACCAACCTTAAACTTTGTATACACATGACTTCGGAGTCGGCTGTGTCCTGTTCGGAGACAGAAGATGGTGAATTGTTCCTTTCTGTTTAGCATATGATAGTCATCATGTGGTGGTGTTTGTGGCTTCCTGTAGGTTTTTATCATGCTTTTCTTCTGATTATAGGTGATTGGTATGTCTGGTTGCTCCATTTCAGTGCTCTCTTTGGCCAGATGGTCAGCTTTCTCATTGTCTGGTATCCCACAGTGAGAGGGAATCCATTGCAAAGTGACTCCATGTTGTAAGCCAATTTTTGACAAGGCTTCCTTAAGGTCTGGTAGTTTGTTGCACTGAAGAGCTTCCAGTACTGATCTTGCATCTGTGAGAATTACTACAGGACATGTATCAATTCTGGAGTCTGATAGTTTTTCAACTGCAGCAATAATTGCCCTAACTTCTGCATCATAGTTGTTGCAGTATTTTCCAGTGGGTATGGAAATCTTGTCAGTGGTGTTGTTTGGATATTCAATATGTGCTCCTGCCCCTCCATTCTTTATGGCATTGTGTGCAGATCCGTCTGTATACACACGTATCCAGGTGTCACACGGATATTTGTCATCTAGCACACTATGTGTGGCTGTTGATCTTACAAGGCTGCTTTGCATCTCACCATTCTAAGTCTCATCCATAGTCACAAATTGCTGAAGAAACTTTTTAGGATCTGCAAAAAAATGGGCAAGATTGTATCTTGACATGTTGAGATGATGTCGTTTGTGATCAGCTCCAAGAAGTTTCGGGACCCATCGAGCAGAGACCTTTGTCATTTGAAGATCATTGTGAATAATGCCATGAACACATTCCTGGGAAATGCCCAACTCAGTAGCAATGTACTACTCAATTAGTCATAGATCCTCCATTACCATGTCATGGATTCTGCTGGTGGTTTCATCGGTGGTTACCGTTCTTGGTCTTCCTGGATGGGGATCATCTTCCAGACTCCCTTCCATGTTTGAATTGAGCTGCCAATTTCTTCACTGTGCTGTAAGAAGGGGCACTCTCCCCTAGAGTCTCCACCATATCCTCATGGATCTCCTTCGATGATAAGCCCTTGATGCAGAGGTAGCGAATGACTGCTCAATGAGAAAATTTATCCATTTTCTCAATTTCTGCTACCCCTTATCACTTCAGTAGCCTGTAAAAAAAAATTGGTTGCAGTTAATTTCTTGAAACTTGCTGTTTAATCTTACATTAACCTGATCTACAAATGCACCTAATATCAACGGTGTGTTTCAAGTATTTCTACCTTATGCCAAGAACTTATCAATCACCTTTCATATGTACGTAGTTACTTTCTGTTGTCATTTATATATGTATGTAGTTACTTTCTGTACTGAGTGCATGGATAAGAGTGAAATGTGAATGTTATACTTTTATTTTATGTCTCTCAGATTTCCAATGTTAGTTATGTTGGTGATATGAGCAGAATATTTGTAGAATGTCTGGAACAGACTGAAAGATGTATGATAAAGGGCAGAATGTCAGATGGGCCTATGTTCACAATTCTTAACCTTTTGGAAATAAAGATCAATCAATTAATCTCTTCCATGCTGTCACTTTTTCTTAGAGACTGCAGTAAAACTGATTCTACACATGTGTCCCAGATGAGCTTATCTGAGCACCATAAGCAAGCAGTCTTGTCTTTTCAATGATCTCTTTTCATTCTTAATCTTTGTTCATCCACCCTGTCCCCACATTGTTTTCTCACTTTTATTATCTGCACCACCTTGGCAGGTTACTCAATGGGAGCAAGCTGTGGCCACTGTCATGTTGCTTGCCATCTGGTACCCTTTATCAACAGCTCTTTTTCTCAGTTCTCAGCCAGCCATCTATTTCTCATTTGTACTTGCCTATATGTAACTGGGCCCATTTTTTGCTCATGATCCTTATAAAGAGGATACCAACAGAGGCAATGTTTAATTTTTCATCTATTTTCTGCATTTTTATCTGTTATGTTGTTTTTGTATGCGACCCTTGAAAAAGGTATTTAACAAAATATTGGACTGTTGAATGTTCTTCATTTATACATGCTCATCTTACTTTCTGCCATTTTTGTTCATGCCCATTTCTTCACTCTTTCTATCTTAGTGTAAAACTGAACAATCACCTTTGTCTATGATTATTATTTTTTTCTTACAAGTGCCTGGACAGTGTTATAAGTGATAATCATGATTTTAATGATACTGCTAATACAATCTCAGAAGGCTATGAAAGCAAGTTTAACTGTCTGAATATCCCTGTGAAGCTCATGCCGTGTATCTCTCGAAGCTTATAAGTTTTCTTGCGGAATTTGTACTCGCTTGCTCCATTTTCTTATCCGTCGTACAGTATAAAAATGCATCCCGAAAAATGAGAGCGGTTCTACTTCTTCAGTGAGCTGAAGGTTTATGAATTTTCTTCAATTTTTTAGCCTATCTCTTATGCTGCTGTAGTCCTGCATTCTACAGAAATACCAGATATGCTCCCAACCTTCCTGAATTAAGGTCATTTCATTCATTCATTTGCATGTCCCTTGTGGAACTTTGCCTCCCAAACAGCACTCTTGTAGGCCTCTCGGTTGTGAGCAAGATGGCCTGCTGCTGATGCATCCATTTGCAGATCATCAACGATGTCTTGCAGCCATCTTCGGCTTGGTCTTCCTCTCTTTCTTTTCCCCACTATGTACCCTTCCAAGATGGTCTTCTCTAGATTATCATGACATTTAATGTGTCCAAAATATTGAAGTTTTCTCTCTTTAATCCTCTTTACTAGCCAGCCTTCTTCAATATTAAGTTCTTGTAGTATGGATATATTTTTCTTTTTTGTGTCCATGATATTTGGAGAACTCTTCTGTATCATTTACATTCAAAGGCATTTTACGTGTTTCTCAGCTGTTTTGTTAAGTGTCCAGGTCTCACAGGCATATGTTGGGATGGGAAAGATGCATGCCCTTAAAAATCTAATTTTTGTAGTTCTGTCTGCTCCTCTCCACAGCTTCTTTAGTTGTTTTACTTTCTGAAGAGTGATAGATGTCCACCTTTTAATTTCTCTCATTGTATCTCCATTATTAGTTAGCAGTGATCGAAGATATTCAAAACTCTCTACTTCTCCCAGTTTTTCCTCATTGATACATATATCAGCTGCCTTGTTTGTCAGTTGTCATCAACAAACATAAAATACTGATAAAATACTCTAATTAGTGAAATTCGCATGGAATTCAGTATGTTTCACAACTGGCCAAGAAAATTATTTCTGTAAAGGATTTTAACTCACCATATTAGAAAAACCGAAAGCTTTTGAGGGCCTATACAGGAATTGAAGCAGACGAGAAAACAACCATCCCCGATTGGTCACTAAAGAGTCATTTTGAGCTGTTGTTTCGAAATTATTAGTCAAATATATTATGTATAACGTGGAATTGTAAGTACAAATTACATTTACATGTTCGTTAAGATATTGTATTTATGTATATATTTATAGTAATAACCGTAAAATGTAACGTAATTTAGTCTCGTATTAAAATGTAGCTCTAATTGTCACTAGCAACGAGATATACAATGTCGCTTTTTCCAGAAGAAAAGGTTACAGGTATATAAAGGAACTATCCGTTTCTCCGTCTGTGTTTATTTCTTCTTTTTATTTATCTTGTTCGATCTTCTTCATACTCAGAACCTGTTTTCATTGTAATAATTGTGTGATGACCTTAATTAAGCAAAGAAATCTTGTAAAGGCATCTCGTTGCCATAGCTTGCTTGTAGACCCGGATTGGACGCAGGAAGTGGGAAGACGCCCCTACCATGTGGATCAAACCAAACCTTGCTACTAGAAGCACAATGAAGAGGTGGGAGAGGGCGTTGGTCAATTCTAGTTCACTTGTACTGATGTTAGTGTCACCTCTTTAGCTAATATATATTTAGTTTAATTCCATTATCCTGTACCGGCTCCCAACGAAAAGGTTGAAAGAATAAAAAGTAAAAGGTTAAAAGAACATGACAAACAACAAGAAACCAATAATTCAGCAAAATGTCTTTATCAAAGACAATAGAGAAGACAAAACAACCAGATAACATACACACACACACAGACTTGTCAAAGTTCTATTCTGATCGAATATCAAGCTCTCTCCCTCTGGTTCATGCCAGTCAGGCATCGGTTGTCATTGATTTTTACAATCATCCATCTTTTGCTCATTCTGTAAGTTGGACCATGCTCTGTGCCATTCTTTTAGTCCATCAAGTATGTCCTTCAAATACTTTGTTTCTCTGTACCTCTCTCCTTCCAGTTTTCATGAAGAACACCATGTGTTCAAGTTTGCCTCTTATCATAACATATTCTACAAATCTGGACTGTCATTTCCTGAATTTTGCCATAATTCCTCTCTTTTTGTCCACCCTCACTTAGAACCCCTTCATTTATTTTCTTGACTGTTCATCATTCTTTTAAGGAACCACATCTCTGCTGCTTCCAGTAGATTTTGAGTGCTCTTGGACTGCATCCATATAACAATACAGGTTCAGTGTAACATTGAGTAACTCTTTCTGGAATTCATCGACAGAGCTTTATTGAATATCAAGCACAAACACGTAAAAATCAGTAGACAGAGAAGTTTAAGTTAATTCACCCAAAACTTAAATAGCTAAACAAGCTTCTTTTCACTCTACAGAAGGCATACTAGCCCGTATCCAAAAGAGGATAACAGACGCATTTGAAGTTTTTGATCATGAAGCAAATAAAACTGTTGATGTCAGGTGAGTTTTTTTTTAACATAAAATTTGTTTGAAAGGAGGCAAGTAAGAGCCAGAACTGAAATGCTGAATTACTTCTTTCATGCTCCTAAGATCATTCTCAGGGCATGAATCATTTGTTATTTTTTTTGTATTGTTTCACATGTCTTAGAGTACATTTCATTTTTCTTGTACTGTATGGTATTTCTCAGGGTATGTTTCTTTTTTTTCTCATCAGGTCAGCTTGAGCAGCTAATGGCAAAATGATTGTTTTCTTTTTTGGGTTAATATTGTTAGTAATTTATATTAAAGTAAAGAGGATTAAAGAGAGAAAACTAAATATTTTGGACACATTAAATGTCATGATAATCTAGAGAAGACCATCTTGGAAGGGTACATAATAGGAAAAAGAAAGAGAGGAAGACCAAAGCAAAGATGGCTGCAAGACATCGTTGATGACCTGCAAATGGATGCATCAGCAGCAGGCCATCTTGCTCACAACCGAGAGGCCTACAGGAGTGCTGTTTGAGAGGCAAAGTTCCACAAGGGACATGCAAATGAATGAATGAGTGAATGAATGAATTTATATTAATTAATATTGTTATTTACCATTTCACAGCTTTATTGCAATGCTTTGTGTATAGTTGTATGACTATACACTAATTAATTGTGGGTTAATAAGTTATTTCCACTGCGACAGATGTTTTTGTACGTCTTACTTCTCATTTGATCTTCTCATACACCTCTCAAACCATTTGATGCAATCCATACTTTATCTCTTCCCTCTAATTCTTCGTCCTGTTTGTTTTTGTTTGATAAAGGCTTGCACCGAAATGTTACAAGTTTGTTAACGTTAAATGATAAAGCTGTTCCTACTTTCTTCCTAGTTTATACATTTAAATACATTTATTAATCCTTTGAGAACTGAGCAATTTCAACTCTAGGATTGTTTCATTCCAAGCCTCTTGACCAAATTTAACTCTTTTACACCAAAACAGCACTAACAGTGCTGGTAGATAGTACACGCCAATGTGATTCATTGCTTAGAGAGAAGTTTAAGCAAGATTTAAATAAAATGATAAGCAGCACATTTATAGTCCATCCCACATTTTTAAATTATAGAGCAATTTCCTTCTAGTTTCTTTCTACCAAAATTTATCATCAAAATTTATTCTGGCAGAGCATGGGTTTCAGTTCAGGAGTGAAAGAGTTAAAGTTAAAAAAAAAAAAGAGATGATACTTTAGTGTGAGCTTACACTGGCGTTCATTCCAATGAAAGTGTGAAAATTTATCATGCTGAACAATCTGGAATTTTTTTACCTTTGCACATTGTTGCCTTACATTGGCCATATGTGCCATCTGGGAGGCTGACAATTTCAGCCACCAAGCTAATATTTTTACCATCTGAGGAATTAGATGAAATGAGACTGGCAAATAAATTTGCCACCTGAATCTCTAGAGTAAACATGTTGATAAATAAAGATTTATTTCTCGATGTAGCAGCTGACAAGATTTCATTATATCCAGAGTTAAATCTCTGTTACTTAACATATTAATTTTTACATTTGCCTTTTATAACTCTTAGCACCATTTCTCACTTCATTTCTTGTTTTTTTATTGTTTGCTGTTGCTAAAATCAATTTTTTAATCTTTACTAAATAAAACTTGCTTGTTGCCCTTTCTTCCTTTCACTAAATGAACTACATATTTTATAAGGTCTTCTAAAGATATCATTAAAGTAATTTTGTGTTATTTTTTTAACAGAAGTAATAAATACATGTTTTACAGAGAGGTGAGCACCATTATTCGATCTCTAAATTGTTGTCCCAGTGAGTCTGACCTTCATAACTTGCTTGCAGAGGTATGACAGATTCGGCAACAGTTCCTGATACAAATTATTAAAAAGTTCAATATAGTCCATCACACATAAACATTAATTAACTCTTTCCATGCCACCGGGAAAAAACCCAGACGTTCCATTTGTTCCAGATTAAAAGTGCGAGTCTTGATATGTATAGGGGTATATTAGTAATAGTGAGTGAAACAAATTTCCATGTTAGAAATGTACTTATTATGTTTCAAAATAACTAAATGTATGAAGATTTCATAAATGCAGAGTTTTTTAGAAGAAGTAATGTGATGTTTTTAGACAATAACTGTGTCCTACTTACCATTGGCTAAGTCTAGATGTACACTATTTATCATCTGAGATGCCTAGATCTACCTGTCGATCTTGTCTTGTGATGATATGTAGCATTCTCACTAAAATAATGTCTGAAATAACCTTCTAACTACTTATCCAGTCATCTAATATGTCTAGATCTATTTGGGATACATTCAAGAACAGTGGTCTGGTCACAGGACATGTCCATATCCCTATCTACATCACCAAAAATCGAACATTCTCAACCAAAACTTTTACTAAAAGCAATAAAAATGCTCGTTTCTAACCACACTTCGGCCATAATGAAAAAGGTCACTAGGCATGTGCACTAAATGTTTACAATCTAAATGTTAGACCAGTTTTTTAATGAAACGAAGCATGTATCACTGTAGCGACCCAAGGTACTCCAGTTAGAAACCGGAAGGGTTTCTATGGCAACTCAAGGCACGGAAATTGGTACTTATTTGGAATAAATAGTTTCATTCTAAATTAAAATTCTCAGAGTCTGGCAGAACAGTAGATTTAGACACATATCACAACACAAAATTTCTGCTTAGGATAAAGTGAAACATGATGATAATATATATGCCTACTTTGTGCTGTGGTACAGAAACAGTTTTAAATAAACATTGAACTGATTTCACCAGTTGCTGTAGTGCAGATCTGCATGGAAGAAACAACTGAAATGCAACAATGAACCAGATGCAATACACCAGCTACAAAAACATCAGCAAACCATCCTCTTTCGCCTATAGACAGCCCATTGCAGACTGCTGAGCCACCTACATCAACTCAAAATGTCTCACACAGATGAGTGTCCATGTGGCAGTGGAGTCTAGACTCCAGAACTTCAAGAGTACCCAAACCATGTGGACCTGAGATGAGAGACATGGCCAGAGGACTCAGGCTTGGGGCAAAAGTTTTGGGGCTTCTGTCAGAATCTTGTGAGGACTGCAAGCTTTGCCATGTCGACAGGGATCAGGATCTGATGTGACCAACAACCTCAAACATAGAAGAAGAATCAGTTGTTGTGCTAAAGCATATATTGAGGAGAAGATGAGAGCACTTATGAACTTGTCCAGAGCGCAAATGTAATAATTCTAACTAACAACTGGCATTTTGCACTTCTAAGATAAGTGAAGTAAGCAACATCATCATGATGTCTTAGGATTATGCTTTCATTAAAATCAAACAATAAATACAAATTTTTATTGAACAGCAGAAATTAAATGTAGCAGAAATAAACTAAAAAAATATTGTAATGAGTGAATCAATAACATAATCATAACTGCATTATCTACCAAATGTTATGTTGTGGAAGACCAAAACTATTGTACACGAATATCTAGAAGACACCCTTTAGAAATCCCTCATAATCCACAAAAATGGATAAGACCATATGTAACCTATCCCAAATTGCTATGCCTTTTGAAGAAGAAATGAAGTACAAACTTGAAGGTAGGGGAGACAAATGCAAAGAGATTGGATCTAGTAACAGAACATCATTTTCTTTTGTTTTTTGTTACTCTGATTATAAGTTGGCAAACCACCTTGAGAGCCCTATGCGACGTTTAACACCACAGGAAGGATATAAGATATCAGAAGAAGAATTGATTATGCCAGTCAGATGTTGGTAGAATCCACCATGAAAGAAGTTGCTCAGCAAAACTATACTTGCCAGCCTCCATAAACGGCTGACATTTGTTTTTCATTTTCCAAATTGAAAATAACTGTTATAACATAAGTCAAGACAATCAGACATTAGGTGTTTTAAACTTTTTTTGAAAGATGATTAAGTACTATCAAATGATATTGCATGGGTTACACTGAGATTAATTTTATTTTTTGTAGATAGAAGAGGAAGAGTCAACTGGATATGTCAGGCTTGAAAAGTTCCTTCCGATGATGACCACAGTTTTGGTGGGAAGAAGGTGGGACATGAAAGTGTCTTGCAGCTGTTGGTATTTTTTTTTAAGTTTACTAACAGCCCAGTCTTCTTCTTCTTCTTCTTCGTTCGCATTGTCTGTCTATATCTGCAGTCCTGTCTCTTGGATAAATTTCACTGTTTTTTGTAACTCATGTATGTAACAGCCCAGTGAATCCAATTTCAGAGAGAAAGCATGGCCCTACTAAAAGCATCTCATGATCAGCACACTCCAACACCTTGACCTTTGTAAATAGTGCAGGAATCTATGTAAATGGATGCCTGATTAGCGAAGTGGTTAGTGCATTAGTCTCTTATATCACGGTCAGTGGTTTTAATTTGGCGAGTGTGCCCCAGTTACTCAGCTTTAGAAATGTGTATATGGCTTCTAGAGCTGGGGAAAGAAAGATGGCCAGGTGTGGTAGAAAATGTAAGCACTAATATTCATTAGATGCTGTGAGAGATCTATATGAAAGATTGTGCTGACATCTGAGTTTCTTCAGTATGTCACTCTGAATGATCAGGAGAATTTAAGATACTGAGCTTATGACATGTGTCACATAGTGTGTTCATGTGATCTATAACTATTAAAAATAATTGGAGTTATTATTTATTGATCATGTGATTCAGCTTTTTATTTCATGAGTAATCTCCTGTGGTAATAAAGAAAGACTTAATATCTTGTTTTATGGGTGTGAAGCATAGTCTATGAATAACAGAGTACAGCGAGAAATGGAGGCATGGAGATGTGGTTTATAAGAAGGATGTTGAAGGTACCATGGACAGCCAAGAAACCAATGAAGAAGTCTTAAGAGAGGCTGGAGTTAAAAAGCAAATTATAGCAAAGATCAGAGGTAAACAAGCGAGATTTATAGGATATTTCTTGAGAAGAGGAAAATTAGAACACACTGTGGCAACTGGAAAAATTGAGGGAAGAAGAGACAGAGGAAGACAGAGAGAGAAGTTACTGGATGGGCTGTCAGTGTAACTAGGAAGAAAGTCACCGGGGGTTCTCATAATCAAGTCTAAAGACAGGGAATTGTGGAGAGAAATGATCACCTATGTCATATGGCGTGGCACTTGAATTGAATTGAATATCTTGTAGATGACCATTCACAAAGATTTTTTTCTGGGACAGTCCCAGTTTTGGACCATTTTCAAGCCTTGTCCTGAAAAAGAATTGGGCCACCAACTTGTCCCAGTTCTGTCAAAACTGTTCCAGTTCTGGAGAATTTTTAATCACAAGAGGGAATTCTTGAAAGCTGGTAAATTAAATTCCTGAATTTCAGTCTTTTTGACCTGATTTCTTTTCTTCACAGTTTCTTTTCTGCCCTCCTGAAACTAATGCTGTAACTGGAAGTGTATTTTCCCTCATGAATAGCACATGGATCAGTAACAAAACTCAGCTTGATATGGACTCTCTATAGGCAATGTTAGTAGCTAAAGCAAAATAAGATGGAACTTATACTGAGTTTTTTTTTTAATGATTCTGGCAGAGAAAGAGCATCTTAAGAAAACTGACAACTCTGAATAATGCAGTAACCTTGATTCTTCTTCTTAATTTTAAGATAGGGATGAAAACAGTTGTATTTCTGCAATAGTTTTTTATGTTCACTGTTTATTTTATGTTTTAATTACAGTTAAACTATTTCTATATTTTTACATAAAAAAACCCATTTTCAGTTAATATTTTTTTTGACAAATCCCCTACTCTATGCTTAACAACATTTAAAAGATGTCTCAATTTGTCCCATTTTTGTGGTTTGAAAAACTGAGTATTGTCCTGATTTTGATGTTGGGAAATATGGTTGCCTTACTATTACCTTGTGTGTGGTTGTTGAATGATTTGCTGTGAGCTGTTTTGAAAGAATGAGAAAGGTAGAGGAATTGCATTAATATTTGTGCTGTTCATGATTAATTTCATCTGAGCATGCAGAGTGTGCATTGTGATCGCAATGATTTCAATCATGTCGGTAATGAACTATCTACAGTACCCATTGATGGTGGCCTAAAGCAAGCTCAGCTGTAAAGATGAGTATGTGACATAATGTTTCTTGGGAATATACCATGCAGGATATAGCACCTGACTGCACTCTGGCTGGCAGTGAACGAAGAGAAATTAGACACCATGTGAAGGCCAAACTCATGAAGTAGTGAATTCACCTAAGCAGACTTTCATTTGCTGAAGGTCTTGAAAATATGGACCTAACACCATATCTCCAGTTTGCCTTACTGTCATGGAAATGGGGATTTTACCTTTTTTTTTTTTTTTTAATCTAACCCTATAGAGACTGAATTTAATCCTTTGTCTGCTGGATTTGGCATATGTTTCTTTTGGATTTCATTAATACAAAAGATCTTTGGCATTTATGAGAATGTTCAGATAGTCCTTTTTGTCTTACAAGATGGTTTTAAAGCATTTTCTTTTCTTTTTTGTTTCCTATCAATAGAATCTTTCAAGATTCATTTCTCATATGTCTGTTCTAATTTTTTTTTGTATAATATGCAGCAAAGATGCTGACATAATATATAGCAATAAACCATTTGTATGTGTTAGTATTAATCCTATTACTAAAATAATTTTAATATATTGAGAATGATAATGATAATGTTGCATGTACTTGACATTCCTTTCAGTGATTCTAATAGAGTTGCATTTACTTAAAATTCCTGATTATTTTTCTCTAGATATAAGGCTGCTACTGAAGATGAAATTGTCAAAGCCTTTCAGATATTGGATACAGAGGGGAAGGGATACTTGACTGAAGAGGAGTTAACAAAGTATATGACTGAAGAAGGTTAGAGCATACTTTTTATCATATTTTTAACAATGTCTTTGTTTTGAAAAAAAATGTAAAATTGCTGGCAATAAAATAACCATTTTAAACTTTGTTATTTAAATTTTCACAGCATTTAAAAGTTCCAGGCTAAAAAAAACCTAAACAGAGTATTTAAAGACATTTAAAATTGGGTCTTCATTATTCATTTTGACACTTAATTATTTGAATTTACAGTTGTTAGCACTTTTTTTGTGTTATGAATTAAAACATTTATTACATGTAATAGCCTCTAAAAAATGTTAAATAATCAAGGTGATATTTTTAGCACTGTAACAAAATCTTATCTCTTGGCCATGACACATTAATGATAGTTTGGTGTCACTAATCTCTCCATCTATCTGTAACTCACATAGTGACATGCACACTTATAAAAATCTGATTGGTGTAAAAATCACATATACCATTTTGTTAAATAAAAAGTTCTGAATTAATGGCTTATTATTGTCTTATGTTGATTGTTGTTTCTGTTAAAAGTATTTTTTTTCCTTTCATGTTTGTGATTATATATACACGAGGGTCATACCAAAAGTCATGAGCAAACATTTTTTAAAAATCAGAATTTATAGATAGAGAAAATATAAATGTATCACCTTATTCTGCATCCTTTTCTTCATTTTTCAATATAATTTCTATCTTGGATGCTCGTGTTTCCATCTTTGGAATGTTTCACCCACCTCCTAACACTGCTGTCACCCTTAAGCACATCTCCATAAGCAAGTTGAAGTCTTCTGGTGAATTTCAGCAGTCCTTTAACGAGGAACTCAATAACAGAACATTGACAAAACGAAACTTCAGCACCCGCAATTTTGCTTATGCTCTTCATGGTCACATGACACATGATGGTGACATCATGTGACCTCTACATGAAGTGCAAAGGATGCAGGTTAAGGTGATACATTTATATTTTCTCAATCTATAAATTCTGATTTTTAAAACATTTTTGCTTTCAGTATGACCCTCATAAATGCACACACTACAATATGATGCAGTACGCAACCAGTTACAATCAAAGTCAAGACTGATTATAATTTTCTTTTAAGGAGAGCCTTTTACTCAAGAAGAGATTGATGAAATGATGTCTGCAGCTGTTGATCCAGACAAGAGGATTATATTTTACAAAGATTATGCATCTTTAATGGCAGTAGAAGAAACCTCTTAAATAACTGATCAAACATTTTATTTTATATAGAGAAAACTGAATACTTTTCATACCTTTCAATTTACAAATGATGAAAGGTTATACACACACAAAAATAAATTGATCAAAGTGCAAAACTTCTTTCCATTGTCAGAAAGTCAGTGTGTATTTGTGTGTGTGTGTGTGTGTGTGTGTGTGTGTGTGTGTGTGTGCATGTATGTGATATAAATGGTGATTCATTTTCAGAAAATGGCATGTGATAATCTGATGTAGGAGGAAAATTATGAGATCATGTTTTTGGAAGATTGCATGAACAACTACAGGCATGCAGTCCCAAATATAATTCCTCACAACTGTCTGCAGATCCATGTAATTAATTGTCTGCAGATCCATGTAATTAATTGTCTGCAGATCCATGTAATTAATTTTATTCCTCAGCCAAGGATCATTTTTAATTTATTGACAGTTCTGGACATCTGTGAGAGAATCCCAGGTTCAGATTTATGAAGTTAGTTTCTGTAACTTATTATCTGTGAGAGAATCCTGGGTTCAGATTTATGAAGTTAGTTTCTGTAACTTATTATATGTGAGAGAATCCCGGGTTCAGATTTATGAAGTTAGTTTCTGTAACTTATTATATGTGAGAGAATCCCGGGTTCAGATTTATGAAGTTAGTTTTTGTAACTTATTATGACAGCTTTTTATAAATAATAAAAAAATCAGAAAAAAACATTGCAGCAGTTATCTCATTTAATGTGACTTTAGTGTTTTATGGAAAAGATTTTGTGTATATCTCTCTCTCTCTCTCTGAACCTTAAGTGCCCAGGGCACATGGGGCTTGTGCAAGGGTTTTCCACAAGTGCCTGTCCTTTGCCTTTTTTTTCTGTTCTTGCCCAGGTGAGCCCTCTATTGCTCAACAATATCTTTTGCTCTTCTCCATGTCTTTTTTGGTCTACCCTTACTTCTGTTCCCCTGTGGTATCCATTTTAGTGCTATTTTTGGTAGTGAGTTGTCAGTCATTCGGAGCACATGTCCCAACCATCACCAGCTTTCATCCACAACCTTCATGGGCTTAGTTTCCTGATAAGCATTTCTCCTTCCACCTGCATTTGTTTTTTCCCTTGCTTCTGTTTCTGTAGCAGTCTGATGGTTTTTTTTTACCAGATAGGGTTGCTGGCCCTTTGCTGAACCCTCCTTAGTTGCCTTTTACAATCACGCGTGGTAGGGTACAGTGGTCCTATTCTTTTGCTTCCCAGGCATGTGCCCAGGTCCTGGCCAAAATGTTCTTCTAATTCTAATATTTTGTGTATGATTTAATTATGTTGTTTATATTCTTAGTAACTGAAATATATTTATCTTTGAAAAATGATACTTTTTTTTAACTGTAATTTTTACCTCTGCGGTTTAGAGAAGCAGTTCACAGCCTGTGGTTCACAGGTCACAAGTAGTCATTGAAACATTATCAGGTGTTCGACTGATGTGTCATCGATTTGATATTATATGGCATCTGTTGAATTAAAACAATTAACATGTATAAGATGGTGGTTCACAACTTATATGTAGTTACGAAAGTGGCTCTGTATGTAAAAAAGGTTGAGAACAGGGAAAGTGATCCTTGAGGGTAAAAAGGTTGGAAACAACTAGTTCAGAACACTGGTGTGATTATCATGCATCAATGAAGAGGAGAGACATGGCAACATTCAGGGTAAAGCACAATAGGTTCACAAATGAAATTATATTTCAGTAGTCAGATACAGACTTAAATAACACGTATTTCAGAAGTGTCCAATATATGCAATCAGACTTTACTGTGGGCCCTGGATCTGAGACAGAAGAAAATGAGTTGACATGAGCTGACTTAATGAACTGCAGCATTTTTGTGTGCATCTTTCCCATCGCAACATACCCTGTGAGACCTGGACACTTAACTAAACAGCTGAGAAACACATAAATGCCTTTGAATGTAAATGATACAGAAGAGTTCTTCAAATATCATGGACACAAAAAAGAATAAATATATCCATACTACAAGAACTTAATACTGAAGGCTGGCTAGTAAAGAGGATTAAAGTGGGAAAACTGAAATATTTTGGACACATTAAATGTCATAATAATCTAAAGAAGACCATCTTGGAAGGGTACATAATGGGAAAAAGAAAGAGAGGAAGACCAAGGTGAAGATAGCTGCAAGACATCATTGATAATCTGCAGATGGATGCATCAGCAGCAGGGCATCTTGCTTACAACTGAGAGGCCTACAGGAGAGCTGTTAGGGAGGCAAAGTTCTGCAAGGGACATGCAAATAACTGACTAAGCAGTTTTGTGAAAGATTACAGAGAAGTCTTAAACACTATCATATCATCTTTAGTATTTTTTAAAATTGTTTATGATAGTGATGTGTATGATAAAGGTAATTATTATTTTATAATTTATACATGAATTGAACATTTTTGATAACAAAAAATGTTGACATAAATTTCTGGTTACACAAAGGCGTAGATAGCTGATATAAAAACATTTAACATAAGTGAGAAATAATACACATGCAGCAGGTAAACATTTTTTAAAACATTTCATTCTTCTGGAGAAAAGGGAAGTGGATGAATGTAATCAAAGCATCATTGGTCCTTGTCATCTTTGTTGTCATGTCGCTGTCTGTGTCCAAGTTCTTACATAGTTTATTTTTAAACATGTCTTTCATGTTACCTTAATCTCCCTCAAGGATAGAGGTGTCTTCTGGTCAGCTTGCCACGTTAAAATTTAACCCTATCTGACAATTAATCTCTCTCTCTCGTATGCTCGCTACTGTCAAAACTTTATTTCTTGAAGGGTTACAGCACATTATATTTTCAATTCCCTTTGTCAAAGCAGATCTGAGAAAATTCTAGGACAAAACATGCAGAACTTAAATCTAGCTTTATTTCTGCGCATCCACACCAAGTGCCTGAACTCTGTGACCAGGGCCATTAATTTGGTGTGTGTGTCCGGCCAAGTTACAGGAGTAATATTTAGCATAATAGCTTTGTATACGTCTGTCTTCTGTGGTGTATGTGTTTCTAATATGTTCCATAGTGTTGCTGTACTGGGAGTGAATGTACTGTATTTATAAAAAATGTGCTCTTCTGTCTTATATGTTATTCCTGCTTAACTGACATAGTGCTGTCTGTTTGGATCTGTGTGCTTCTCTCTGCATGGTTGGTTTCATCTTGTAAGTAAGTCTAAATGTAATTATCTCATTTTTGGTGTGATATTTCTAAGACTGAAGTTTGTGAAAATTCCTTTAAAGTCGAAGAGGGTGCATCTCCGACCTCTTTTGATTCTGAGATATAATGGAAGTGCTTGATTTCTGATTAAATGTTTGTAGATGTACTTTGTTTTACAGTATATGAGTGTTTTGTTACTGTGGATGGCCTGAATGCAGGTTTTATAAAAGAGCAACAGTGTACCAAAATGGTGTGGCTGTGAGTTGTTTGGTGAGAGTAGATTTGATAGTCTGAGTCCCATGCAGTAGTGAGCTAGTGCGTACTGTTTCTAATGTTTGATGATGCGGCCTACGTGACTGATCCTGAGTGCTTGGATCTTTGTCTACGTCTTGGAGGGCAATTCCTCCATGCAGTTTGTCCCATATGAGAGTTTTATGTTTGATGCTGTAAATAGTGCTTGTGAAGATGAAGTGTCTGGTCTGTTTGTTGATTTTGTGGATTGTCTATTGAGGAGATTATTTTTGTAATAGTGTTCACTAGTGTGCTTCTATCGAATATTGTTGAAGTTTTATATCTGTACTTGTTCAGCATGTCTGTGATTTGTGCTACAAGTTTCTCCCGTGTGGGATATCATCTTTAGGAGTAACATCTCAGAAGAATGTAAGTGATGATTGTGGTTATCATATGTAGTGGAACAAATATATTATTTCTTTCAGATATATCCCAGTTTTTGTATTTTTAATTTGCCTGTTGTCCAGAGGTCAGAATGATACTGCTGAAAGTGGCTGTGCCACCATCACTATCATGTGCTCTTTCATTGGGCAGAAACAGTAACTTAATTTTGCAGTTTTTTTTTTTTATAATCTCTGACCAGATCTGTTGCTTTATGTTCATCCATGCCACCTGTTCAGCTATAGATATTTACTTTCCTTCCGTTTAACTTAAAAATGGAAATGACAGCTGACCCCTCTAATTGCTCTTTTCTCATGATTTTTGCTAAGAGTTTTGATTATTGAATTTTCCTTACAAAATTCTTTTTTTTCTTCAAGTTAGTCTGTATTGTTTAGAAACTTTAAAATCTTGTTTGGTTTTTTTTTAACAGCCAATTGCTTTTAGCCTAAACTGTCATTTTTTGTTGTTGTTAAAACTGATACAGCCAAACACAATTACAAATTGTTAGACTCATTCTTGTACATCTGAAATATATCCACTGTAATGATGGCTTCAAGTTGCTTCCCTATTCTGCTGAAATTTTTTCTGGGAAAAATTAAGAAATTGTTGTTAAAATAAAAATAGCTTAAAGACTTTTAAGAACAAAGACATATTGATTTATCAGATCTTTCTAATGGATACAACATTGTTAACAAAATATAACCTATAACACTGTTAACAAAATATAACCCTGAATAATAACTAGCAATATGCATTTTCTTCCCTTTCAATCCCATAAACTAGTTTTGAAGTTTTTTGGGTAAAAAAACTCACTTCAGACACCTTGTATCATTAATATTATAAAGTTTAGTATAAATATAATATAAATACAGTATGAATATTATAATTTTAAAAATAAACAACAGGGCCATTGAGGGGTTTCTGGACAGATTGGCATGACCAGAAAAGAGCAGCATGCCAGGTGCGTGAGGGAACTTGTCAGCCAACACAGGACAGGCATTATCAGTCGCAGGACGCTGATGGATATGTTGGAGGAAGTGGAAGGGGGGGAGGGGGTCTAAGCACCTGTGGACATGTCTGAAGTGCAGTGATGATGTCTGAAGTGCAGTGATGATGTCTGAAGTGTCTGAAGTGCAGTGATGATGTCTGAAGTGCATTGATGATGTCTCAGACCATAGCTCCAAAAAGGAAAAGTATGTGCATTTTAGTTATCAGTTTTAGTAAGATGATTTTTTGAGACTTTCATAGGACAATCAGAACATTAGAAAGGTCAGAAAATGTTTGAGTGAAACAAATATGGCAAATCAAGCAGCAATTTTTTTCCATAGAAAGTATTCATTTTTTAAATACATAGATAGGAGCACATGAGAAAAATGCAAGAATCAAGATTTTTCTCTTTTGTTTTTTTAAATTGATTATTATTGTAAATGGCCATGTACAAATGTGACTACTTTCTTTCTATAGGCGAAGTGCTAAAAGATGAAGAAATCAAAGAAATGTTAGCACTTGGTGTAGACCCAGAAAGAAATGTGTTTTTGTACAAGAAATATGCACACAGCATTGCCTTTGACGTTAACCTGAGCTTCTATAAGAAACCCTGGAGTTCAGGATATGTTAATCCTCATTTAAATGACATGTTAATCAAGTTGCCTGAAGGAGATGAACTTGAAAGAAAAAAACGAAAGAAAAGCAGGAAAGGGAAAAAAGGGAAAAGGGGAAAGAAAGGTAAAAGAGGAAAGAAGAAAAAAGATGATGAGGAAGACGAGAATGTTCTTGAAACTGTGGAAGAAGTGCCAGAAGAAAATGTGGTCATAAAACCAGAAGGTGAAGAAGGTGCTGAAAAGAAAGGAAAGAAGAAGAAGAAATCAAAGAAAGGGAAGAAAAAGTAGAGATTGCTGAGGCAGATCTTACAAGAAGATTTTACATTTATTTTAAACCAAAATTATTCTTTTCTGTTTCTTCAGTTGTGCATTTCTCGGTGGTTGCTTATTTTTCAATGGACAATTTCTTCTTAAACAAATATTTCTAATAAAGAACTTCTGAACATTTTTTAAAATGTGATTTAAGTGTTATTTTATTATCTACTTCTGATAAAATATCGTGGACACAAAAAGAACAAATATATCTATACTACAAGAGCTTAATATTGAAGAAGGCTGTCTAGTAAAGAGGATTAAAGAGAGAAAACTTAAATATTTTGGACACATTAAACGTCATGATAATTTAGAGAAGACCATTTTGGAAGGATACATAATGGGAAAAAGAAAAAGAGGAAGAACATAACGAAGATGGCTGCAAGAAATCGTTGACGATCTGCAGATGGACGCAGCAGCAGCAGGCCATCTTGCTCACAACCGAGGGGCCTACAGGAGTGCTGTTTGGGAGGCAAAGTTCCGCAAGGAACATGCAAATGAATGATGAATGACTTCTGATAATGTACAATAGCTGCACAGTTTGTTTCAATAAACATGAATAAACTTTAAACAAAATTATTCTTGCTGTTGAGCGGTCAAGGACAAGGCCGGATAAGAAAGAATATCAAACCCACCAAGCAAACAGCAAGGACTGTTGGTAAGCTAGAGACGTGAACATCTCATAGTCTCGACAGCCTCGTAAAGCGGTTGTAATCCAACAACTCACAGGCCTCTTGGAGTCATGACCCAGAGGGACCTATTAGAGTGTCAGAAGTTTAAGGGATGAACACCTGAAGGGGTGTAGGGGGCGCGTTGATCTGAGGATGTGTTTTTTCCTCTGTACAACAGAGAATTTCCTGCCCTTTAAAAAAAATGCTGTTAATAAATGCTGTTAACATGAGAGATTTATGAAGATTTGTTGCAAGGTGTATTGTCCGACACACTGTTACATTTGATTTCTCCAGGAATTTTCATTTACTTCATCAGTCCAACATTTTTCTGAGGCAACATCTCCCTCTGGCTGCTTTTTGAGTCCTTGCAGCAGACTTACCTGGACTCATTCTAGTCTAATGTCCATAACAATTCATTTACTGTCTTTCTATACAGTTGCCCTGCCCCCCCCCCCCCCCCCAAACCATTTATCAGCGGGATCACCATCCGCTGTTTTAGTAACCCACAGTTTAAAAAAAAAATTTGTTAAAAACAAATAAAAATTTGAATTCAGGAGCATGTAAGAGTGAAATCATTAATCATTTCTCAGCGAGTCATTTCGTTGTGCTGAATAAAGGTGAGAGAGAGAGAGAGAAAGATAGAGCACATGAGTAAATATGTGAATGTGCCCTCTGTCTTTAGTCCAAAGAAGGTGGAGATCAAGTATAACATCAGCAAAAACTTTATCAGGTGCCGATTGCGACACGGACCATGAGTTATTAATAGAGGACATGAAAATAAAGATTAAAAAAAACAGTTATGGGATCAAGACCACTCCGCTTTGATCTTTAAAAAATACCAGAACAATACAGTATAGAAGTGAAGAACTGTTTCGAAATCTTGATGGCTGTACGGGACGACATGACATCAGATTAATTAGCTAAGTAGACCATAGATATCTTAATAACAACAGCTAAAGACATGGCTCCAGTAAAGAAAACACAAAAGAATGAATGGACTACACCAGGCACACTAGAATTAATAAAACAACGTAGAGATATGAAGACAAAGTGGAAAGTGACAAACAGCAAAGAGGAAATCTTATATAAGTCTTCTTCTTCTTCGTACGCACTGTCTGTCTATATCTGCAGTCCTGTCTCTGGATAAATTTCACTGTTGTTTTTTTTTTTTAATTCATGTATGGAACCATAGAGCTTATCTTCTTTAGTAGTTTCACTGGGCCAGTAATTACTTCTCAGTGTCTCGTAGTTGGTGCAGTTCTGGAGAACATGCTCCACAGTTTGGGGCACCTGGGCACATGTACAAAGATTAGTAGTACCAACCTTAAAATTTGTATACATATGACTTCGGAGTCGGCTGTGTCCTGTTCGGAGATGGAAAATGGTGACTTGTTCCTTTCTGTTTAGCATGTCCTCTTCTTCTTCTTCTTTCGATTCTACCACCAAGATCGCCCCGTGATCCTACTGAATTTACTCCTGTGGTCCTTGATTGGTCCTGTGGTCCCCGAGAGGGCCACAAGAGATCCCCGAGAGGGCCACAAGAGATCCCCGAGAGGACCACATAAGGTTCAGAGTATCGCGGGGCTTGGGCCTATATTCTCGGTGGGTCGCAGAAGCGGCATTGCATGACACTGGTTTTCGTTGCACCAGTTTAATCTAGAGTTGGACTTTCTCACCGGAAAACCTTGACGTGTTTTGGATATCCGTATATCCCCGCCGGGTGAGAGGTGGTTGCCCATCTAGTCCAGTGTTGGATTTTCTCACTGGAAAACCTCAGCGTGATTAGGATACGTATATATCCCCGTCGGGTGAGAGTTGGTTGCCTGTCTAGACTGCACTGGTCCAGTGTCTCCGACTTAGGGTTTTGTGGATCTTGGCCGCTACCCTTCATAGTAGTGACCAGGATGGAGCTTTTGTCCAGGAGGACGAATCTTCACCATTAGTAGGTTTCACCCCTGGGTTAAGCCGGTTCGGAAATATTAACCCGATTCCCTTTCGATAGGCTGCGGGCATACTCTAGAAAGAAAGAATGCCCCGGGGTCAGAACGGAGTTTTCCTATCTCTTAAGACCGATTGACCCATTTTCAACTGCTATTCACGTGGAACCCTTCTCCACTTTAGTCTTCTCGTTTGAATATTTGCTCATCATCATCATCAGGTGCCGTGCCGACTGGCGTTGGCTATTATGCTTCTCCAGAGTACCCGATCCTGCATGCAGGCCATCAGTTCAGTTGGTGATCTCCTCTCACACCATCCCGTCAGACTGTCCAGTATCATTTCTCTTGATCTTCCTCTTGATCTTCTTCCTTCTATTTTTCCTGTTGTTATAATATTTTCAATGCCCCTTCTTCTCATTGCATGTACTATGAAAGTACATTGTCTCTCTCTTATCTTTTTGACAAGATTTTTTGTCTCTCCAGCTCTTCTCATACATTCTTCATTAGTTATTTTTGCTGTCCAGGAGATTCGCAACATTCTTCTAATAAACCACATTTCTGCTGCTTCCAATGATTTTTGTGCAGACTTGCCTATTGTCCATGATTCACTTCCATATAACAAGATAGGTTCAATATAGCATTTTAGGACTCGTTTTCTAACATTCATTGATAAGGATGTGTTAGCTAATATGTTTCTCATTCTCTGAAATGCAGCCTTTGCTTGGCTTATTCTGTTCCTAATTTCTGTTCTGCATTTCCTATCTGAAGTTATTACTGCTCCAAGGTATTTAATTTTCTGCACCTGCTTTAGAATAGTTCCGTTTACTTTTATACTGCATGCTGGTGGATTCTGTTTCTTAGATATAACCATAGTCTCTGTCTTTTTGATGTTCAAAGTAAGGCCTTTCTGTTCACTTTCTTTGGCGACTTTATCCAAGAGATTTTACAGGTCTTGTTGGTTCTCATCTATCAGTACTGTGTCGTCAGCATACCGAAGGTTGTTAATATTGTATCCTCCAATTTTTATGCCTGGTTCTGTGATGATTTTTCTTAGAATATTCTCGCTGTACAGAGAAAAAAGGTCTGGAGATAGTACACATCCTTGTCGCACCCCTTGTTTTATAGGTTGATATTTTCAAATTCTATTTTCAACTCGAACTGCTGCTTCTTGCTGCCAGTATAGATGTTTTACAATCCTCAGGTCTTTGCCTTCTATATTGTCTTCAAGCATTTTAATAATTTCATTATGTTTCACCTTGTCAAATGCCTTGGTGTAATCAATGAAGCATAAGTAGAGATCTTTCTGTACTTCTAAAGCTCTTTCTGTTAGTGTTCGTAAAGCATAAATGGCATTGTGTGAATATTTGCTACTACCACCAATATCTGCACCCGGGGCGGCTTCACCCAGGATCGCTCCCCAGGCTTGCACGCTCACCCCGACGGCCCTCATACTCGTCTTGGCCTCGCTTCTGGCCCCATGGAAGGGCCCATTGCCGATACGGCCCGGTATGGGTCAGACGCTCTAGCGCCATCCATTTTCAGGGCTGGTTGATTCGGCAGGTGAGTTGTTACACACTCCTTTAGCCACTTCCATGACCACCGTCCTTTTTAGCATGTGATAGTCATCATGTGGTGGTGTTTGTTGCTTCATGTAGGTTTTTATCATGCTTTTCTTCTTATTATAGGTGATTGGTATATCTGGTTGCTCCATTTCAGTGCCCTCTTTGGCCAGGCGGTCAGCTTTCTCATTGCCTGGTATCCCACAGTGGGAGGGAATCCACTGCAAGGTGTTCCGTGTTGTAAGGCAATTTTTGACACGGCATCCTTAAGATCTGGTAGTTTGTTGCACTGAAGAGCTTCCAGTACTGATCTTGCATCTATGAGAATTACTACAGGACATGTGTCAATTCTGGAGGCTGATATTTTTTCAACTGCAGCAATAATTGCTATAACTTCTGCATCATAGCTGTTGCAATATTTTCCAGTGGGTATGGAAATCTTGTCAGTGGTGTTGTTTGGATATTCAATATGTGCTCCTGCCCCTCCATTCTTTATGGCATTATGTGCAGATCTGTCTGTATACACACGTATCCAGGTGTCACATGGATATTTATCATCTAGAACACTAAGTGTGGCTGTTGATCTTACAAGACTGCTTTGCATCTTACCATTCTGCACACCTTTCACTTCAGTTTGAAGAGTTATTTGCGTACAATCTGTTTCTTTCTATGGTGTATGCTCTGGTACAGATGATAATGGGGCAACTACAGTTGGAAGGTCAGGTATCAGCTTACGCATACGCTTGGCCTGATGAATGAACCTGCTTCTTTTAAGCCGTCTTAGTGCCAAGTTATTGAATCTCTCCTTCAGGGAATGGCTTACAGAGCTGAGGAATTTCTCTCCCAATGTCATGACCTATGTGTCGTCTCTACGTTCTTTTAGCGCTTGAACACCAACTATTTTCTGCATTTCTACTACTGGTGTGGACCTCTTGGCACCTGTGATAATCCGTAGTGACTGATTTTGTACCTTGTCTAGATTTTGCAGCGTAGTGTTTGATGCTGTGCATCAAGATGTTGAGCCATATTCTAAATGTGGTAGAATACTTTGATGATATACATTCGTGAGGATTCTTTCACTAGTTCCCCATGTGGTTCCACTCAATTTTCTTAATATGGCTAGTTTTCTTCTGGCTTTTGCTTCTGCACTGGTGATGTGTTGCTTCCAGGTCAGTTTTGAGTCAAGAGTCACTCCTAAGTAAATGTGTTGGTTGTCCATTCTTAAGGATATTTCATTTGCAAAGATCTTACCCGCTTTCTGTTTAGATGAGAGAGTGAACAGAGTGGTACTTGATTTCTCTGTGTTGATACTTACACACCATTTGTTTGTCCATGATGTCAAGATGTCTGCTGCTTTTTGGAGTCTCTGTGTAGCAATTGTCGCAATCTGTACACCACATGACCAGATCATCTGCATACAGTGCCGCTTTGATTCCATAGGGAAGTTCCTTGACCAGGTCATTAATGAACAGCAAGAATAGTGTAGGTGAAAGGACTCCTTCTTGTGGTACACCATGTCGCAGCAGTACTTTCTGGCTTTTGTGTCCATCCATTACTACTCTAGTTCTTCTATTGTGTAAATAGGACTTTATCTAGTTATACAGTCTTCCTTTCACATTGCAGTTTCTTAGTTTCCACAGCAGACCTTTTTTCCATACTTTATCAAAGACTTTCATCAGATCTATCCACGCTGCTAGTACAAGATTAGGTTAGGTTAGGTGTGTCTCCTGTATGCAGCATATACTTACCTACTCTGCAAAGAGTATGTTCTCTAGTTTCACCTTTTTTGCTATAGCCATCCCTAACACTGCTGACACTCAGCATTCCACTCACTATTTTAAGTTTTTGCTTTTTGGCAGTTTTCTGATGTTGCATTTGTTGGCCAGTAGCTCTACTCTCATGTCTCCTGACTCCACAAGACGAACTGAGAGGACCTCCAGTAGCATTGGGTGGACCCTTTCGAGGCAGGGGACCCGGCACTGCACCTGCCTGGTTAGTCTTCACAGGGCTAGCACCATGTTTTAAAACTGCAGATAGAGACATTCATTAGCGACAATGCGTGGTACCCTGATTTTTGCGATGCGCCTTTTGGCTGGGTAACTCCGACTTCAGCACCTTTCCTTGCTAGGGCAGACTGTGGTCTTGCTCGGACTGCCACGAAGTCAGTCGCGTAGGCTGGCCTGGTCAAAACTTTGTTTTCCAGCCTCTGGTGGCTGTACCTAAATCCCTTCTCCATATCAGATGGTTTTGAGACAGTTCCACAAAGACACTCCGACTTTGGGATGAGGAATCCGATGACTCAAGGATATCCATTCCCCGCCACCTATAGTCTGCTGGCTCTGTTTTGTTTACATCATTCTGATAGCCATTGTTGTAAAGATCCATAGGCTTGTCACGTCCTGGATTCATTGGTTTCACACCAGACTTTCCTCATCCCTGCAGGCGATCTCCTTGTCCCCATCTGTCCACCTACCTGACATTACATTTTACAAAAATAACAATTACAATTAGTATTGACTGCTATAAGTTTCTGAACAGAAGTAGGTCAGAGTTTTTAAGCAAACAGATCTATGTTCCCTGTCTCACAAAAAATATGTTTAGATAAGTGTGTTCTTAACACAGTTGTTCCAAGGGAGGACAAAAGAAGTAAGAAGAAACATAAGAAAAGATAAAAATACAATATATATAAGATTGTTGTGAAAGAATAGAAGGACATCAAAAGTGTGGAAGAGATAATGAAATGTTTAGAGAAATGAAGACATTGACGAGAAATGTCACACCTAAGCTAAATGTAATTTGTGATGAGATGGGGAAGACCTTAGATAGAAGAAATTTTGGAAAGATGGAAGGAATATTGCAGAGGAATGTATGAAACAACTGAATGTGAAAGCAGAAATCAACAGTGTGAAGAATTATTGGAGGAGAAAGAACCCGAACCAACAATTGAAGAAGTTTTATGGGCAATAAAGAATCTGAAAAATGATAAATCACAAGGATGTGATGAGATAATAGCTGAACTTATTAAAGCAGGAGGAAAGGAATGTGCAACAATCTACCAAGCACTATGTAAAAAGATATGGCACTCAGGTATTTGGTGAAAAGAATGGAAAAGAACTATATTCACACCACTGCCAAAAAAAAAAAAAGGTTAACTTGAAATTATGCACAAACTACAGAACCGTTGCCCTGATTAGTCATGCCAGTAAAATTCTGTTAAAAATCATAATGGGTAAACTTCGCAAGAAAATAGAAGTCAATATGGTCCAAGCTGGTTTCAGGCAAGGAAGAGGATCAAGAGATCATATATTCAGTATAAGATTAATAACAGAGAAATGCAGAGAATTTAATGTGAATCTATATTTATCTTTTTATAGACTATTTAAAGGCATTTGATTGTGTAAAACACCAGAAACTTTGGAAATTAATGGAAAAGATGGGATTTCCAACACATTTGATATAATTAATATCACTGCTGTATCTAGACCAGCAGTGAGAATAAATGGTGAAAAAACATCTTGTTTTGATATAAAACAAGGGGTCCGTCAGGGGTGCAAAGTGATCGAAGATGGCTGCAAGACATCATTGACAATCTGCAAATGGATGCATCAGTAGCAGGGCATCGTGCTTACAACCGATAGGCCTACAGGAAAGCTGTTAGGGAAACAAAGTTCTACAAGGGACATGCAAATGACTGCTCTGTCTGTCTGTCTGTCTGTCTGTCTGTCTGTCTGTCTGTAACTTTTTACCGCTATTTTAGACTCTTTACAGACGCTGAATTTAAGTGATTATTATTCCCCCCCCCCCCCCGTAGAGAAATAGTACTTTGGTAGATAACAATAGTGAAATAGTAGTCTTATCGTAATGTGGTAGAAAATAGGAACGAAATAGTAGTAATATAGTAATTTGATAGATATTCATTAATGCGAGGCTCGAGAACAACTTTTTTTTTTACATCTATGTTGTCATTTTGTGTACTGAGTGCATGAATAAGAGTGACAGGTAAATATTTTATTTTGTTTTACGTTTGTCAGTTTTTTTTAAAAAATGTTAAATATGGTTGTCACAAAGCCCTTTGGGAGTAAAGATCAATCAATCAACCAGTCTCTTTCCAGTCACTTTTTTTTTTTTTTTTACCCACGAGATCTAATACATTATAGTTAACATTTAATTTCCATTCCGTTATCCATTTTTTAAATTGTAGGAAAAAAATTGATCATATACAGACACTATTACAGGCTAATACAACGAACATTGAGATGCCTCATGTGAATGTGACGTAAGGGAGAAAACGGATGACACACATCTCCAAGCACCGTCAAGCAGACTTAGCTACTACAACACAACGCAGTCAGTAGAAGTGAACGTCGGCAAGAGAAAGTAGCAACGTCTCCCGAATACTTTTCTTTTACTCACATTTTCCTATTTATTCAGTGTAGTGCGTATATTTTTTTTAAAAAACCAGCAAGATTTTCATCTTTGATTGAAGGAAAAAGGCATCAATATTTTTCAGTACTTTCATAGTTTAGACATTTAGATAAATGAGCAGAACATCTCTCTCTGTTCCTCAGACTATCATAAAAAAGGGCGCCGACGTAACAAAACTAGGGAAGCAGATGCTGTGATCTGCCTTGAAGGACCAAGGAGAGAAGAGACCCAGGCGCTCTAAGGCTAGGATGGATACTCATAATTGGGAAAGGGGGAGGGGGAAGGTCCGAAGGGCTTCTCTTGTTTCAAGGAGGGGCCTTTAATGGATGAAACAGAATGGAGGGGTGGGGAGAGAGGAGCACAGCTACACACCGTGTAAGAACGTCAACGGCGTGCTAGTAAGAAAAAAAAATGTTATGGTGACAGGCAGCGTCTCAGAGCTACAGACTGTGCATGGATGTCCAGGACAAGCTCGTGTGGAAAGACTGTTAAGGGGACAAGCAGTCTCCCAGCGAAATATCGTAAAGTGGCGTTTACCTTTTTGATTGGCCATTCTATTTTCATCCCTTACGGGTCCCTCTTAAAAGAGAAGAAGCTGTCTGAGCCCTCTGTGAACGATCACTCGAGGTTGAAGGGTATGGGTGGAGCGTCATCGCTCACGTGATCAGGGTATGGAAAGATATATATATATGTATGTATATATATATATATATATATATATATATATATATATATATATATATATCGAGGAAAGCGTTGGTGGAATCAGTTTAGCTATAGGCAATGGCGGGGCGAGGACCTATTCTTTTGTGCTTATGATTGTTATGAATACTTATCCCGAGCAGACCTCACACGGTGTGATCATGTCTTGTATAGTATTCTGTGATGTGGATTTATGTAATTCACGTATTGATATAGAGATTCTGTATGGTTCATGGTGATTATCGTTATACTGGATGGGCACATATCTGATTCAATAACACGCCCTCATTCGTATGGATATTAAACATGCTGCAATGTGTTATAAGGAGATACGTAACATGGCAGCAGTAGCTGTAGGAATAAGTGCATTAGCACATTCTGATTCGTGGAGATTAGGGAAGTGGGTCATAGCAGCAGTAGCTGCAGGAGGAAGTGCATTGGCACATTGTGATTCCTGGAGATATAGAGGTATCATGGCAGCAGTGACTGCGTTGGATATAAATGCGATGGCACATATTGGATTTATAGTGTGGATTACTTCCGGTGTGACGTGAAAGATGGCGGAAGATTTTTTTAACGCTCTCGCCGGCATGCAGAAATCAGCGGAATTCCGCTTGATCTGTCACATATCCTGTACCGGGAGTTGGGCATAAGGCTAACAACCTTATCCTGGGACCTATCTAGAGGCGACTCCAGATGGGAAAAAAAGATATCGTTACGGAAACTCGCTGAGAAACCAACCGAGCATCAGGGATGCCAACTCCGAGGTGCTCATTCGTCAGCCCTAAACATGCTATCAAGTGGAACACAACAGGCAAAAGAAAAAGAGGCAAACCGCATGAAACTTTGAAGAGGTCATTGTTAAGAGAGCCCAGTTAACAGGCATAAAATCCCTTGATGAGTTTGAAAGACTCGCCGAAGACAGGAAACATTGGCAAACTACCTTGCTAGCCCTATGTGACGTCTAACGGCACGGGAAGGATATAAGATATAAGAAGATTACTTGTGGGACAAGGAGAGCCCAAGACCACAGGTCTACCAGGTTTAATTAATGCATACATGAGAGGTTAATCTATAATATTGATATAATGCTTTGTTACCATTATGATGACATATGTTGTATGTCCTGTGGATGTAATGTCAGTTGTGTTACTATGAAACGTGTAGTGAGAATAATAAATTGTTGGTATTTAATTTGTTGACTTGGTAATTTGTATTGCATGTTAATGTAATGTGTATTGACTAATGTAGAATGGTGCATAACTGGCATACAGTGTACCTAGGAGGGGAGAACCTGGGTTGGCGGTCATGAAGGGGAAGCTAGATCTTGGCCACGCAGTACAGTAGTACATTGCCAAGGGGATTGGTTGGAGCAGCTGGTAAGTATATTCCTTCCCAGTTAGCTAATAAATGTAACATAAACACTGGCAAGTTTACACCTGGTGCCTTTACGCAGAGGTAGAAACTAACAAAGTCTACACCGCCATTAAAACCAGAGGAGGCCCTCTGGGTCCGAGAGCAGTGCACTGGCTCTAAGGAAGGAATGTCTTGTGTTAATGCAGAGTCAATAATTTATAACATCACGTTCGTTTTTATTGCATCACACACCGGGTTCATTTTGAGAAGGGGGAAGGGCAAAAGAAGAGACATGGTGACGGGACTAGTTGCATTTACAGTACCAGATGCATAGATAATAGATGGGGGTGGGGTGGGGGATATTGTTAACAATCTCTTGAGGACGAGTAAAATATGAAATTTCAATTTAGATAGTAACAAACCATCCCCGTTTTCTGTTAACAATCTCTTAGGGACGGGTAGAACATAAAATTTCAGTACAGACAGTAACAAATCATCCATGTTCTCTGTTAACAATCACTTGAGGACGTGTGGGACATAAAATTTTGATACAGACCATCCCTGTTTTAAGATAAAGAGCTCGAAGTAAAAGTGTGATGGAGGGAAACGTTGATGGGGTTAGTTACCTTTGATGGTTATCAACACGGCAATCTGTCTTCTGGCCCATCCTCCACTAAACGAGTTTCACGCTTTCACCCAAAGATGTTGATGTAGGAGTTCTGATTATAAAGAATTATCATGATAGCACTCCAGACAAATTCACACGTAATTCATTCTCTTCTTTAGCATCTCCTCTTCCATTGTACAAGTACAGTAACCGATGACACTAGCTCTGTATACCGAGCTATACTCTTTCCCACAAAACATGAAGCAGTAATGTGTACAAATAATAATAATAATAACAATAATAATAATAATCAGTAATTATCTCAAACATCATATACATGATTTCTGAGCAGTAATAGTGTGAACCGCGTAAAATTACCAGTAGATTGTGAGAACTACATAAAGAAACACTACATTGTTGAAACAATAAAGTACTGACAGTAGACTGTGACAATTACATAAAATTAACAGTAGACTGAAAGAACTATATAAACTAGCAATAGAATTCATTCATTCGTTCATTTGCATGTCCCTTGCGGAACTTTTGCCTACCTAACAGCACTACTCTAGGCCTCTCGGTTGTGAGCAAGATGGCCTGCTGCTGATGCATCCATCTGCAGATCATCAATGATGTCTTGCAGCCATCTTCGTCTTGGTATTCCTCTCTTTCTTTTTCCCATTATATACCCTTCCAAGATGGTTTTCTCTAGATTATCATGACGTTTAATGTGTCCAAAATATTTCAGTTTTCTCTCTTTAATCCTCTTTACTAGCCAGCCTTCTTCAATATTAAGTTCTTGTAGTATAGATATATTTGTTCTTTTTTTGTGTCCATGATATTTGAAGAACTCTTCTGTAGCATTTACATTCAAAGGCATTTATGTGTTTCTCGGCTGTTTTGTTGAGTGTCCAGGTCTCACAGACGTATGTTGCGATGGGAAAGATGCATGCCCTTAAAAATCTTATTTTTGTAGTTCTGTCTGTTCCTCTCCACAGACTCTTTAGTTGTTTTACTTTCTGAAGAGCGATAGATGTCCTCCTTTTAATTTCCCTCATTGTATCTCCATTATTAGTTAGCAGTGATCCAAGATATTTAAAAGTCTCCACTTCTTCTAGTTTTTCCTCATTGATACATATTTCAGCTGCCTTGTTTGTTTTGTCAGTTGTCATCAATTTAGTTTTCTTCGCATTAAGATAGAGGTTTTGCTCTTCGCTGTTCTTACGGACTGACATAATTAGTTTTTTCCATTCCTTTTTTTGTTGTGGACAGTAATACTGCGTCACCTGCATATCTAATCTCTGGTATTTCATAACCTCCAATTGTTATGGCATCGTAATATTCTTTGTCTACATCTTCTCTAACATTCCTCATTATATTTTCAGTATACAAGTTAAATAATAAGGCGACAATATGCACCCATGACGGACCCCTTGTTTAATGTCCAACCAAGTTGTTGTTTCACCATTTATTCTAACTGCTGCTTGATGGTCTAGATACAGCAGTGATGTTAATTGTATCTAATGTGTTGAATACAATAGAATACGGAAATTAAATAAAGTTTAAAATAGACTGGGAAACTAACTCAGGCTAACAACAGATTAAAAATATTATTTCATATCTAGACTTTTTAATAGCAGTTGCTCATTAAACTTCCTATTCTGCAAATAAAGTTTTGTCAACGAATTAACTAAATGAAAATTACTTTATTAAAATGATACAGGAACAATAATTAGTTTATTGTCTTTATAATGCTCACACAAGAACAAACTTTTAATGAACGCAGAACGACGAAAGAAGCAAGCAAACTGAATTAGTCAGAAGAAACTTTTAATAAATTAGAATGACATTTAAAAAAAATACATGAATAGATTAAAAGATAAGACATAAGGCTCTTTTCTTGTGGCAGGTTGTCTTGGTGCAGATGGACTTCTGCAGTCTGGGAAGTCGCTGAGCAGTTTCTCTGAAGATTCAGTGTTCAGTATTAGATACACTGTGTCATCGCGGACAAGACATTCCCATAATAGCTCCACTGTGAATGTCTCACAGACTGTTCACTGACGTCAATCGCATCAGTCCTAGATGATGTGCCAGCCGTCTCTTGCGACTGATTCTATCAATATTTGATGCTTGGTAGATAGGGCTGCAGTAATAAAATAGCGCCATCAGTTTATTATTGGATCATAATCATCATCTTACGCTATTTCTTCAAAGAAGATTGATCCTGAATCTCCAGTTTGTTTTATTCCTTGTTTGCACAATGCAGCTGTCTAAACTGAATCCTCTCCATCTCTTGATGTTGTCCACGCATTAATGCCATTGTTGTCCTCTTGCTCATTTGCGCTCACTTTTTCCCCTCGAGAACGTTTTTTTAAAAATTATTGTGATATGCCTTTAATATGATCGATTTATTTGAACTGTCTGGCTTAGGTCTTCTGAGAGCAACTTTGTAATGTTGTGCAAAACTATTTCCGGCCTATGTCTTATTGATTAGCTATTTTGTTGTCATCTAATACGCCCTCCCCCCCCCCCAAAAAAAAAACCAAAAAAAAAAAAAAAACGGGGAAGCCGTGAATTGATTGCATGCCCCTCTCAGTAGATCTAATCTGATTCATATACTTTTCATTATTTCTCTTTTCAGTTCCAAATGATTTGGTGCTTCTTAATTTTCCTTGCGCGAACTCTGTCTCTCTCTCTATCTCTATTTATATCTCTCTCTCTCTCTCTCCTCCTCCTCCTCTTTCTCTGTTTCTCAAGGTTCCTGCCGACAGGAGTAGGATATCATGTCCTTCCATAACCCCCGATTCTTTGTGCATCTCAACAGGCTTGTCAATGAGTATTTCTTGTGCCAGGATGCCAAACCATCAAACATTTGCCTCTCTTCCTACTTCTGTTTTTTCTACCTTTGATCTTCCCTGTTGCCATTAAGTGCTCTAGCCCGCCTCTCCCAAATAAGCCTCACATATTTAGATTGCTGTTGGTTCTAAGGACTGTTATAGCCGGAGGTGGAATATGCTCTCCAGTCCAATTAAATGTCTCTAAGGCGTGCGTCTCAAATAGCCTCTGACAGTCAAGTCCAACTCCTGGCCTTATAGTGGCAGAACTGTTCAAACTGACAGGAGAAGGAGCGAAGGTGAATATCTGGCGTCTGAAAACCAGACGCTTCGTGTAGATGAGAGTCATGTTTGGTAGCTCATCTACCGCTGCTGCCAAGATTCTTCAGCTGCCGTGCGTGGGGTGAAACTCCCCCAGGTCAATGAAGAAAAATGCGATTAGGGTTGCTGCGCAGCGCCGTCGTGGAAAAGGTGAAGGATTAAATGAAGTGACCAGTAGTCTCGAGGTCAGGGCTACTCCAAATACGGCACCTCTGCTCTAGAGGCCGGTCACGTCCTATACAAACCCATACTGGGGCACACTGCCTAAACCGGTTTAACTAGGGTTGCCCGGCGGAGCTGCTGTGAAAAGGTGATGGAAAAGATAAAGTGAAGCTTAATCGGTATGTTCAGTAGTCTCGCGGCGAGAGCTATTCATACCACGGCACCTCTGCCCTAGAGGCCGACCACGTCCGATATACACCCATACTGGTGAAATATGCCTAAACCAGCTTAACTCAGGGGTGAAACTTGATGATTACTCATGACACGGCACCTCCGCTCCAGATGTCGGTCACGTCCTAAACACGCCCATGTTGGGATAATACGCCTAAACCGGCTTAACTCAAGGGTGAAACTTACTAGTGGCGAGGATTCGTCCTCCTGGACAAAAGCTCCGTCCTGGTTACAACTAGAAAGGATAGCGGCCACGACCACAAACTGCTGAAGTCGGAGACACTGGACCAGTGCAGTCTAGAAAGGCAACCACCTCTCACTCGAATGGGATATATATATCTTAATCACGCTGAGGTTTTCCGGTGAGAAAGTCCAACTCTAGCCTGGATAGGCAACCACCTCTCACCCAGCAGGGATATACGGATATCCAAAACATGTCAAGGTTTTCCGGTGAGAAAATCCAACTCTAGATTAAACTGGTGCAACGAAAACCACGGTGTCATGCAATCCCGCTTCTGAGACCCACCGAGAATACAGGCTCAAGCCCTGCGATACTTCTTGTGGTCCTATCGGGGATCTCGTGTGGTCCTTTCGGGGACCACAGTAGTAAATTCAGTAGGATCACGGGGCGAAGCGAACGAAGAAGAAGATTGTTGTTTTCTTATCTTCGTTATAATTTTCCTTATTTCTTGTGCCTCTTTCAGAGCTTCTTCATTCGATTTTCTTGCTGTCAATGGTACCTTCAGCATTCTTCTTAAGAACCAATATTTTAGCTGATGCAAACCTTCTTTGTATCTCTATACTGACTGTCCAGGCTCCGCCTACATAGAACAGGATTGGTTCAATGTAACACTTTAGCACCCTCCTCCTGTCTCTCATAGATAGTGACTTATTGCAAAGTATGGATCTGAACTTCTGAAAAGAGGTCATGGCTTGTGCATTTCAGCATTTTACTTCCTTCAGTAGTACATCTTCCAATCTGTGGAGAGGAACGGACAGAACTACAAAAATAAGATTGTTAAGGGCATGCATCTTTCCCATCGCAACGTATGCCTGTGAGACCTGGACACTCAACAAAACAGCCGAGAAACACATAAATGCCTTTGAATGTAAATGCTACAGAAGAGTTCTTCAAATATCATGGACACAAAAAAGAACAAATATATCCATACTACAAGTACTTAATATTGAAGAAGGCTGGCTAGTAAAGAGGATTAAACAGAGAAAACTGAAATATTTTGAACACATTAAACGTCATGATAATCTAGAGAAAACCGTCTTGGAAGGGTACATAATGGGAAAAATAAAGAGAGGAAGACCAAGGCGAAGATGGCTGCAAGACATCGTTGATGATCTGCAAATGGATGCATCAGCAGCAGGCCATCTTGCTCATAACTGAGAGGCCTACATGAGTCCTGTTAGGGAGGCAAAGTTCCGCAAGGGACATCCAAATGAATGAATGAATGGTACCTCTTCCATTTGATGTTAGCAATGCACCTAAGTACTTGAAGTACTGTCCTCTCTACCAGAATATTCCCCGTTCTTCTGTTTATTCAAAGGCCTCACTTTTCTTTTCCATGTTAAAAAAAAATAATATCCATGTTTCAAGAGGAGTATTGAGGGACATTTTCCATCTTCTAATTTTTGTTTTTTGAAATATCGAGGGATTTATGATATTTTCCGAGAGTTTACGAGATTCAATCTGAGAAACATGGCGGCATGTGTTGTCAAGTGAAGCCACCCCATGCATGGATACATCAGTGATCCAGACACTCATTTACAATTGTTTTTATTTACAGCCGGCATCAAATAATGACTAATAGTAATGAGTTCATAACGACAAAAGCTGTTATTTAAAAAAAAAACAAAAATGTCGGCTATAAAGATGCCTAGCATTGACTTAGCCGAACTGAGCTTGGACCGAGTTGATAAAGAAATCTCAAAACGTCTAAAGGTAAACATTTCATTCTTTTCTTGAATTACAGTTCCAGATCTTCCCTCCGCGAACAGGTCGTAAGTTTAAATCTGTTGATGATGCTGGTGGTGGAGGATCTCCTTGCGGCTGCGAACAAAGAGCATTTAACAGTAAATCCCTGCTAAGTGAAACAAACAAACAAACAAAAGCTGCGTTTCATAATTGTTGTTTTGTACAATGTATTTGATCTTCTCCCTATCTTTTATGAAATATTTTTAAACTCATTTATCCTGGCGTTATATGAAATATTTTAACTCCTTCTCCTTGAACTATATCAAATATTTTAAGCTCATTTATCTTTAGAGGATATGAAAGATTTGAAGTCATTTTTCTTATATGAAGGTTTTTATCCCTGCTTTATATGAAAGATTTTAACTCTTTCTCTATGTATTATGTGAAAGATTTTAACTCTTTCTCTTTGTATTATGTGAAAGATTTTAACTCTTTCTCTGTGTATTATGTGAAAGATTTTAACTCTTTCTCTTTGTATTATGTGAAAGATTTTAAGCTCATTTATCCATGCATTACATGAAAGATTTTCAACTCTTCTTTCTTGTTTTATATGAAGATTTTCTCGATTGTTGTGTGCTTCATGTGAATATATATCCCTGTATACTTTCAGTTGACACGAAGAGAGAGAAAGATGGAAGTATGAAAGAATAAAAGTAAGTTATTACAGAAATGGAAGATATAACTAAATTTTATTTTATATTTTCTGTACAGAGTGATGAGGAGTTGGATAAACTGACAGTAGATCCATATCTTACAGGAACTGAAAGGGCTGCATATTTGCTAAGGTAAATAAGAAATACTCACTTTGTCCTCTTAACATAATGTGCGGAATGGAGGCAGAATTTATGGGGCTTGCGCCAGAATATGGAAAAAACTGGTCTTGTCTCAGTGGCAGGACTCCAGATTTAGCATGACATAGAAACTAGAAAACTTGAATACTTAAGAAGCTTCATACTACAGCCCATGTTAATTGTAATTGTAATACTTTTTTGTGCTTAAAGTTTTGTTCCAGTACAAAACAAAGTACTTTAGATGTGAGAGAAATAAAAATAATAAGAGAATGACTGTGACGTGAGCTGCTTGCAGACAAATCCTCCATTTTTTTGTCACCTGAGTCACAGTCATTCTGTCAGTGTTTTTATTTCTCTCACGTCTAGAGTGCCTTGTGTTTTTCAAGGCTAACAATACAACGGTGTGTTCTGGTCACATTACTCTTTTGCAAGGCTCATTGTCACCTGCTGTTAAATTTCTGCTTGTTTTCAGTAAAGCATCAAGGCAAGAAGTACTAAGCATACTCACCTCTCATGGCAAAAGTCTGTGTTTTATAAATGGCTGAAGGCTCTGCAGTCAATCAGCTGTAGAAACTAATACCAGGCTTGTCCTGAAGCTTGAGAAGGAAAGGTGGCCTGTAGTAATGTTGAGGTAGATAGAGGTGTATGGTGCAGTTTTACAAAGTGAGGGAGGGAGTGAGTAAAGTGAGAAAAAAATGAATAGAAAGTATGAGAATGTGTAAATGAAGAACATACAACATCCGATATTTCAGCGTGAGCCTTTTTTGAGGATTACATACACAACGAGACCAAAAAAAAAAAAAATGAAGAACTTATCTTAATGTGGCCTGCTCCAGAAGTAAAAAGCAGAGAAGTGTGTGTCCTAGAAGGACCATGTGGACCACACAAAGGATACCCGATAGAGCCAGTCGTAAAGAAGAGGTGGAGAGAGAGGAGGAAAACAAGTAGCAGAAAGAGGTGGGGGGAAGGCAATAGAAACATGATAGCCACTAGAGAAGAAGGTGTCGGAGGGGGGGAGGGAAAAGGTGAAGCGGAGAGATAATGAATGAAGAACATAAACACCTGCAGGGAGAAAATGTGAAACTGGTGAATAGGACAAGACCCTATAAACACCAATATGTTGCCAGAGAAGAAAAGAGGGTGGTGGTAGAGAGGGGTAGCTAGGAGAAAGAAAGTAGAGTAAAAAAAAAAAGTTACAGAAAGCTGAAGATATTGTTAATTCCAGCTGGGTGGAGACAGCCAGTCTGGAAAATAAGGTGCTGTTCTAGGACCCTCAGAGATCGTACATCATTGTTCTGCTGATGTATGATCTTGGAGGGTCCTAGAACATAGGAGGGTTTTTTCAGTCATAGTCTCTGGAGGAACCTCTGCAGATCCATCATGGAACACTGGGGTTCCACAGAACCTGGGTTGAGAAACCCTGCTCTGGTGTACCAGCAGGTCAAGGAAAATATAGGAACTAATATCTTAGCCCACCTCTAGTTACCTTTGTGGCATAATAACGCTACCTTTACCTCATCAAGTTGCATTCTGTGACATTATTTTCCCCCTCATTATTTGGATTTGCTAGCACGTGTGAATTCTTTTCATGATAAGATGTACTACAATTATCACAACATTAAAAAAGTAAGTTTTGTTGTAAGTGCTTTTAACTGATACAATCAACCGTGGGAGAAGCTGCAGCTGAACAAAATCATGCTTCTAAAGAACATGATCATCCCCCATCTTTGACATCATCTTCTCACATAGGAAGAATCATTATACTATTAGTAGTGTGAATATTTCAGATACATTTGTCTTGTCCTGTCCTGTCATCTTCCTCTTGTATCTTTCAGTATTGAAGGGGCAGATAGATTTCTTGGTAGGTTCGGTTGTTTGTTGAAGAAAAGGGGATGTCTGCATGTCCGTTATTTTCTCCAACCATCTCCTGCATTGATGACCTCTTCTTCTGTTTCCTACAGTGTTGAGCATGATTGTTCAGTGATATACTATTTGGGGTGGACATGACACTGATGTGAAAGAAAGTTAGTAATATTTGCATTTAAGTTTCTTTGATTAGTATACAACTGTTTGATTTTAGGAGCATGAAAGTGACTGGAAGATTTAGATGAAGTTGCTTTTTCTTTTGTCTAATTCTGTTGTTGTGAAGCATTGTAGTTTGCAAGGATTTGTAGATACAAAAGCAAGATATTATGTTTGACATGATGTTGTATTTGATCACTTCAGGATGGCTTTTATCTCACATAGCCACTGTGTCTTGGGGGTTTCCTCTGCTTCTTTCGGAATCATTCATGTGTTATAGATCCATACAGCTGATTAATCCAGCCAAATCCTTGTTAAGTGTCCAAACCAGTTCATTTAGGTAGCAAATTTGTTTTTTGTGCTGTTCTGACATTCACCTTATTCAAAAAAATTGTTAATTAGCACATAGCTTTACTGAAATGAGAAGTCAGTTAGCTGAGTAGACATCAGATTTTCTGGTAATGATCAAGTAGACATCAGATTTTGTGCTAGTGATCAAGTACGGAACTGTTCTAAAGCAGGTGCAGAAATTCAAATACCTTGGAGCAGTAATAACTTCAGATGGGAAATGCAGAACAGAAATTAGGAACAGAATAGGCCAAGCAAAGACTGCATTTCAGAGAATGAGAAACATATTGACCAACACATCCTTATCAATGAATGTTAGAAAACGAGTCCTAAAATGCTATATTGAACCTATCTTGTTATATGGAAGTGAATCATGGACAATAGGCAAGTCTGCACAAAAATCATTGGAAGCAGCAGAAATGTGGTTTATTAGAAGAATGTTGCGAATCCCCTGGACAGCAAAAATAACTAATGAAGAATGTAGGAGAAGAGCTGGAGAGACAAAAAATCTTGTCAAAAAGATAAGAGAGAGACAATGTACTTTCATAGGACATGCAATGAGAAGAGGGGGCATTGAAAATATTATAACAACAGGAAAAATAGAAGGAAGAAGATCAAGAGGAAGACCAAAAGAAATGATACTGGACAGTCTGACGGGATGGTGTGAGAGGAGATCACCAACTGAGCTGATGGCCTGCATGAAGGATCGTGTACTCTGGAGAAGCATAATAGCCAACGCCAGTCGGCACGGCACATGATGATGATGATGATCAAGTAGACATCAGATTGTGGTGCTAATGATAAGGTAGACATTAAATTGTGTGCTAATGATCTCCTAACAAACTCTATGGAGCAGACATTAGTTGACATGCCAATGATTTCTATAACCTTTTGTAGAGCAGACATTAGACTATGAAAATAATTTCCACAACCCTCCACAATGCAGACATTAGACCAGTGGTTCTTAACCTGGAGTCCATGGACCTGCAGGGAGTCCTTGGAAAAATTTTTAGGGTCCATATAAAAATAATGAAAATTCCCATCAATCAAAATGGAAAAATACACATAGAAGGGACAGATATTGAAGAAGTCAATCAATTTGCATACCTTGGCAGCTACATGGACCAGGGTGGTGACACTAGACAGGAAGTTAGGATCAGAATTGCAAAAGCAGCATCAATCTTCAGGAATCTTGAGAACATATGGAATTCAAAAGTTATAAGCACAAAAACCAAGTTAAGACTATTCAATTCAAATGTAATATCCACCCTCATTTATGCATGCGAAAGCTGGAAAACAACTAAAGAAATAGAAAAGAAATTAGACTCTTTTGAAAACAAATGCCTAAGGAAAATACTCGGCATCAAGTGGAATGAATTCAAGAACAATGCAGAGATAAGACAGATGACTGAACAACAACCAGTCTCACGGGTGATCAGGAAAAGGAGATGGACATATGTTGGCCACTTGATGAGAAGAAATGAGCAGAGAATCCCAAAACAAGCTATCAAGTGGCACATAACAGGCCGAAGAAAAAGGGGCAGACCGCGTGAAACTCTGAAGAGAACATTATTAAGAGAGGCCAAGTTAACAGGCATAAAATCCTTTGTTGAGGTTGAAAGACTCGCCGAAGACAGGAAATATTGGCGAACTACTTTGCGAGCCCTATGTGACGTCTAACGGCACGGGAAGGATATAAGATATAAGATAAACCCACTTATGGATTGGCTCAGTTAACAAAAAAAGATCTTAGCGTCATCTGGGTTCCTTTCATTACTTTATTTTTAATGAGATGTCAGCAGTTCTCAATCTGGAAAGGGAGTTCAAGGCCAAAATATACTTAAGAACACTTGCATTAGACTGTGTACCAGAAGAAACCTGACAAGGGAGGACACAACATGGTTCTGTGGTAGGATGAGCATGGAACCTGACAAGGTAGAATGCAACATGGTCTTGTGGTAGGATGAGCATGGAACCTGACAAGGTAGGACGCAACATGGTCCTATGGTAGGATGAGCATGGAACCTGACAAGATAGGACACAACATGGTCCTGTGGTAGCATGAGCATGGAACCTGACAAGATAGGACACAACATGGTCCTATGGTAGGATGAGCATGGAACCTGACAAGGTAGGATGCAACATGGTCCTGTGGTAGGATGAGCATGGAACCTGACAAGGTAGGACGCAACATGGTCCTATGGTAGGATGAGCATGGAACCTGACAAGATAGGACACAATATAGTCCTGTGGTAGGATGAGCATGGAACCTGACAAGATAGGACACAACATGGTCCTGTAGTAGGATGAGCATGGAACCTGACAAGGTAGGACGCAACATGGTCCTATGGTAGGATGAGCATGGAACCTGACAAGATAGGACACAACATGGTCCTGTGGTAGCATGAGCATGGAACCTGACAAGATAGGACACAACATGGTCCTGTGGTAGGATGAGCATGGAACCTGACAAGGTAGGATGCAACATGGTTCTGTGGTAGGATGAGCATGGAACCTGACAAGATAGGACACAACATGGTCCTGTGGTAGGATGAGCATGGAACCTGACAAGGTAGGATGCAACATGGTCCTGTAGTAGGATGAGCGTGGAACCTGACAAGATAGGACACAACATGGTCCTGTGGTAGGATGAGCATGGAACTTGACAAGATAGGACACAACATGGTCCTGTGGTAGGATGAGCATGGAACCTGACAAGATAGGATGCAACATGGTCCTGTAGTGGGATGAGCATGGAACCTGACAAGGTAGGACACAATATGGTCCTATGGTAGGATGAGCATGGAACCTCAGTTGTTGACTCTGCTCTGGGTTATTCAAGCAAGCCTTCACAGTACACCCATATTCAAGCAAGCCTTCACGGTACACCCATATTCAAGCAAGCCTTCACATTACACCCATATTCAAGCAAGCCTTCACAGTACACCCATATTCAAGCAAGCCTTCACAGTACACCCATATTCAAGCAAGCCTTCACAGTACACCCATATTCAAGCAAGCCTTCACAGTACACCCATATTCAAGCAAGCCTTCACAGTACACCCTATTCAAGCAAGCCTTCACAGTACACCCTATTCAAGCAAGCCTTCACAGTACACCCATATTCAAGCAAGCCTTCACAGTACACCCATATTCAAGCAAGCCTTCACAGTACACCCATATTCAAGCAAGCCTTCACAGTACACCCATATTCAAGCAAGCCTTCACAGTACACCCATATTCAAGCAAGCCTTCACAGTACACCCATATTCAAGCAAGCCTTCACAGTACACCCATATTCAAGCAAGCCTTCACAGTACACCCATATTCAAGCAAGCCTTCACAGTACACCTATATTCCAGAATGATGGCTGAACGTCAGCATAATCACAGTGCTAGCAGAAGAGTTTGTATTTCTACAGAGACAGAAGAAGATAAAAAACCACATTGCAGTGTCTTACAATACTGTGTTGTTAGAACTATTTTCCTTCGCCATCACATTATGCTATCACCACAACATTGTTCTTTTATCACTTATTTTCTTTCTCACCACACTATACTATAATACTTTTTTCCTTCATCACCACATTATACTGTCATCATTTTTCTTCTTTATTTATCTTACAGTACAACACAATTTCTGTACATCAATCTTTTCTCTGTTTCACACTTCCTGATCCAGTTTCTGATCAAACAATGCAAAAACAAATCCCAACCATTTGATTTCTCCGCCCAAGAAGACTGTCTAATTCTTTGTGTTTTCATAAATCTGAAAACGCCCTTAGCCATTTCCGTTGAAACCTTTGTTAAACGGAAGCAGAAATAGAAACTCAGTGTTAGGGCCTGTTATCGTAACCTAACGTGCTGGGGCCGCGCCCTGGGAGGTTCTCGGAGATTCATGTGAAAACAATGTCTGATTCCTTGCACTGTTTATGGCCCAGAGACTTGTCTAAACGGCCCAGAGTGGGGCCTGTCTTGTTGTTATCATTTTAGAGAACCAAAGTTTGATGAGTCGGCTGAAAGACGCATAACTGCGATACAGGGAAGCCAAAGCCCTTTTGGGACGAACACGGGAGAAGAAGAAGAAGAATTGACTAACTGTCCTCGCCACTTTTTATAATCTGAAACCAGGCTTTGCTTGGTGCTTCAGTTATGCTGCCTGCTGTCTTTCTCCGTTTCATATGTTCTCAGGCAGGTTTTCCTAGTTATCTTCGCTTCCTCTTTCCATCAGGTTTCCATGCAGGACTGTCAGAATAACAGTTCAGACATTATCACCACCTACCTCATTATTGTGCTGTATTATGCCCGTGTTTTACCTCTAAGCTTTTGTAACTTGCGATCTGTTGCCAGAAAGTGAACGGACGGGACTAAAGTCTTTGTAAGTAACCAAGGTCACAAGAATAGTCATGCACGATGTGCGGGTTAGATATAGTCAAAAGTACTGTAGTAGAAACATTGAAATCATTTATCACTGCAGTGGTATATTCAGTAATTATTTGTTTAAAAAAATACCTAGTGCGCTATGCAGGGTAGCGCTAGCGACCATGCTTCTTCACCTTGTGAGATCCTTGATGTTTCCGATCAGTTTAGATGCTTTTCTGTCCACTTGGTCGGTACGCGGAGATATTTTTCTCTTGGCCTTCCTCTCATTCTTTTCCCCTTGATTTTTCAGTCATTAACAGTGTTAGCTGACATCATAACAGGGTGAGTGGGACTGCGCAGACATCTAAGAGTACACGTGTTTACGTTTGTACAGTTTGATTTCTAATGATACATGCATATCATATAACTGTGCCACAATTGGTGTTCATTAATTAATCCCGTATCCATTATCGGCCGTCTGTCACATATTCCCACGCGATGGAGTTCTGGTTAGCTCTCACAATCCCGCGCTCACTCGCGAACAAGTGAATTCATTGAAAGCAGCCCCAGGCCCTGTATGATGCGTGAGTACTCGTGCCCAAATTCGCGGGTCATTGTTTTGTGTGTTTACTTACGAGCATTCTGTTCCGGAAACTAAACACAAGAAGGATCGCTGATCTTGGGTCAGTTTTGTCTATCTGTACGGTTAATGTTTCTAGTGACACCATGCTAATCTTCCGCTAATTTAGATGGATAAACTTCCACGGAGTGGCTACGCAGCGGATCACTGAAGGAAATAGCATTTGTTTTTCCAGTGATTATCCTTGAATTCTTGTGTTATACCAGTGTGCCACGTGTGATCAGTGGTTGTGTCATAATTTACAAGTACTTCTATTATTTAGTCTTATGGTGACATTCGGTAATCAGAAGGAATATAAACGAAATAACTGTCCTATTGTTTAGTTCATCGATCTGGCAGTTGATAAATTTAAGAATAATGTACTACCGTAGTTGGAATTTGAATCCCATTATTAAAAGTCGATATCTGTAGAAGCAGTCAGTTATCAGTTATTTGCATGTCCCTTGCGGAACTTTGCCTCCCTAACACCTCTCTTGTAGGCCTATTGGTTGTAAGCAAGATGCCCTGTTGCTAATACATCCGTCTGCAGTTTATCAACGATGTCTTGCAGCCATTTTCGCCTTGGTCTTCCTCTCTTTATTTTTCCCATTATGTACCCTTGCAAGACAAGTCTTCTCTAAATTCTCATGACGTTTAATGTGTCCAAAATATTTAAGTTTTCTCTGTTTAATCCTTTTTATTAGTCAACCTTCTTCAGTATTAAGTTCTTGTAGTATGGATATGTTTGTTCTTTTTTGTGTCCATGATATTTGAAGAATTCTTGTGTAGCATTTACACTGAAAGGCATTTATGTGTTTCTCAGCTGTTTTGTTAAGTGTCCAGGTCTCACAGGCATATGTTGCGATGGGAAAGATGCATGCCCTTAACAGTCTCATTTTTGTAGTTCTGTCTGTTCCTCTGCACAGCTTCTTGGGTTGTTTTACTTTCTGAAGAGCGATATATGTCCTCCTTTTAATTTCCCTCATTGTTTCTCCGTTATTAGTTAGTAATGATCCAAGATATTCAAAACTTTCAACCTCTTCCAATTTTTCCTCATTGATACATGTTTCAACTGCCTTATTTGTTTTGTATGTTTTTATATGTTTTTTATCTGTAGAAGCATTAATACTATGTATTACGTATATATTTTTCTTGCAGTCACTAGATACTTGTACTGACTGATGTTGGGGATCATACTTCTCCACTTTGCTTGGTCATTGGCATCTCAAAACAAATGTGCTACTTTTCTTTTCTTGTGCCACTTTGAAAGCCTATTTGTGTATTTTCCCTCAAGGTTACCTTCTCTTTCTTATTTTCATTCTTTACACTATTTAATACTTGTATTAAGTTTACGTTGAGTGATTTCTTATTTTCATTCTTTACGCTATTTAATACTTGTACTAGGTTTACGTTGAGTGATTTCTTATTTTCATTCTTTACGCTATTTAATACTTGTACTAGGTTTACGTTGAGTGATTTCTTATTTTCATTCTTTACACTTATTTAATACTTGTACTAGGTTTACGTTGAATGATTTCTTATTTTCATTCTTTACACTTATTTAATACTTGTATTAAGTTTACGTTGAGTGAAGGTTAAGAAGCCGGGCCTGTGTGTCTGTTTCTTCTCCTTTTGAAAATAAAGTTCGTTTATTCGTTACTTCCCCCTAGAGTCCTCCATGCTTGTTTGATTTTCAGACTTCTGCCGTCTCATGATACGTCCAAAGAATATTTTTACTTAGCTAACAGTGTTCTGATTTTCTGGCGGTCTAGAGATTTCCCGCTCATGTTTTGTAGATTTCAACGAACTTGAGCGTCTGCATTGATGTTAGATGTGCGTCACCCTACAAGGCCATAGAGGCTATTTCTGGCTCTTTTCAATGTTTATATCCAAATCTCACAACAAGCATGGAGTAGTAACTTCTTTATATATATATATATATATATATATATATATATATATATATATATCAGTGGTTCTCAACCCATGGGCGGCGGGGCAAAGGTAAGCCATGATAGGGAGTATTGTGGGCCGCGCTGATGTCTCAAAGCAGCCAAAACAAAAAAAAAAAAAAAGTAGATACAATTAAAAAAATTACTCAGCTTTTTTTCACGCAATATATAGGGGCAAACTGCACGGATGCAAGTTACAGAATTGCAGGCCGCTTTATTAGTATGTCCGCAGTGCGGCTGTTGGAGAAAGGGTGGTCCAGACAGCGTTTCTTTCAGCATCAAACAGAAATGTGACGTACATATAAAAAAAAAACGGCATCGCTTTTGAAGTGCGACACCGGCGTCTTTCTTGTTTCGTGTTGCTGAAACGTGCAGTTTTACAGTGTCATTTTAGAGAACAGTCTCAAGCAGAAATTTTGTGTACCAATGAATATGGAGTTAAACATGTAGAGAAAATATTACATAATACTTTATAAAATTAGATTTATACCTTGCAAATATAAAGCACTTTATTAGTGGGCCACAGAAATGTGGGCAGTGCGGCAAAAGGGTATGAGAACCGCTGATTTTATATATATATATATATATATATATATATATATAATGTGAGTGGCATGCTGTGTTATTGATGTGTCTAGCAAGTACTTTCAGCTGGCCGCACCGCTAGGAAGACTACATCTGTCTCCTCTTTCTCCTTCCATGTCTATGCATTTGTTAGATTCTGATGTTTTTATTTAAGACCCATTTCTTTCTTTCTTTCTCTTTCTCTCTCTTTCTTTCTTTCTTTCTTTCTTTCTTTCTTTCTTTCTTCAGTTGTTGAAATATTTGATGTATGATGTAGCTGTATGTGTTTTTTTTCTGTTGTGTAAGTGCTATCTTCTTCTTCTTCTTCTTCTTCTTCTTCTTCCCAACAGATGAACTTAAGTTGGTGTCTCCATCATCTCTATACAGTTTGGCCTGCAGTGTTACTGGTTTTGACCATGCCAGCCTTCATTTCTTGCTCCAGGTCCGTGTTTGTGACCCACAATGCAACATTTGTATAACTGACATCTCCTACTTGAACCACTGCGTGTGTTTGTTCGGAGATAAAGATTTGTCTTATTCTGCTGAAAGTGCATCTCTGCTAAACCAGTTCACATTTTGATCGGAGTTTTAAAGTGGACAGTGTACTCATAGTGAAGAGCAAAACCTCTGTCTTAATACGAAAAAAAGCTAAATTGGTGAGAACTGACAAAACAAATAAGGCAGTTGATATATATATATATATATATATATATATATATATATATATTATATATATATATATGTCAGTGAGGAAAAATTGGAAGAGGTGTAGAGTTTTGAATATCTTGGATCATTACTAACTAATAATGGTTATACATTGAGGGAAATTAAAAGGATGATGTCTATCGCTCCTAAAAAAAAGTAAAACAGCTAAAGAAAGCTGTGGAGAGGTACAGACAGAAAATTTAACTATTTTGGACATATTAAACGTCATGAGAATTTAGAGAAGACCGTCTTGGAAGGGTACATAATGGGAAAAATAAAGAGAGGAAGACCAAGGCGAAGATGGCTGCAAGACATCGTTGATGATCTGCAAATGGATGCATCAGAGGCAGGGCATCTTGCTCACAACCGAGAAGCTTACAGGAGAGCTGTTAGGGAGGCAAAGTTCCGCAGGGGACTTGCAAATGAGCGTAGTGTACTCATCTCTGATGACAGTGGTCATTGGTTCAGTTTCAGCGTTGGCATCGTAAAACAGGTACCTGGTTCGTCCTGGAGGAGGAGGAGGAGGAGGAGGAAGCGTTGATTGTCCAGTTATATAGTTATTTTGGGGGGAGGGGGATCTAATTTTCGGTCTAATTACTTGGCCGTATTGGATTTGTGGAGGAGTATCTCGTGCCCTGGTGTTATTTTGTGGAATGTTTTATTGTCTGACCCCTGACAGGTCAAGGAAAATATGTGCACTAACACCATATCCCTATGTGCCTCTAAGGCATGACAGGATTACCTTTACCTTTTTTTTACCTTTAAAACAAGCCAATATGTGTATCGGCCAGTATGTGCATCAGTCAGTATGTGCATCAGCCAGTATGTGCATCAGTCAGTATGTGCATCAGCCAGTATGTGTATCACCCAGTATGTGCATCAGCCAATATGTGTATCACCCAGTATGTGCATCAGCCAGTATGTGTATCACCCAGTATGTGCATCAGCCAGTATGTGCATCAGCCAATATGTGTATCAGCCAGTATGTGCATCAGCCAGTATGTGTATCACCCAGTATGTGCATCAGCCAGTATGTGCATCAGCCAATATGTGTATCACCCAGTATGTGCATCAGCCAGTATGTGCATCAGCCAATATGTGTATCACCCAGTATGTGCCTCAGCCACCGCTGATTTCCGTTATTTTTTTTAGGCTGAAGTGGATGGCCTCGGGCCGTCGCCTGAGAAGTTATTTTGATGTAGTGAACACACATCCTTTTTTGTGATCTGATGGAGTGTTGCAGACTACTTTCACATCTACTGCGACGTTCTATATTTTAAGTGCAACATCTGCCAGTAACATCTGAAGTGGGAAATTGTTTTGTTTTGTTTTTTTTTCCCTCGGGAATTTTCAGACACACTAGGTCATGTGGTTTAGCTGGAGTGTAAATAAAAGACGTTAGGTTATGTGATTTAGCCATTTAGCCATTGGAAATAAGACGTTCTAAGTTGTTTTAGCTGATGCTGAAATGAGACGCTGTGGGTGATGTGATTTAGTGGATTTGGAAATAAGACGTTCTAAGTTGTTTTAGCTGATGCTGAAATGAGACGCTCTGGGTGATGTGATTTAGTGGATTTGGAAATAAGAGTTGCTGGTAAATGTGATTTGGCCCACGTAGAAGTAAGATTAGCTGGCAAATGTGATTTAGGCAATATAGAAATAAGGCGTATCGGGTAACGTGATTTACCTGATATGGAAATAATAATTACAAGTTATCTGCTCAGATAAACCTTGCTGCCACTCTCTGTCCAAGTTTGTCTGCTCAGATAAACTTTGTTGCCACTCTCTGTCCAAGTTTGTCTGCTGAGATAAACTTTGCTGCCACTCTCTGTCCAAGTTGTCTGCTGAGATAAACTTTGCTGCCACTCTCTGTCCAAGTTTGTCTGCTCAGATAAACTTTGTTGCCACTCTCTGTCCAAGTTTGTCTGCTGAGATAAACTTTGCTGCCACTCTCTGTCCAAGTTGTCTGCTGAGATAAACTTTGCTGCCACTCTCTGTCCAAGATTGTCTGCTGAGATAAACCTTGCTTTCACTCTCTGTCCAAGTTTGTCTGCTGAGATAAACTTTGCTGCCACTCTCTGTCCAAGTTGTCTGCTGAGATAAACTTTGCTGCCACTCTCTGTCCAAGATTGTCTGCTGAGATAAACCTTGCTTTCACTCTCTGTCCAAGTTTGTCTGCTGAGATAAACTTTGCTGCCACTCTCTGTCCAAGTTGTCTGCTGAGATAAACTTTGCTGCCACTCTCTGTCCAAGTTTGTCTGCTGAGATAAACCTTGCTTTCACTCTCTGTCCAAGTTTGTCTGCTGAGATAAACTTTGCTGCCACTCTCTGTCCAAGTTGTCTGCTGAGATAAACTTTGCTGTCACTCTCTGTCCATTTTGTCTGCTGAGATAAACTTTGCTGTCACTCTCTGTCCAAGTTTGTCTGCTCAGATAAACCTTGCTGTCACTCTCTGTCCAAGTTTGTCTGCTCAGATAAACCTTGCTGTCACTCTCTGTCCAAGTTTGTCTGCTCAGATAAACCTTGCTGCCACTCTCTGTCCAAGTTTGTCTGCTCAGATAAACCTTGCTGTCACTCTCTGTCCAAGTTTGTCTGCTCAGATAAACCTTGCTGCCACTCTCTGTCCAAGTTTGTCTGCTCAGATAAACCTTGCTGTCACTCTCTGTCCAAGTTTGTCTGCTCAGATAAACCTTGCTGTCACTCTCTGTCCGTGACTGTGAAGTCGGTGTACCAAACCTCAGTCTCTGACCCCACGGCCATGTCTGTCACAGCCATCAGTGCTCCCGATGCAAGAGGCAGACGAACAGACGAACGAACATCTTTATTTTCAGAGGGTTAAGAATTGGTCACGCAGGCCCGTCTGACATTCTGTTCTTCATCATACAGATTTCACTCAGTCACAGCCATTCAGCATTTGTTAATGAGCATAATAATCATGAAGACACATTAAATGATTACATAAATAAATAATAAGCTTATCTCATGTCCATACACCCTACACTCTGATTTATGCAACAACATGAAATAAACTTGCATTCTTACATTCAATCAAAACTAACAAATTTATAGAAAAGCAGTATTTTTTAAAAAATGACAACACTCAAGCCATACTTTAAACTACTTTAAACTATACTTAGGGAGGTATATAGTCAATATCAAACAGATGTTGACAAAGTTTAGAGTTATAAGAACGAATATTACTTATAAGTTTTACGTGAATTGGCAGGATATTCCAAAGGTGGACAGCTGAGTAAGAGAAGCTTTTTTTTTTTAAAAACATATCAAGCCTTGGTTTTGGGAGAATACAATTGCTTAAGCGTTGACTGTGCTTTGGGTTGGATTTGAACAACGATCACAGATAGGGTGGAGCATTGTGGGATAGAATTTTATGAATAAACTTGGCCTTGTTGAAAAGAAATCTCTTCTTGAGGGGTAGAATATCAAGATGTATGTCCTTATTAGCCGGGGGTACATAGCGAATTTTAAAAAAAAAACCGAATAGAAAACAAAACAAAACAAAAAATACAGGAAAAATACTTCCAATCTTTCGGCAAAACTCCATGTCAGTGTTAGAGAGATTTTAGAACGAGCAGACCTGTGATAAATTAAAATTGTTACTAAACTGATCCGTTTGACGTACACTCAGAAATTAGCGATATCAATATGTACGGGCAACGCGAAGAACATACGTAGACTGACATTTCTCTCTCTCTCTCTCTCTCTCTCTCTGGCAGATCTCAACGTTACACCGCTGTAGATACCCAGAACCTTTGCTTGCTCTACCTCGATATTTCGTATTTTGAAAGTTTTCTCATAAAACTCTGGCGTGACACGCTGTAACATTTCGTTCTGTGTTGCCAGTTTGGCATTAATCACACCGTGACACGAGGAGTATTGCAAGCGGAACAGATGTTACGCAAGAGAGAATTTTGTCTTTAGATCCACTCTTTGTTTTGTCTTTGGATCCACTCTTTGTTTTGGAGAAATATTTGGTGTGTGATTTTTAAAAATTAAAAAAAAAATTATCCCTGTTAACTTTTGCGAGTTAACCTTCTACATTTTCCAGTAAACTGGTTTTTTTTCTCTATTGTTTTCCATTTTAAAAGTTTTATTTCTTAGCTGTTTTGAATTTATACAGATTAACATTCAACATTTTGCCGTGAACTGGATTAACATTCAACATTTTCCCCGTGGACTGGATTAACATTCAACATTTTCCCTGTGGACTGGATTAACATTCAACATTTTCCCTGTGGACTGGATTAACATTCAACATTTTTCCCGTGGACTGGATTAACATTCAACATTTTCCCTGTGGACTGGATTAACATTCAACATTTTTCCCGTGGACTGGATTAACATTCAACATTTTTCCCGTGGACTGGATTAACATTCAACATTTTCCCCGTGGACTGGATTAACATTCAACATTTTCCCCGTGGACTGGATTAACATTCAACATTTTCCCCGTGGACTGGATTAACATTCAACATTTTCCCCGTGGACTGGATTAACATTCAACATTTTCCCCGTGGACTGGATTAACATTCAACATTTTCCCCGTGGACTGGATTAACATTCAAGTTTCCCGTGTATTGATTGTCGGAAGTGCTTTCTAGTGTTCAAATCTGGCTTCCATGTGCTGCTTCGTGGAAACATTGTGATACATGTTTTATGAAGCTCTTGATACCCGGAATGGAAATCTCCCATGGGTGACCGAGCGCCCTTCCAGGCTGCAGCATTAACGATGAGGGTCGGCGCCGTAGAACCGCTGAAAGACGTGGACGGAGAAAGTTGCATGTCTCTTCAAACTGTTGTCGTGAAAAACGGGAAAATTTTTATCGATAGCATAGATGAGGTGAATAACGACGATAGCGGTGAGAAGCAGCGACTAGAAGAGGAACTTGATTGTCTCGCTGGAAGCGATAATGATGATGATGATGATGATGTCGATAGTACCAGCTTTTCCGAGGAAGATTTCGAGTCCTTCATGCAGGCCAGTGACAGTGACGAGGACATCTCAGACACGAGGACCTGGACACAGCAAGAAGATGAAGAAGAAATGACATATAAGCATCAGGATTATATCAGTTACGAGTTTCATGAAACTTCAACTGATACTGATACTACACATGGCAGTGGCACAGGCGGCTGTCAGAAGAGCATGGCTTTTGGACGCACTTATTCCTTCAGCAATGGCCACCAGGGTGTCAGTAGAAAGACTTCAGACCCTGGCGGGCGTAACGTTCAGGCAAACGACGAGAAGTCCATGTTTGGTGATGAAATAGAGAAGCTGCTGAGAGAGGATTTCGACTCTTCGTGGCGCTATGTGCCACTCTACCCAGAGAATTATTACAGGTGAGTTCGCCCGAGGTGTTATGCTTTGATGTTGGTTATAGTGGCGACGTGCAGGCAGTTTTTAAGACAGGTATTCGTCACAGTGAAGTGTTCAGGTATTTTTGCACAGATGTTTGTGACAGAAAAGTGTGCAGAATTTTTTGCACAGATGTTTGTGACAGAAAAACCGGCAGGTATTTTTGCACAGATATTTGTAACAGGAAAGTGTGCAGATTTTTTGCACAGATATTTGTGACAGTAGAATGTACAGATGTTTCTGAGAGTATAATGTACATATGTTTCTGAGAGTATAATGTACAGATGTTTCTGAGAGTATAATGTACAGATGTTTCTGACAGTAGAATGCACATTTGTTTATGACATTAGAATTTACAGATATTAATGACAGTAGAATGTACAGATGTTTCTGCACAGCTGTTAGTCACAGTGAACTGTGTACACATATTCTGGCGTAGATGCTCGTGGCAACAAAAAGTGCAGGCATTTAATTACACAAATACTAGCCATAGAGGAACGTGTATGAGTTTTTAAAAAATATAAATTAATCATAATAAGCCTGTTCAGTTTAACCCTTTTCTATTCTTTGTCAAGAATTTATTAGACAAACGTCCAACAACAACAACAACAACAACAACAACACATTTTATTACTTATTAAGTAGAAAATGTATATTTTATTCAAGCTATCTACATATTCGTTAATATATATTCTTCATAAAATTAACTTTAACGTCAGTAAAGTGGGAAATTTTGCATCTAATTAAATATAATGGTTAAGCAAAAATGTTAATAGGCTAATTATTTTAGGACAATAAAGGGTTAATCTGGCACTGAATATATATTTAAATCATCATCATCATGTGCCGTGCCGACTGGCGTTGGCTATTATGCTTCTCCAGAGTACACGATCCTTCATGCAGGCCATCAGCTCAGTTGGTGATCTCCTCTCACACCATCCCGTCAGACTGTCCAGTATCATTTCTCTTGGTCTTCCTCTTGATCTTCTTCCTTCTATTTTTCCTGTTGTTATAATATTTTCAATGCCCCCTCTTCTCATTGCATGTCCTATGAAAGTACATTGTCTCTCTCTTATCTTTTTGACAAGGTTTTTTGTCTCTCCAGCTCTTCTCCTACATTCTTCATTAGTTATTTTTGCTGTCCAGGGGATTCGCAACATTCTTCTAATATTTAAATATGGACACCAAATGGTTAATAGTTTGTGTGGTTATTGTAAATGTAGTTCTTATATTCACGACAAACCGTTATCAAACGTAACCGGGTATCGTCAGCTGTGAGTCACCGGATCGAGTTGACAAACCGTTATCAGACGTCACTGGGTATCGTCAGCTGTGAGTCACCGGATCGAGTTTTAAACTTTGGGAATGATCGATCTGGCTAGGGCGGTATTGGAAGTTTCGTCTCCCTCGTGTTGGATCTGGTGTTGAGTTCTCAGCTGGTACAGTTGTTCGAGATTTTGCTATCCCATTTTGTGTGTTAGTTTTGGAGCTGCTCGTACGTTGAGTCATACAGAATGGGGTACCCTAGGCCCTGCCCGTATCATTTATAACATTATTACCACCAACTAGGCCGTGGGGGGGGGTGGGGGGGGGGAAGGAGCGGGTTCAAGCTGGTCGATTGCCCCGGAGCCCGAAGGTTTTTATCTGTTTTAATGGTGGGGCCAGAGGACTTCGGGGGCCTGGAGGTTTTTCTCTGTTTTAATGGTGGGCCCAGAGGACTTCGGGGGTCTGGAGGTTTTTCTCTGTTTTAATGGTGGGGCCAGAGGACTTCGGGAGCCTGGAGGGTTTTCTCTATTTTAATGGTGGGCCCAGAGGACTTCGGGGGTCTGGAGGGTTTTAATGGTGGGCTCAGAGGACTTCGGGGGTCTGGAGGGTTTTAATGGTGGGCCCAGAGGACTTCGGGGGCCTGGAGGGTTTTCTCTATTTTAATGGTGGGCCCAGAGGACTTCGGGGGTCTGGAGGGTTTTAATGGTGGGCTCAGAGGACTTCGGGGGTCTGGAGGGTTTTAATGGTGGGCCCAGAGGACTTCGGGGGCTTGGAGGGTTTTCTATTTTAATGGTGGGTTCAGAGGATTTGGGGGGGGGGGGGAGCCGGAGTGAATGAAAACAGATAAGTGAGGGGAGGGGGAGTTCCAGTGGCTTACACAATTTCTCTTGGAGGTTCTGCCACAAGAATTAAATACCAGTGCCGTCATCGCCGTCGTCCTCTTCTTCATCTTTCTCCTCCTCATCTTCCTTCTCATCATCGATGTCATCGCGGTCGTCGTCATCGTCATCATCATTATCATCAGTGGACATAAGAGAAAAGGCCTCTTATCATGTAAAACAAGAAAAAAAATTATCGTAACAGCTTTCACTTGTGTTCCCTTATCTGTAATCCTGAATTTTGTTCCCCCCCTTTTTTTTTTTTGAGACAACGAAAACAACAGGCCGTGACCCGGTGGTACTGCAAACCGGGCCCACCCGTAACGAGATGCGGACCTTACCCCTGGCAGTCAATGTGCAGGGCGGCCTCAAACACCTCGTTGGTTCCAAAATAACAAAGTGTACATTCTACAGAGCGCAGAACTACACTTTGATCTTAGCCAAAAGGCCGAGAAGTTCCCTTATCTGTAATTCTGAATTTTGTTCCCGTATCTGTAATTCTGAATTTTGTTCCCTTATCTGTAATTCTGAATTTTGTTCCCTTATTGTAATTCTGAATTTTGTTCCCTTATCTGTAATCCTGAATTTTCCCCTCATCTGTCATCACGAATTTTGTTCATTTATCTATAATCTGCGCTTGTCTGTAATCCGGAATTTTACTCCCTTATGTGTAATCCTGAATTTTGTTCCCTTATCTGTAATATTTAATTTTGTTCCTTTTTCTTTAATACTGAATTTTGTTCCCTTATCTATAATCCTGAGTTTTGTTCCCTTATCTGTAATCCTGAATTGTTTTTCCTTCTGTAATCCTGAATTTCGATTCGATGGCTAAGCTCTCTCTCTCCTTTTATCTTTGACAGTTCTGGCCAGGACGTCCAAAGAACGAGCGTCATTGCTGATCTGCCGAATCTTCTGAGGGACAATAGCGAGGAATGTATGCGACGAGTGATACCCAAAGTCAGAGTGAGTACTCCGGAGTGTGCATGCTCCGAGCAGATTTTGGTCGGGCTGATACAGAGTGTGAGCAGAAGTGTGCCTCACAATTTGTAAACTGCAGTTTTAAATTCCAAAGATGATAAAACTATACGGGGACATACCATTTTTTGTGTACTACTACTACTACTACTACTACTACTACTACTACTACGACTACAACAACAATAACAACAACTACTACTACTACTACTACTACGACTACAACAACAATAACTACTACTACTACTACTACTACTACTACTACTACTACTGCTACTACTACTACTACTACTACTACTACCACTACTAATTACTGTTGCTGGTACTACTACTACTACTACTATTGCTGCTGCTGCTGTTATTAATATTACTACTGTTACTATTACTACTACTACTACTACTATTACTACTACTACTACTACTACTGCTGCTGGTGCTGCTACTACTACTACTGGTACTACTACTACTGCTGCTGGTGCTACTACTACTACTACTACTACTAATACTGCTGTTGGTGCTGCAACTACTACTACTACTACTACTATTGCTGCTGCTGGTGCTGCTACTACTACTATTACTACTACTACTAGTACTGCTGGTGCTGCCACTACTACTACTATTACTACTACTACTACTGCTGCTAGTGCTGCTACTACTACTATTACTACTACTACTGCTGCTGCTACTACTACTATTACTGCTACTACTACTATTACTACTGCTGCTGCTGCTACTACTATTACTACTACTGCTGCTACTACTACTATTACTGCTACTACTACTACTACTGCTGCTGCTGCTGCTACTACTACTACTACTGCTGCTGCTGCTGCTACTACTACTACTATTACTACTACTGCTGCTACTACTATTACTCTACTATTACTGCTGCTGCTAATACTACTATTACTACTACTGCTGCTGCTACTATTACTACTATTACTACTACTACTACTGCTGCTGATGCTGCTGCTACTACTAGTAATATTACTACTACTACTGCTTCTGCTGCTGATGCTGCTGCTACTACTAGTAATATTACTACTACTACTACTACTGCTTCTGCTGCTGTACTACTACTGCTGCTTCTGCTGCTGATGCTGCTGCTACTACTAGTAATATTACTACTACTACTAGTGCTACTACTGGTGCTGCTACTACACATACTACTACTACTACTACTGCTGCTGGTGCTGCTGCTACTACTAGTAATATTACTACTACTGCTTCTGCTGCTGCTACTATGTGTTGGAAATGCGGGTTGGTGTTCTTTGCAGTTAGTGCGTGAAGATGTTGAAGCACAGCATCGTATCAATATTGGGGGGGGGGGGTTGCTGGTTATGGCGGCTATTTTTTCAGTCCTTGTATGGAGCTAAAAAAACAGGAAAGCGTGCAGTTCTTCTTAACTACACTCCACCGCCATGGGGACTATGGCGATCCCTGCCCCCGGCTAGGCCTGTTACTGAGGGTAACAGCGGAGTGATGGGACAGGGTCTTGGTCGGCTTTAGTTCGCTGACTCTGACACTAGCATGCCACCTGCGAGTCGCTGACCGCCATAGAGAACACTGTCTAACATTGGGTCCCAACCGCCATAGAGAACACTGTCTAACATTGGGTCCCAACCGCCATAGAGAACACTGTCTAACATTGGGTCCCAACCGCCATAGAGAACACTGTCTAACATTGGGTCCAAACCGCCATAGAGAACACTGTCTAACATTGGGTCCCAACCTTAGACCCCCCCCCCTCCCACAGGTTAAGCTCGCGGGAGGTCTGAAATGGGGTCGCGAGAAAAATATTTTTAAACATGTTTTTAAAAAAAAACTAACAACAAATAATTTAAAATTACTCAAATGTATGTAAATCCTCCTACCTTATGTTTTCAAGCCAAAATATTAAAATAACAATATCAGTCATTTGCATGTCCCTTGTGGAACTTTGCCTCTCTAACAGCTCTCCTGTAGTCCTCTCGGTTGTGAGCAAGATTCCCTGCTACTGATGATGCGTCCATTTGCAGATCATCAACGATGTCTTGCAGCCATCTTCGCCTTGGTCTTCCTGTCTTTATTTTTCCCATTATGTACCCTTCCAAGACGGTCTTCTCTAGATTATCATGACGTTTAATGTGTCCAAAATATTTAAGTTTTCTCTCTTTAATCCTCTTTACTAGCCAGCCTTCTTCAATATTATGTTCTTGTAGTATGGATATATTTGTTCTTTTTTTTTTGAAATAGCAATATACATTTTAAAAATTGAATTTCAGTATTAAAAAAATGTTTTTGCATAGGTGGCAGGTCACCTACAGCAGCTGGCTTACGGTGGCGCTCACAAAGAGCTGGGAGACGCTGATGTAAATGTCTCAAAGCTCTCTCTCTCTCTCTCTCTCTCTCTCTCTGAACCTTAAGTGCCCAGGGCACATTGGCCTTCCGCAAGGGTTTTCAACAAATGTCTGTCCTTTGCCTTTTTTTCTGCTCTTGCCCAGGTGAGCCCTCTATTGCTCAACATCCTTTCTGTTGTTCTTCTCCATGTCTCTTTTGGTCTACCCTTACTTCTGTTCCCCTGTTGTGTCCATCTTAGTGTTATTTTCCCAAAACTTTGGCTGCTGTTAATTGTGACTAACTTCCATGTTCTTTTTTTTTTTTAATCACAAGGCGGCAGCAAAGGGGAGTGCACTCTGGGAAATTTCTCTACAGAAAAATGGTAATTGGGAGTTACATATTCTTAACAGAGAAATAATCCTTAACATGAAATACGAGATTCATCTCTTTCCTGGTCTTACTGGAAACTGAGATATTTTGTTATTTGATGCCAGAGCATTGATGATGATGATGATGCATGAGGTGGACAACAGTGCTTTCAGACCAAGATAGACATAAGAAACGAGGTCCTGTTGAAGATTATGTTGTAAAGTCCACTCTGACTCCGTTAAGCATTCTGAAGGAGCATATCAACCCGATACCAGGAGCAGATCGAAAAAAAAATGGGATAGAGACATGATGTGCATGCGCTGTCTTGCCGGTTCTGGCTTGTCATTCTTGGCTTGTCGGCTAAGATTTATTGGCCCTTGCTCGCCGGCTGTGGTTTATCGGCCCTTGCTCGCCGGCTGTGGTTTATCGGCCCTTGCTCGCCGGCTGTGATTTTTCGACCCTAGCTTTCCGGCTATGGTTTGTCGACTCTGGCTTGCCAGCCCTGGTTTGTCGGTTATAATTTTTCAGTCCTGGTTTGCTGTCTGTCTGTTTTGCCGGTCCTGGTTTGCTGGCTCTGGTTTGTCGACACTGACATGTTTTCTGTGGTTTGTCCGTCCTGGTTTGTCGGCTGTGGTTCATCGGCCTGGTTTGTCGGCTCTGGTTCATCAACCTGGTTTGTCGGCCTGATTCATCGGCCTGGTCTGGTTCATCGGCCTAGTTTGTCGGCCTGATAATTCTGTCATTACCCCTAGAACTGTGATCTTTTGCACTTCCTGTGAACATCAAGATGTGGCAGTACAGGATGCAAAAGATCATACGAGGTCACGTGATATAGATGTGAGAGAAAGAAAAGTCACAAAGGAAGTACAGAGAGTTTAACTCCCGCAGGGAGAGCGACCGTCTTGAAACCAAGACATGTCGACCGGACATGGACACGGAGAATGGTCCGTCTTCTTACCCAGCAGCCCTTGACTTGTTGTCGGCGCCCGCCAGTCAGACATGGCGAAACATGAATACTCCACGCACAGCCTCAAAAAGGAGAATATCTACCTGCAGGGCAGGGCGCACCTGACTGCATTGCGCATATTTGGCCAGCCAGCGAATGGAGGGAATATAGGATATCAGGAATTCATAGCTAGGAATAAGGAATATCGCCGGAATCCAAAACGTGTGGGCAGGGGAAAAAAATCTATGTCTAAGACCTGTACGCGTTTTACAAAGCATTTAACATGGTTGAAGTGCCCTGCCCTTTCGTGGCTAAACGACTGCTAGTCTTAGTGAAATACAATATTCACCTCCCTTGTGCGATTCTTCCCCCCCCCCCCCCCACCCTTACATCCATGTGAGTTATCTATTTTCCAAGCAAAGTGTTAGAACTAAATGTATATCATTAACCTGAAAAAATGTGTACACAAAGCACTTTAGATATGCGAAAAATAATAACACTGATTGTAACACTTTGCCCTGCACAATCATCCTTGTTTCCATCTTGCTGAAACTGTAGAATCCTTGTTTCCATCTTGCTGAAACTGTAGAATCCTCGTTTCCATCTTGCTGAAACTGTATCTTTTTTTTTTTTTTTAAATCTCCACTGCCTATTTTACAGTACCATTTTGCACTTTGCTAGATGTATATTTTTTTTCTTTCTGGCCAACCTTTGAACTTTCTGGCGAAGGTTAAAAAGGGAAAATGTAAACTAATATTTTGCACATCAGGCATTTTTTTTTTCACGTGACATACAGGTAAATATTTCCCAGAATGCCGATGAAGTACCTGCCAGTTTTGACACACATCAAAGACATGGAAGATGGAGAAAGGGTTAATTCTGGCTTGGTGTTAAGTGAGAGAGCAGTAAACAGGAAGAGGATCGACATTTGTTAAACGAACTTTGTTAAAATTTCTCTAGTGTGGGCGGGTTATGTTGAAAGATGCTAGTCAGTGCTTGTTTTACTGGAAGGTCACGTAACTCTTATCATGCAGGCGAGAGGTGTGCCTAGTTATATCCCTTGATTTACGAAGCGTTCGTGAAGGATTGGCAATGTGAGGTCCGTGAGTGATAGGTTAAAAAAAAGGGGGTAGGGGGTGTCCCGCTAGTGATCGGTCATATCGTGGTTCGCGAGTGATCGTCAAAATAGGGCCGCCATTGATCGGTAATGTGGGGGTCTGCAAATGATCGGTAATGTGGGGTCCGCAAATGATCGGTAATGTGGGGTCCGCAAATGATCAGTAATGTGGGGTCCGCAAATGATCGGTAATATGGGGTCCGCCAGTGATAGGTAATGTGGGGGTCCGCAGATGATCGGTAAAGTGGGGTCCGCCAGTGATAGATATTGTGGGGGTCCGCCAATGATCGAGAATGTGGGATCCGCCAGTGATAGGTATTGTGGAGGTCCGCCAATGATCGAGAATGTGGGATCCGCCAGTGATAGGTACTGTGGGGGTCCGCCAATGATAGGTATTGTGGGGGGAGGGGGGTCTGCCAATGATCAGTAACTTGTTAAAAAATTCTTGTCCATCCATCTGTATCGTTCTTGTCCATCACCTGTCTCGTTCGTGTCCATCCATCTGTCTCGTTCTTGTCCTATTACTCGTTTCCTGTAACTTGTTATTTCAAGTACGGAGTGCACATCTCTGAACATTAATCTAGAGAAGGGAGAATGCACATCTCTGAACATTAATCTAGAGAAGAGAGAATGCACATCTCTGAACATTAATCTAGAGAAGGGAGAATGCACATCTTTGAACATTAATCTAGAGAAGGGAGAATGCACATCTCTGAACATTAATCTAGAGAAGGGAGAATGCACATCTCTAAACATTAATCTAGAGAAGGGAGAATGCACATCTCTGAACATTAATCTAGAGAAGGGAGAATGCACATCTCTGAACATTAATCTAGAGAAGGGAGAATGCACATCTCTGAACATTAATCTAGAGAAGGGAGAATGCACATCTCTGAACATTAATCTAGAGAAGGGAGAATGCACATCTCTGAACATTAATCTAGGGAAGGGAGAATGCACATCTCTGAACATTAATCTAGAGAAGGGAAAATGCACATCTCCGAACATTAATCTAGGGAAGGGAGAATGCACATTTCTGAACATTAATCTAAAGAAGGGAGAATGCACATGTCTGAACATTAATCTAGAGAAGGGAGAATGCACATCTCTGAACATTAATTTAGGGAAGGGAGAATGCACATCTCTGAACGTTAATCTAGAGAAGGGAAAATGCACATTTCTGAACATTAATCTAAAGAAGGGAAAATGCACATCTCTGAACATTAATCTAGAGAAGGGAGAATGCACATCTCTGAACATTAATCTAGAGAAGGGAGAATGCACATCTCTGAACATTAATCTAGAGAAGGGAGAATGCACATCTCTGAACATTAATCTAGGGAAGGGAGAATGCACATTTCTGAACATTAATCTAAAGAAGGGAGAATGCACATGTCTGAACATTAATCTAGAGAAGCGAGAATGCACATCTCTGAACATTAATCTAGGAAAGGGAGAATGCACATCTCTGAACATTAATCTAAAGAAGGGAAAATGCACTTCTCTGAACATTAATCTAGAGAGAAGGGAGAATGCACTTCTCTGAACATTAATCTAGAGAGAAGGGAGAGTGCACTTCTCTGAACATTAATCTAGAGAAGGGAGAATGCTCTTTTCGGAACATTAACCTAGAGAAGGGAGAGTGCACTTCTCTGAACATTAATCTAGAGAGAAGGGAGAGTGCACGTCTCTGAACATTAATCTAGAGAAAGGAGAGTGCACTTCTCTGAACATTAATCTAGAGAAAGGAGAGTGCACGTCTCTGAACATTAATCTAGAGAGAAGGGATACATTACGTTCATAATTTTGATTTTTTAAAAAAATCTGACATTCCAAGGGCGGAAGGATATGAAGAGAAAAGACGGATAGCACATATGAACAGAAGTAAGGGTAGACCAAAAGGAAACATAGAGAAGAACAACACAGAGGATGTTGAGCAACAGAGGGCTCATTCAAGCAAGAGCAGAAAGAAGGCAAAGTACAGGCGTTTGTGGAAAACCCTTGCGAAAGCCCCATGTGCCATGGGCACTCATGGTTCAGAGAGAGAGAGAGAGAGAGAGAGAGAGAGAGAGGAGGGGATCATCAGCAGCAGAGGCGTAGTCGGGGAGGAGGGGATCATCAGCAGCAGAGGCGTAGTCGGGAGGAGGGGATCATCAGCAACAGAGACGTAACGAAGGGAGGAGGGGATCGTCAGCAGCAGAGGCGTAGTCGGGGAGGAGGGGATTATCAGCAGCAGAGGCGTAGTCGGGGAGGAGGGGATTATCAGCAGCAGAGGCGTAGTCGGGAGGAGGGGATCATCAGCAGCAGAGACGTAACGAAGGGAGGAGGGGATCATCAGCAGCAGAGACGTAACGAAGGGAGGAGGGGATCATCAGCAGCAGAGACGTAACGAAGGGAAGAGGGGATCATCAGCAGCAGAGGCGTAGTCGGGAGGAGGGGATCATCAGCAGCAGAGACGTAACGAAGGGAGCAGGGGATCATCAGCAGCAGAGGCGTAGTCGGGGAGGAGGGGATCATCAGCAGCAGAGGCGTAGTCGGGGAGGAGGGGATCATCAGCAGCAGAGACGTAACGAAGGGAGGAGGGGATCATGAGCAGCAGTGACGTAACGAAGGGAGGAGGGGATCATGAACAGTAGAGACGTAACAAAGGAAGGTGGGGATCATGAGCAGTAGAGACGTAACGAAGGGAGGAGGGGATCATGAGGAGCAGAGGCGCAGTCGGGGAGGAGAGGATCATGAGCAGCAGAGACTTAGCGATAGGAGGAGGGGATCATGAGCAGCAGAGACTTAGCGATAGGAGGAGGGGATCATGAGCAGCAGGGACGTAGGGAAGGGAGGAGGGGATCATGAGCAGCAGAGGCGTAGTCTTGGAGGAGGGGATCATGAGCAGCAGGGACGTAGGGAGGGTAGGAGGGGATCATGAGCAGCAGAGGCGTAGTCGGAGAGGAGAGGATCATGAGCAGCAGAGACCTAGCGAGGGAAGGAGAGGATCATGAGCAGCAGAGGCGTAACGAAGGGAGATGGGGATCATGAGCAGCAGAGGCGTAGCGAAGGGAGATGGGGATCATGAGCAGCAGAGGCGTAGTCGGGGAGGAGGAGATCATCAGTAGCAGAGACCTAGCGAGGGGAGGGGGGAAGGAGTTACCTCCAGAGTTGCACCCCAGTATGGGAGGAGCAAAATGTAACACAAAAAATGTAATACCGGATTTCCTTGCCCTCATCCATGTTTGGAATAAAATTTTAAGAAAAACTGATCGTATACAGATATGATTGCAAGATATGACAGTGAACTTCGGGGATGCCTCATATGATCAATAGTCACCTGAAAGTGAATTAGCAGAGACAGCGGTTGATATGGCTCTCCACGCAGTCTCAGCTGCCAGAAGACGGTGCTGCCAGTGTAAGTAAATGTTGATAAGAGAGCAAGAAGACATTGGCGGAATTTTGAGGGGCCTACGGATTTTTGTTTTTAGAGTGGGAGAGAGAGCAACCTTCTCTGCAGGTATTTCCTAACTCTTGCTACGCCTCTGCTCTGCTTGTTGTCTGTAATGAGAAATCCCAGAGAAAGTCACCGTGACCCTGTCTGCTAGTTCTGGTCTTCTCTGATTTTGGAAAAATATCTCATGCAAATTTCGCACTGCTCCACAGTCTCAGAAGAGAATGCAGGAAACATTTTTTGTTGTTGCTGGAATTCCCCAATCATTGGCATTAGCTAGGAGAGGTGCGCAGAGGCTCACGGGAAAGTCAGCTTTGTCGTGAAACTATTGGCGGAGGAAAGAGAAAAACTCCAATGAAACGTTCGTTCTTTCAGACATGGAGAATGAGAAGAAGACAAATGTGGGAAGAGGACCAAAAAAAAAAAAAAAAGAGAGAAAGAATTTTGAAAGACAGCCGCAGGATGGAGAGAAATGCTGGGAGTTATCTTGAGATTGTTGGAGGATGGGCTGGCGAGAAGGTGATGAGATTAGGAAGATAAACCTAATGCGGCACATGCAAAATGGCTGATTAAAGCACAAAAGTTGCACACTGGAAAGCGAGCTGGATTCTTATGCGATGGTAGAAGACTGGGTACCAGCTTAAATAGTTGCGTTTGTGGTCGGTTACATAGTAAAAATGAGACTCGAATCACTTGTGTTAATGCCGGTGTTCAGTATGGATATCGCATGGATATACTGTCCAATCCATGCGATTTTACTGTCCAATCTATGCGGATATAATGTAAAATCCATGCGGGTATATTGTCCAATCCATGCGGATATATTGTCCAATCCATGCGGATATATTGTCCAATCCATGCGGATATAATGTCAAATCCATACGGATATACTACCCAATCCATGCGGATATAATGTCAAATCCATGGGGATATACTGTCCAATCCATGCGGATATACTGTCCAATCCATGTGTATAAACTGTCCAATCCATGCGGATATACTGTCCAATCCACGCGGATATACTGTCCAACCCATGCGGATATACTGTCCAATCCATGCGGATATACTGTCCAACCCATGCGGATATACTGTCCAATCCATGCGGATATACTGTCCAATCCATGGGGATATACTGTCCAATCCATGCGGATATAATGTCAAATCCATACGGATATACTACCCAATCCATGCGGATATAATGTCAAATCCATGGGGATATACTGTCCAATCCATGCGGATATACTGTCCAATCCATGTGTATAAACTGTCCAATCCATGCGGATATACTGTCCAATCCACGCGGATATACTGTCCAACCCATGCGGATATACTGTCCAATCCATGCGGATATACTGTCCAACCCATGCGGATATACTGTCCAATCCATGCGGATATACTGTCCAATCCATGGGGATATACTGTCCAACCCATGCGGATATACTGTCCAATCCATGGGGATATACTGTCCAATCCATGGGGATATACTGTCTAAGCCATGGGGATATACTGTCCAACCCATGCGGATATACTGTCCAATCCATGCGGATATACTGTCCAATCCATGGGGATATACTGTCCAACACATGCGGATATACTGTCCAACACATGCGGATATACTGTCCAATCCATGGGGATATACTGTCTAAGCCATGGGGATATACTGTCTAAGCCATGGGGATATACTGTCTAAGCCATGGGGATATACTGTCTAAGCCATGGGGATATACTGTCTAAGCCATGCCGGAGTTGACGGAAACACCATGGCCGACCAGCTAGCAGCAGGAGCAGCCAAACCGGAGGCCTCATCAAAATGGACAGATCAGACTTATACAGATCCATCAAACAACACCTCCATGAACAATCGCAGAGTAACTTCCTACATACCACACACGACTCACTGCCAAGGACAGTTGATGCAAATCCCAGCTCAGTGCTGGAATCAAACAAACACAACACTGGAATAATTTCTCTGAAAATACAGGAAGACATTCTGTTGTCAAAGAAGGACATCTATTGTTAAAGGCCTGACACATGTGGGCATGCCTCAAGTGTAATGAAGCCCCCCCACCCCATTTCCAGGACAAGCAACAGAGCTAGGCCCTTTTTAATAGTTACAGTATATGTATGTGTGTATGTATGCACGTAATGTATGTAAAGTATGTAAATGTATGTGCGTGGATGGATGAATGGATGGATGTAATGTATGTACGTAATGTGTGAAATGTATGTATGTATGTGTGTGTGTATGTATGTATGTATGTATGTATGTATGTATGTATGTATGTATGTATGTATGTATGTATGTGTGTGTATGTATGTATGTATGTGTGTATGTATGTATGTATGTGTGTGTGTATGTATGTGAGTATGTGTGTGTATGTGTGTGTGTATGTATATATATATATATATAATGGTTAACTGATGAAACTTTTAGTCATTGATTTTCCTTTGCAAGGCGAATCAACCACCACCCAGGGAACTAGGCTAGGGAGCCGCTACCCCCCCCCCCTCTGATTTGTACTTTTCATCTCTTGATATAAAATTAATAGAAAAAAAAGCTTTATATACAGGCCCCCCCCAACCCCACCCAGACCCTTAAGTCGGTTCTGCCTGGAGAATAATTCGCCAGTGTTTGTGAGAACATTTCTCAACCTGTTTGCTTCTGCAGTATATAAAAAATATATGTATAATCCCCTAAGAACCCCTCGAATATATACACGTATAAATATATATTATCCCCTAAGAACCCATGTAATATATACACGTATAAATATATATTATCCCCGAAGAACCCATGTAATATATACACATATAAATATATATTATCCCCTGAGAACCCCTGTAATATATACACATATAAATATATATTATCCCCTAAGAACCCCTGTAATATATACACATATAAATAATATTATCCCCTAAGAACCCCTGTAATATATACACATATAAATATAATTATCCCCTAAGAACCCCTGTAATATATACACATATAAATATATATATCCCCTAAGAACCCCTGTAATATATACACATATAAATATATATTATCCCCTAAGAACCCCTGTAATATATACACATATAAATATATATTATCCCCTAAGAACCCCTGTAATATATACACATATAAATATATATTATCCCCTGAGAACCCCTGTAATATATACACATATAAATATATATTATCCCCTGAGAACCCCTGGAGTATATACACGTATAAATATATATTATCCCCAAAGAACCCCTGTAATATATACACGTATAAATATATATTATCCCCAAAGAACCCCTGTAATATATACACATATAAATATATATTATCCCCCGAGAACCCCTGGAGTATATACACGTATAAATATATATTATCCCCAAAGAACCCCTGTAATATCTTATATCTTATATCCATCCCGTGCCGTTAAACGTCACATAGGGCTCGCAAAGTAGTTCGCCAATTTTTCCTGTCTTCGGCGAGTCTTTCAACCTCATCAAAGGATTTTATGCCTGTTAATTTGGCCTCTCTTAATAATGTCCTCTTCAGAGTTTCACGCGGTCTGCCTCTTTTTCTTCGGCCTGTTGTGTTCCACTTGATAGCTTGTTTTGGGATTCTCTGATCATTTCTTCTCATCAAGTGACCAACATATGTCCATCTCCTTTTCCTGATCACCCATGAGACTGGTTGTTGTTCAGTCATCTGTCTTATCTCTCCATTGTTCTTGAATTCATTCCACTTGATGCCGAGTATTTTCTTTAGGCATTTGTTTTCAAAAGAGTCTAATTTCTTGTCTATTTCTTTAGTTGTTTTCCAGCTTTCGCATGCATAAATGAGGGTGGATATTACATTTGACTTGAATAGTCTTAACTTGGTTTTTGTGTTTATAACTTTTGAATTCCATATGTTCTCAAGATTCTTGAAGATTGATGCTGCTTTTGCAGGTCTGATCCTAACTTCCTTTCTATTGTCACCATCCTGGTCTATGTATCTGCCAAGGTATGCAAATTGATTGACTTCTTCAATATCCTTGTAATATATACACATAAAAATATATATTATCCCCTGAGAACCCCTGGAGTATATAAGTAAAAAAGTAAAGATAGTCCCATAGCATTTCAAATGCCGTAGGGGGTGAAGCGTTAGAGACCTCATTATGCTGGGTCATCAGCGTATGAGGTAGGTTGACCAGTTCCTTTCCTTCTCAGATTTTCTCTGGTACCCATTTTGCGAGGCTGGGTCGACCTCAGGGCCGTATTGGTCGGAAAAAAAGTCCCGCTCAGCTGGGGATTCGAACCCTCGACCATTTGGTTGCTAGACGAGTGCTCTAACCACTACGCTAGCCGGCCCCCCTCCTGGAGTATATACACGTATAAATATATATTATCCCCGAAGACCCCTGTAATATATACACGTATAAATATATATTATCCCCGAAGACCCCTGTAATATATACACGTATAAATATATATTATCCCCGAAGACCCCTGTAATATATACACGTATAAATATATATTATCCCCGAAGACCCCTGTAATATATACACGTATAAATATATATTATCCCCGAAGACCCCTGTAATATATACACGTATAAATATATATTATCCCCGAAGACCCCTGTAATATATACACGTATAAATATATATTATCCCCGAAGACACCTGCGTTAAAACATTCACTGCCGTTCATTTTTTTCGTTTCGTATGCACCCTCCCCCTTTTTTTGGCCACACAACTGTCATCACATTCGCCCAATAATATTAATAATAATAATAATAATCATCATCTCCTTTTGGAGCATAGGCCATGGATAAAGGTTCTCCAGTAGTCTCTGTTCTTGGATTTGTTCTCTGCTTCCGTCCAAGTGTATCCCTTGTTTCTGAGCACTTTCATAATTTCTCTTCTCTAAATATATCTACGTCTTCCTCGTTTTCTATTTCCCTGAGGATTCCATGTCGGTGCCTGTCTTGTTACGCTGGAGTCGGGTTTCCTCAGTGTATGGCCAGTCCACTTCCATTTCCTAGACATGATTTGTAACAGTTGCCCTCTGCACGTGAAATATACCAGTTATAATAAACCAATTAGTGTTGACAGAGTTTTTCCCCACTTAGTTTATCCAGAAAAGAAGACTAATAATGTACAGTATACGAAACAGAGAAAACTTAAATATTTTGGACATATTAAACGTCATGATAATCTAGAGAAAACCGTCTTGGAAGGGTACATAATGGTAACAAGAAAGAGAAGAAGACAAAGGCGAAGATGGCTGCAATACATCGTTGAGGAACTGCAAATGGATTCATCAGCAGCAAGCCATCTTGCTCACAACCGAGAGGCCTACAGGAGAGCTGTTAGGGAGTCAAAGTTCCGCAAGGGGACATGCAAATGAATGAATGAATGAATGAGTATATAAAATGTTAATCAAGTATGTAGCTATGTCCGGTGGCATTTTGTGTGCCGTGGGAGTGTGACATGTTAATGGCTTCACATTTCTAGGCCTGCGCATTATCTGAGATAGGGGTGTCAGTGCCTGTCTTTGTTTTCCGAGGGAAATGCCAGGTACTCATTTTTTTTTTCCTTTAGAGGCTGGGTTGACCCCAGTGCTGGTTGGTCTGAAAAAAATTCCACCAGAATGCGAAATCGAACCAGAAACCTTCTGGTCGGCAGACGTGTGAACTAACCACTTCACCACTTTAATGAAGTATTACTTGCAGTATATGGCAAGAGTAGACACCCCCACCACCCACTTTGTGTAGAATATAGCTACGCCCTAGGGTTCAGTGAGAAGAGCGTAGGAGGGATTTTTCAGTCATGATCTCTGGCAGCGCCATGGCCAAACCTTGTTTGAGACACCCTGGTCCGTGATGAAGAGCCTCATTGACGAATGTGTGAAGTGTGTCATCAGATTAGATTATGTACATTTCGCGCGAAGAAGATTGCGTAGGATATATACAGCTCCTGAAGATTACAGTGCACCGCTTGCCCTCTTCCCCCCCCCCCCCCCCCAGAAAAACGACATATGCAGCAGTCTGGACTGGAAGCAGCCACGTGGAAGAAAGTATGCTGTCTTGTAGATGTATCAAGATATGTGGTATACAAGCTAAGAATTTCGTGCTTTAGATAACTGGAGAAACTGTTTACCTGGGTCGCTTAATGCTTACAGTTCTTTTGTATGTGGCTTGTTACATGCTGCTTTCTCAGGCGTAGAACATAGAGTGCATAGAGTGTATGAGAGAAGGTTGTCTGGTTGTAAGCAAAGCGTATATCCACGTGAATATACGTTTTTGTTCTGCTGTAACAGCACTGTAGGTTAAGACTAAAGATAAGACTGTGAATCATGAAGTCGACAGAAATGTGCCAGTTATGATGGAGTCGAAGTCTGTAGAAGTGAGTTGAAGTCTGTAGTAATGTACCATTTATGAAGGAGTCGAAGTCGGTAGAAATGTACCATTTATGATGGAGTCGAAGTCTGTAGAAGTGAGTCGAAGTCGGTAGAAATGTACCATTTATGAAGAAGTCGGGGTCTGTAGAAATGTACCAGTTATGATGGAGTCGGGGTCACTGTTGGGCAGTAGACATACAGAGGATTCAGCATGGAAGGTCTGGCCGTGCTGTCTCCAGTGACACAAGAAGGGTTGCCATAATAACTGTTTGTGTGACTGTTGTAGAGGCTAGGAAGGTTTGCTTTCCCTAAAACTGTCAGGGATGATGGCGGATCTCCGCGTTGCTATGAGATAAAGAGTCTTGGCACCTGATGCAGGTAGTGAAGAGCTTGGTTTTCCTTGAACTTTTTAATAACATGAACTTCATTGGAAATCGGCGAAAGAGAAAACACAGGTTGATGGCGAATTTTAGCCTGTATGCCTGTTTTCATGTTCGCCGGCTGTCTAGAGGGACTAAGGCCATTATTTAAGAGACTGAATTTCTCACATAGCATCCTATTTCACTGACATCCACGTATGCAGCGCATCTCAGATGTGCCTCGCTCTTCATTTAGATATTATCTGTCATGGGAGGCTGTTTGCCAATTATCCATCGCCTCGACAACTTGATGGTGCCTGCAGTGGTAGATTATCTGTTAGGCTGAACAGGCAGGCACACGCCTAGAAGCCGGAAGACTAGAGGGCTTGCCAGGAAGGAAAAGAAGAAAAAGAACTTTGCCATGTACAGATGTCACACTCATTTAAAACTGTTATTGCCAGCAACAGCGCGTTATGTTATTGCTGCAGCAGCGCGTTATGTTATTCAAAAGACAGTGACGTATTAGTTCTATTTGGTTTGGGCAATACGAAGGGGAGTCTCATCCAGAGGGGAGTCAGGCTGTATATCAGAAGACAGACAGGGGAGTCAAGCTGTATATGATATACAACCTGAGTCTCAGCCAGAGGGGAGTCAGGCTGTATATCAGAAGACAGACAGGAGAGTCTCAGCCAGAAGGGAGTCAGGTTGTATATCAGAAAACAGACAGGGGAGTCAGGCTGTATATCAGAAGACAGACAGGGGAGTCTCAGCCAGAAGGGAGTCAGGCTGTATATCAAAAGACAGACAGGGGAGTCATTCTGTATATCAGAAGACAGACAAGGGAGTCTCAGCCAGAAGGGAGTCAGGCTGTATATCAGAAGACAGACAAGGGAGTCAGGTTGTATATCAGAAGACAGACAGGGGAGTCAGGTTGTATATCAGAAGACAGACAGGGGAGTCAGATTGTATATCAGAAGACAGACAGGGGAGTCAGGTTGTATATCAGAAGACAGACAGAGGAGTGTCAGGCTGTATATGAGAAGACAGACAGGGGAGTCAGGTTGTATATCAGAAGACAGACAGGGGAGTCAAGTTGTATATCAGAAGACGGAGTCAAGTTGTATATCAGAAGACAGACAGGGGAGTCAAGTTGTATATCAGAAGACAGACAGGGGAGTCAAGTTGTATATCAGAAGACAGACAGGGGAGTCTCAGACAGAAGAGAGCCAGGTTGTATATGAGAAGACAGAGGAGAGCCAGGCTGTATATGAGAAAACAGAGGAGAGCCAGGCTGTATATGAGAAGACAGACAGAGGAGAGCCAGGCCGTATATGAGAAGACAGAAGAGAGCCAGGCTGTATATGAGAAGACAGAAGAGAGCCAGGCTGTATATGAGAAGATAGACAGAGGAGAGCCAGGCTGTATATGAGAAGACAGACAGAGGAGAGTCAGGCTGTATATGAGAAGACAGACAGAGGAGAGCCAGGCTGTATATGAGAAGACAGGCAGAGGAGAGCCAGGCTGTATATGAGAAGACAGGCAGAGGAGAGCCAGGCTGTATATGAGAGGGCAGACAGTACAGGTCGGAGGGGGCGTGGGCCAGTATTAAGTTTAGCCTAGGGCCGAGAGGGGGGGGTGGTGGTTAATCCGTTGTTAGGGGCTTGTAGTAGGTACTGAACCCAAAAGCTTCTGGACGAGAAGGCAGGCCACTATCTACTAGACTGTTGGAAGCCCTGTGTGGCGTCTAATAGTCCGGCGGCCGGAGATGCTATCATTTGCTCCACTCTTCCAAAACTCGCTTACTTTTGTAGACGAAAGTCAGTTGGAGGCATCCTTAGCATACATCACCTTTGAAACAGTCGTGTATCTGACATATCAGATTCAGCTGCTGAACACTGGGGACAAGTAAGCGTACACACAGGACATTCCACAAATAGTCGTGTATCTGACATATCAGATTCAGCTGCTAAACACTGGGGACAAATAAGCGTACACACAGGACATTCCACAAACAGTCGTGTATCTGACATATCAGATTCAACTGCTAAACATTGAGGACAAGTAAGCGTACACACAGGACATTCCACAAATAATCGCTTGTCTCTGACCTGGGCCTAACATTCTCTTTGCTAACCAGCAGATTTCTTTTGTTGATGCTGGTTCTGTAGGCGCAGAAAGATGGTATAAGAAATGTGTTGCCTTTGTCACGTGTTGCTTGAGGTTTGGCGCTGCTTTGCCTTCTTGTGATGGCGGCGATGTTTTCTGTAGAAATGTTCTGGTAAAAGTGGCCGACGTGGTTCGCATGTCTGACACACAACAATGTGAGTTGAGTAGTGATACGTGGATACGGTCTGAGGAAGTGACTGATTTTTATTAATCCTGTGAATATCTCGTAATCTTTTTCTTTTCTCCCCCCCCCCCCCCCCTCACGAAGGAGATCCTCTATGTGGCAAACACGGACATTCAGCTGGCAGCAGCCACAGCTTTCCTGCAGATACTGGAAAAAAATCTGGTCAGTGTGGAAGAGTACAGGAAAAGCTTTCTGCAGACAATTCTCACTTCAGTTGACAATAAAAATGAAGGTATGTGCTTCTTCTTGTGTGTGTGTTTGTCTCATACTGACTGTAGAATGTCATGTGCGTTAAATGAGAGCAATGTTTGGTGCCTTTTTCTGATTCATGTGTTGACATTGGAGAGTCATGCTCCTTGCATATGGAAATTGTGTTTGTATTTTCCTTGACCTGTGACCTGTTGTATGTCGTTAAAGCGTCTAGAGGAAATGGTATCCATATTTTTTCTTGATCTGTCAGCACACTTGAGGGATTCATTTTAGTGTCTGGTCGTCTTTTCTTCCCCACCATCCAAGGAAATCGAGGTACTCATATATCCAGGTTGACTAGACTGAACCATTGGCCACTGCCATGTGAGATGATTTCTCTGACCCCCTTCACCTACTAGGCCTTCTGGAAGAGTATCCATCTAAATTAAAGTTTGTTGACCATGTTATTGGTGTCATTTCTTTTTTATTAACTGTAACACTCAGGCTTTCTTTTATTAACCGTAACACTCAGGCTGTATATGAGAAAACAGAGGAGAGCCAGGCTGTATATGAGAAGACAGACAGAGGAGAGCCAGGCCGTATATGAGAAGACAGAAGAGAGCCAGGCTGTATATGAGAAGACAGAAGAGAGCCAGGCTGTATATGAGAAGATAGACAGAGGAGAGCCAGGCTGTATATGAGAAGACAGACAGAGGAGAGTCAGGCTGTATATGAGAAGACAGACAGAGGAGAGCCAGGCTGTATATGAGAAGACAGGCAGAGGAGAGCCAGGCTGTATATGAGAAGACAGGCAGAGGAGAGCCAGGCTGTATATGAGAGGGCAGACAGTACAGGTCGGAGGGGGCGTGGGCCAGTATTAAGTTTAGCCTAGGGCCGAGAGGGGGGGTGGTGGTTAATCCGTTGTTAGGGGCTTGTAGTAGGTACTGAACCCAAAAGCTTCTGGACGAGAAGGCAGGCCACTATCTACTAGACTGTTGGAAGCCCTGTGTGGCGTCTAATAGTCCGGCGGCCGGAGATGCTATCATTTGCTCCACTCTTCCAAAACTCGCTTACTTTTGTAGACGAAAGTCAGTTGGAGGCATCCTTAGCATACATCACCTTTGAAACAGTCGTGTATCTGACATATCAGATTCAGCTGCTGAACACTGGGGACAAGTAAGCGTACACACAGGACATTCCACAAATAGTCGTGTATCTGACATATCAGATTCAGCTGCTAAACACTGGGGACAAATAAGCGTACACACAGGACATTCCACAAACAGTCGTGTATCTGACATATCAGATTCAACTGCTAAACATTGAGGACAAGTAAGCGTACACACAGGACATTCCACAAATAATCGCTTGTCTCTGACCTGGGCCTAACATTCTCTTTGCTAACCAGCAGATTTCTTTTGTTGATGCTGGTTCTGTAGGCGCAGAAAGATGGTATAAGAAATGTGTTGCCTTTGTCACGTGTTGCTTGAGGTTTGGCGCTGCTTTGCCTTCTTGTGATGGCGGCGATGTTTTCTGTAGAAATGTTCTGGTAAAAGTGGCCGACGTGGTTCGCATGTCTGACACACAACAATGTGAGTTGAGTAGTGATACGTGGATACGGTCTGAGGAAGTGACTGATTTTTATTAATCCTGTGAATATCTCGTAATCTTTTTCTTTTCTCCCCCCCCCCCCCCCCTCACGAAGGAGATCCTCTATGTGGCAAACACGGACATTCAGCTGGCAGCAGCCACAGCTTTCCTGCAGATACTGGAAAAAAATCTGGTCAGTGTGGAAGAGTACAGGAAAAGCTTTCTGCAGACAATTCTCACTTCAGTTGACAATAAAAATGAAGGTATGTGCTTCTTCTTGTGTGTGTGTTTGTCTCATACTGACTGTAGAATGTCATGTGCGTTAAATGAGAGCAATGTTTGGTGCCTTTTTCTGATTCATGTGTTGACATTGGAGAGTCATGCTCCTTGCATATGGAAATTGTGTTTGTATTTTCCTTGACCTGTGACCTGTTGTATGTCGTTAAAGCGTCTAGAGGAAATGGTATCCATATTTTTTCTTGATCTGTCAGCACACTTGAGGGATTCATTTTAGTGTCTGGTCGTCTTTTCTTCCCCACCATCCAAGGAAATCGAGGTACTCATATATCCAGGTTGACTAGACTGAACCATTGGCCACTGCCATGTGAGATGATTTCTCTGACCCCCTTCACCTACTAGGCCTTCTGGAAGAGTATCCATCTAAATTAAAGTTTGTTGACCATGTTATTGGTGTCATTTCTTTTTTATTAACTGTAACACTCAGGCTTTCTTTTATTAACCGTAACACTCAGACTTTCTTTTATTAACTGTAACACTCAGACTTTCTTTTATTAACTGTAACACTCAGACTTTCTTTTATTAACTGTAACACTCAGACTTTCTTTTATTAACTGTAACACTCAGACTTTCTTTTGTTAACTGTAACACTCAGACTTTCTTTTGTTAACTGTAACACTCAGGCTTTCTTTTATTAACTGTAACACTCAGACTTTCTTTTATTAACTGTAACACTCAGGCTTTCTTTTATTAACCGTAACACTCAGACTTTCTTTTATTAACTGTAACACTCAGACTTTCTTTTATTAACTGTAACACTCAGACTTTCTTTTATTAACTGTAACACTCAGACTTTCTTTTGTTAACTGTAACACTCAGACTTTCTTTTGTTAACTGTAACACTCAGGCTTTCTTTTATTAACCGTAACACTCAGACTTTCTTTTATTAACTGTAACACTCAGACTTTCTTTTGTTAACTGTAACACTCAGACTTTCTTTTATTAACTGTAACACTCAGACTTTCTTTTATTAACTGTAACACTCAGACTTTCTTTTATTAACTGTAACACTCAGACTTTCTTTTGTTAACTGTAACACTCAGACTTTCTTTTATTAACTGTAACACTCAGACTTTCTTTTATTAACTGTAACACTCAGACTTTTTTTATTAACTGTAACACTCAGACTTTTTTTATTAACTGTAACACTCAGACTTTCTTTTATTAACTGTAAAACTAAGGCTTTCTTTTATTAACTGTAACACTCAGACTTTCTTTTATTAACTGTAACACTAAGGCTTTCTTTTATTAACTGTAACACTCAGACTTTCTTTTATTAACTGTAACACTCAGACTTTCTTTTATTAACTGTAACACTCAGACTTTCTTTTATTAACTGTAAAACTAAGGCTTTCTTTTATTAACTGTAACACTCAGACTTTCTTTTATTAACTGTAACACTCAGACTTTCTTTTATTAACTGTAACACTCAGACTTTCTTTTATTAACTGTAACACTCAGACTTTCTTTTATTAACTGTAAAACTAAGGCTTTCTTTTATTAACTGTAACACTCAGACTTTCTTTTATTAACTGTAACACTAAGGCTTTCTTTTATTAACTGTAACACTCAGACTTTCTTTTATTAACTGTAACACTCAGACTTTCTTTTATTAACTGTAACACTCAGACTTTCTTTTATTAACTGTAAAACTAAGGCTTTCTTTTATTAACTGTAACACTCAGACTTTCTTTTATTAACTGTAAAACTAAGGCTTTCTTTTATTAACTGTAACACTCAGACTTTCTTTTATTAACTGTAACACTCAGACTTTCTTTTATTAGCTGTAACACTCAGACTTTCTTTTATTAGCTGTAACACTTAAGCTTTCTTTTATTAGCTGTAACACTCTGGCTTTCTTTTATTAGCTGTAACACTCAGATTTTCTTTTATTAACTGTAACACTCAGACTTTCTTTTATTAACTGTAACACTCAGACTTTCTTTTATTAGCTGTAACACTCAGACTTTCTTTATTAGCTGTAACACTCAGACTTTCTTTTATTAGCTGTAACACTCAGACTTTCTTTTATTAGCTGTAACACTCAGACTTTCTTTTATTAGCTGTAACACTCAGACTTTCTTTTATTAGCTGTAACACTCAGACTTTCTTTTATTAGCTGTAACACTCAGACTTTCTTTTATTAGCTGTAACACTCAGACTTTCTTTTATTAGCTGTAACACTCAGACTTTCTTTTTTAACTGTAACACTCAGACTTTCTTTTATTAACTGTAACACTCAGACTTTCTTTTATTAGCTGTAACACTCAGACTTCTTTTATTAACTGTAACACTCAGGCTTTCTTTTATTAGCTGTAACACTTAAGCTTTCTTTTATTAGCTGTAACACTCTGGCTTTCTTTTATTAGCTGTAACACTCAGATTTTCTTTTATTAACTGTAACACTCAGACTTTCTTTTATTAACTGTAACACTCAGACTTTCTTTTATTAGCTGTAACACTCAGACTTTCTTTATTAGCTGTAACACTCAGACTTTCTTTTATTAGCTGTAACACTCAGACTTTCTTTTATTAGCTGTAACACTCAGACTTTCTTTTATTAGCTGTAACACTCAGACTTTCTTTTATTAGCTGTAACACTCAGACTTTCTTTTATTAGCTGTAACACTCAGACTTTCTTTTATTAGCTGTAACACTCAGACTTTCTTTTATTAACTGTAACACTCAGACTTTCTTTTATTAACTGTAACACTCAGACTTTCTTTTATTAGCTGTAACACTCAGACTTTCTTTTATTAACTGTAACACACAGGCTTTCATTGCCTTAAGACAAGCCATTGTCGATGTTTAAAAATGTGCATACAGTTACAAATACATGAGCATGCACATGAACATAGTTGACAAGTAGATGAAATGCAGTAAATAGAAGAGCATTAAAAAGAGTGTAGACATGAAATATTTAGATGGAAGAATGTAGACAAGAAATATTTAGATGGAAGAATGTAGACAAGAAATATTTAGATGGAAGAATGTAGACAATAAATATTTAGATGGAAGAATATAGACAAGAAATATTTAGATGAAAGAGTGTAGACAAGAAATATTTAGATGAAAGAGTGTAGACAAGAAATATTTAGATGGAAGAGTGTAGACAAGAAATATTTAGATGGAAAAGTGTAGACAAGAAATATTTAGATGGAAAAGTGTAGACAAGAAATATTTAGATGGAAGAGTGTAGACAAGAAATATTTAGATGGAAAAGTGTAGACAAGAAATATTTAGATGGAAGAGTGTAGACAAGAAATATTTAGATGGAAGAGTGTAGACAAGAAATATTTAGATGGAAGAGTGTAGACAAGAAATATTTAGATGGAAGAGTTTAGACAAGAAATATTTAGATGGAAGAGTTTAGACAAGAAATATTTAGATGGAAGAGTTTAGACAAGAAATAATAACAAGCTGAAAGGCGATAATGAGGAGTACAAACAAAAAGAATTGAGGAACATTAGCTAGTAATTGTTATCTAAATGAGTTATCTCAGAGTGTGTATGGACACTTAATCACTGACATGTAATGACTGACACGTAATCACTGTCAGCAGGGTTAGGGGTAGAGCAGCAGAGTTAAAGAGTTAGGGTTAGCTTGTACTTTAAGTGTCCAGTGAGTAAGCATTGGTGATTCAGTGTCATGTGATTCAGTGTCAACAAGCCTTGCAAGAATCTGCCAGACACAAGAACTTGAAGTGCTTAGTTTAACAGATATTGTTTTATAACAATTTTGATGTGAAATGTTCATTTTTTCAGTGTGTGTTAACTTTGATGGTCATTGTCAATCGTTCTTCTCCATTTTGTGTAGTCTTTTGTTTTTTGTCACTGGATCATTTGCCTTTCTTTTCCCGTGGCTGTTGGTCTGTTGGTTCAAATGCTCATCTGTCTTCTTCTCTTTTTCCCTTGAGTTTTCCAGTGATAATTAGGTTCTCTAATTCCAGTCTTATTATGTATTATTATCCCAGAGAATCGCAGTTTTTTGTTGTTGTTGCTTGATTGTTTAATTAGTTTCTGATGTTCTGAAACTTTTCTGGAAACTTCTTCATTTGTTTTTCTGGCAGTTCTGGATACATATTGCATCTTTATCCAAAAATCATAGAGACGTTTCCATTTTCTGTTTTTTTTTCTGTAAAGTCTGACATTTTAATGGACAATGATTAATTGTTTCTGCTTTCAGTTTCATGATCAATTGTTTCCAGTTGGTCTTTTTTGTTTTGTTTTGTTACAATGGTTAATTATTTTCTTATTTCCAGTTTCATGCTGATCAGTTGTCTTTGTTGTACCGTGTAATGATTAACTGTTCATTATTGCTAGTTTGATGATGATTAATCATCTCTGTTGCTGTTATAATGATTAAATATTCATTATTGCTAGTTGAATGATGATTAAATATTCATTATTGCTAGTTGAATGGTGATTAAATATTCATTAGTGCTAGTTGATTGATGATTAAACATTCATTATTGCTAATTGAATGATGATTAAATATTCATTATTGTTGGCTGAATGATGATTAAATATTAATCATTGTTAGTTGAATTATGATTAAATATTAATTATTGCTAGTTGAATGATGATTAAATATTCATTATTGTTAGTTGAATGATGATTAAATATTCATTGTTGCTAGTTGAATGATGATTAATTGCTTCATGTTGGAGACCTGCTGATGATTGTTTTCTGGTATTGTTTTTTATGGTGATCATGTCCTTTATTTCTGATTCTAACAGACATTTGCTATTGATAGGTGAGATGTTATTGATCAGTTAATGTTACTGAGTTCTTTTTATTGACAGCAGTGATGATGAAGATGAAAAGTAATAATGATATTAATAAGATCATGATGTTTATAAGTACAGATTTATTGAAAGAAGTAACTGTTTATTAATGAAAACAAATTACTATCAATATAATAAGTTTTTTGATATAGTCACATTTGTATTTTTTCAGAAGTATCCAGCGCATGGTTGGAGACTCTGCTAAACTGTATTGACTTGCTGCCACAGGATGTTGTGGAGAAAGATGTAAGCATGAAAACATCTCTAGCTATTCTTCATTGTAGCCTGTAGCACTGTGGCCATTTATTTCAGTCTTAGCAGTAAGAACCACTTCTTTCAGTGAGATCTGGTCTAGCAAACATCATTTTTATAACAGGACATCTAAGTTATCATGATTTGAATTAGTGCTGTTGTTACCTCAGTGAAACTGAGAGTTGAATGGTCCTGGCATGTGAAACCAGGGCGCGGAAACTTAGGCATCGTGTCAGGCTAGGAGTCTTCTGCCTCGTTGATCACATATGCAACGACACCAGTCTCACAGATGCAGCAGTTTGTCTCTGGTTTTACAAGATCCATCTCTTCCTCCAGCTCCTCTATTAATTCATAAAATTCTGTCGCACAATGCTGCACCCTATCTGTTGTCGTTATTCAAATCCAACCCAAAACACAGTCAATGCTTAAGCAATTATTTCTCCCAAAACCAAGGCTTGACATATTTAAAAACAAAGCTTCTCTTACTCAGCTACCAACCTTTGGAATACCTTACCAACTCATGTAAAACTTATACGTAATATTTGTTCTTATAACTTCAGACTTTGTCATCTCTGTTTGATATGAACTATATGCCTCCTTAAGCATAATCTAAAGTAGCTTAAAGTATGGCTTGATTGTTGTAATTTTTTTATACTGCTTTTCTATAAATTTGTTAGTTTTGAATGAATGTAAGAATGCAAGTTTATTTCATGTTGTTACATAAATCAGAGTGTAGAGTGTATGGAGATGAGATAGGTTTATTATGGGCAGAATGTTAGACGGGCCTGCGTGCCCAATTCTTAACCCTTTGAAAATAAAGATGTTCGTTTGTTCGTTCCTCATCCTCCTCCAGGAACCATAAGTTTAATGTTAGCAGCTGATACCATGAAGGCATTGAGTAGAATGCTGTCAGATTGGGAGCAAGTTACAGAGGGGTTTTTTTTTCACTCCCTGAGTGGTGCTAGATAGCAGGAGTGTGCAGTACTTCTTTAGCAAACTCCACCCCCATGGAGATTGTGGTGACCTCTGCCATTTTAGCCAGACTAGGCATGTTGCTGGGAGTACCAGTGAAGAAGTGGGACAGGGTCTTGGTCAGCTGTGTTTCTCCAGCCCTGATAGCAGCATGTCAGCAGTGTTTCTCAAGCCCTGAGAGCATCGTGTCAGCAGCATGTCAGTGGTGTTTCTCCAGCCCTGATAGCAGCATATCAGCAGTAGGTTGCTGACTGCCAAATTGGACAGCAGCTTCACTGCTGCTCTGTTCTTCTTAAAGGGAGAATGTCAGCACAGGTGCATGTACTCTGTGGCACCAGTTAAAATCCTCATTAGCTAAAGGGCAGTAACTGTGTGGAGAAAACTCATAACTTTCAGTCTGAAAAATGTCATAGCTATCAGTTCTGATATGTGAAATATATTTGCAGCAACTAAATGAATAAATGTTTTTGTACCAGCTTTACAGCAGTGGTGAACATGTTTATTTGTTTTTTTTTTTGTCCACATTAAGTAATGTAAAGAATCCTTATTCTTCTGTTTTCAAAAATGTAATATTTATAGTTTCATCATCATCCTGCTCATTTCCTGTTGAAAGATTAGGTGCAGTGGTCCTCCAGATTTATGGAGTCCTGGCAGATTTATTTTGTTGTCATCTAACATTTTTTTTCTGATTTCTTTATTTTACATAATGTGATCTACCTATCAGGCAGGAAAACAAAATATACCACAGGATGCCTGAAATCACAAGAAGGTAAAATGTTAATGGGAAAAGAAGACATTGTGGACAGGTGGACAGAGTATATCGGTGAGCTATATGGAGGAGAAAGACCAGAATTAACACCAGATACTGAAAACTGTGATGGACCAACAATACTTGAAGATGAAATCATAGATGCCATCAAACACATGAAGAAAGGAAAAGCGACTGGGCCTGATAATATAACAATAGAAGAAATAGAGGCACTAGAGGAGACAGGAATAAAAATAATAACCAAGTTACTGAATGACATTTACAACAGTGGTTATATTCCCAGTGACCTGATTAAATCCACGTTTATAGCACTACCAAAGAAACCAGGTGCAAAGGAATGTGACGACCACCGGACTATCAGCCCCTCATGTCACATAACGAAGCTACTTCTGAGAATAATTATGAGAAGAACAAGGAAAAAGATAAAAATGGAAATAGCAGATGAACAGTTTGGATTTGTTGAAGGAAAGGGAACACACAATGCCATTTATGCTTTACGAACACTAACAGAAAGAGCTTTAGAAGTACAAAAAGATCTCTACTTTATGCTTCATTGATTACACCAAGGCATTTGACAAGGTGAAACATAATGAAATTATTAAAATGCTTGAAGACATCAATATAGACGGCAAAGACCTGAGGATTGTAAAACATCTATACTGGCAGCAAGAAGCAGCAGTTCGAGTTGAAAATAGAATTGGAAAATATCAACCTATAAAACAAGGGGTGCGACAAGGATGTGTACTATCTCCAGACCTTTTTTCTCTGTATAGCGAGAATATTCTAAGAATAATCATCACAGAACCAGGCATAAAAATTGGAGGATACAGTATTAACAACCTTCGGTATGCTGACGACACAGTACTGATAGCTAAGAACCAACAAGACCTGCAAAATCTCTTGGATAAAGTCGCCAAAGAAAGTGAACAGTAAGGCCTTACTTTGAACATCAAAAAGACAGAAACTATGGTTATATCTAAGAAACAGAATCCACCAGCATGCAGTATTAAATTAAACGGAACTATTCTAAAGCAGAAATTCGAATACCTTGGAGCAGTAATAACTTCAGATAGGAAATGCAGAACAGAAATTAGGAACAGAATAGGCCAAGCAAAGACTGCATTTCAGAGAATGAGAAACATATTAACCAACACATCCTTATCAATGAATGTTAGAAAACGAGTCCTAAAATGCTATATTGAACCTATCTTGTTATATGGAAGTGAATCATGGACAATAGGCAAGTCTGCACAAAAATCATTGGAAGCAGCAGAAATGTGGTTTATTAGAAGAATGTTGCGAATCCCCTGGACAGCAAAAATAACTAATGAAGAATGTATGAGAAGAGCTGGAGAGACAAAAAACCTTGTCAAAAAGATAAGAGAGAGACAATGTACTTTCATAGGACATGCAATGAGAAGAGGGGGCATTGAAAATATTATAACAACAGGAAAAATAGAAGGAAGAAGATGAAGAGGAAGACCAAGAGAAATGATACTGGACAGTCTGACGGGATGGTGTGAGAGGAGATCAGCAACTGAGCTGATGGCCTGCATGAAGGATCGTGTACTCTGGAGAAGCATAATAGCCAACGCCAGTCGGCACGGCACATGATGATGATGATCTACCTTTTCCAGAAGTGTCATTGACTATATAATTCATGTAATCAAGCATTATGTTTGGTCTCCCATTTATGGTATTATTTAGATAATTTATTCCTGTAATGAACAATTTAAATATTTTCTTTATTTAATTCTGTTCAGATTATTGATTTTTGTTCAGTATACTTTAAATGTTTTGCATTGTATTTTGGCCTGTTTTTCTATTGTTTGTGACCTTTGGTTGTGCAGCTTTATTGTTTTGTGGTATATTATTTTATTTGTATTGTTTTGTGGCTTTCAGTTGTGTTGTTTTTGTTGCCTCTCGGCTGCAAAATTCTTAAACCATTCAGCCGTTACGTATTTTCAGATACTCCATGGAAAAGACTATGTATGTATAAGAGAATAAAACCTGATTTGTTTGTATCACAACATTTTTTTTTTGTACCTGCATTTGTTATATTTAGGTTTTCATACATTTTCCATGTTGTATCTAGGAATTCACACTTTTTCTATGTTGTAGTTTTGTAACTATTATTATCACTTTCATATGTTCTGTTGTTCACTTATAACTCCTTTTACTGTTTTGTACTTTCTCAAAGATCAGTTTCTACATTGATACAGTCCATTTTTATGCCAATCGTTTCTGATCAGTTAAATTTTATTTCATTTCTTTTGTCTTAATGTGGAAATAAATGCACTTTGCATAATGTACAAAAATAAAATATGAACAGAAAATAATGTAATAAATTAATAAATGGTCAAAAATATTGATGTTCAGGGGAATGAGCTTAATTTTATTTGACAGGTAAAAATGCAGCTGTCATGAAAAGGACAGTCACTCTACTAAATATCCAATGACGTTTGTAATAATTAGAGTTCATTTCAGAAAACACTCCTCAGCCATTTTGTAGAATGTTTGGTCTAATTTTTCCTGGCTGCTTTGAGTATCTCACACAGCCATCAACACAAACTTGTATAAATTGTTCCCTTTTGAGAAGGATATTTGTAATAAAATTCCTCAGCTTGTATCAGTGAGTTTTTGTGTATTTTATCATATTTTATGGCGTTTAGCTATCACTCCTCCAAGAACTCATCAGATAGTAATTTGCATTCACATTATGTAGTGTGAGGTTGACAAGATTGAACTCCTGAACTCTACCAAACAACATCTATGGCCCATGAACATTTTTTATAATAAAAAGATCTCGAACAAGATGTTTTACAGAGACATGAAGTAATACCAGTTTTTAGTGTTTACGATAGTTAACTGTGGAACAAAACCATATAACTAGTCTTCTTCTTCTTCTTCTTCGCATTGTCTGTCTATACCTGCAGTCCTGTCTCTTGGATAAATTTCACTGTTTTTTGTAATTCATGTATGGAACCGTAGAGCTTATCTTCTTTAGTGGTTTCACTGGGCCAGTAATTATTTCTCAGTGTTTCATAGTTGGTACAGTTCTGGAGGATATGTTCCACAGTTTGGGGCACCTGGGCACATGTACATAGATTAGTAGTACCAACCTTAAACTTTGTATACATATGACTTCGGAGTTGGCTGTGTCCTGTTCGGAGACGGAAGATGGTGACTTGTTCCTTTCTGTTTAGCATGTGATAGTCATCATGTGGTGGTGTTTGTGGCTTCCTGTAGGTTTTTATCATGCTTTTCTTCTGATTATAAGTGATTGGTATGTCTGGTTGCTCCATTTCAGTGCCATTTTTGGCCAGATGGTCAGCTTTCTCATTGCCTGGTATCCTACAGTGGGAGGGAATCCATTGCAAAGTGACTCCATGTTGTAAGCCAATTTTTGACAAGGTATCCTTAAGGTCTGGTAGTTTGTTGCACTGAAGAGCTTCCAGTACTGATCTTGCATCTGTGAGAATTACTACAGGACATGTATCAATTCTGGAGTCTGATAGTTTTTCAACTGAGTTTTTCAACTGCAGCAATAATTGCCCTAACTTCTGCATCATAGTTGTTGCAGTATTTTCCAGTGGGTATGGAAATCTTGTCAGTGGTGTTGTTTGGATATTCAATATATGTGCTCCTGCCCCTCCATTCTTTATGGCATTGTGTGCAGATCCGTCTGTATCCACACGTATCCAGGTGTCACATGGATATTTGTCATCTAGCACTCTAAGTGTGGCTGTTGATCTTACAAGATTGCTTTGCATCTCACCATTCTGCACACCTTTCACTTCAGTCTGAATAGTTATTTGTGTATAATCTGCTTCTTTCCATGGTGTATGCTCTGGTACAGATGATAATGGAACAACTACAGTTGGAAGGTCAGGTATCAGCTTACGCATACGCTTGGCCTGGTGAATGAAGCTGCTTCTTTTAAGCCGACTTAATGCCAAGTTATTGAATCTCTCCTTCAGGGGATGGCTTACAGAGCTAAGGAATTTCTCTCCCATGGTCATGACCTTTGTGTCTCTACGTTCCTTTAGCGCTTGAACACCAGCTATTTTCTGCATTTCTAACCATATAACTAGTAATTTTTTCAAGAATTTTCTAATAAGCCATTTAAGAAACTCATAGTAGGTTAAAATTTAAGCAACTCATTCATTCATTCATTTTCATATCCCTCTGCTGAACCTTGCTTCCCTAACAGCACTCCTGTAGGCCTCTCGGTTGTAAGCAAGATGCTCTGCTGCTGATGCATCCATTTGCAGATTATCAACGATGTCTTGCGGCTATCTTCAGCTTGGTCTTCTTCTCATTCTCCTTTCCCATTATGTACCCATCGAATATGGTCTTCTCTAAATTCTCATGACGTTTAATGTGTCCAAAATATTTAAGTTTTCTTTATTTAATCCTCTTTACTAGCCAGTCTTCTTCAGTATTAGGTTCTTGTAGTATGGATATATTTGTTCTTTCTTGTGTCCATGATATTTGAGGAACTGTTCTGTAGCATTTACATTCAAAGGCATTTATGTGTTTCTCAGCTGTTTTGTTAAGTGTCCAGGTCTCACAGGCATATGTTGCAATGGGAAAAATGCATGCCCTTAAAAATCTTATTTTTGTAGTTCTGTCTGTTCCTCTCCACAGATTCTTTAGTTGTTTTACTTTCTGAAGAGTGATAGATGTTCTCCTTTTAATTTCCCTCATTGTATCTCCATTATTAGTTAGTTGTGATCCAAGATATTCAAAACTCTCCACTTTTTCCAATTTTTCCTCATTGATACATATATCAGGTGCCTTATTTGTTTTGTCATTTGTCATCAGTTTAGTTTTCTTTGCATTAAGATAGAGGTTTTGCTTTTCGCTATTCTTACAGACTGACATAATTAGTTTTTCCATTCCTTTTTGTGTTGTGGACAGTAATACTGTGCCATCAGCATATCTAATCTCTGGTATTTCATAACCTCCAATTGTTATGGCATCATAATATTCTTTGCCTACATCTTCTCTAACATTCCTCATTATATTTTCAGTATACAAGTTAAATAAGTAAGGTGACAATATGCACCCCTGACGGACCCCTTGTTTTATGTCAGACCAAGTTGTTGTTTCACCATTTATTATTACTGCTGCCTGTTGGTCTAGATACAGCAGTGATGTTAATTGTATCAAATGTATTGGAAATCCTATTTTTTCCATTATTTCCCAAAGTTTCTTGTATTGTATACAACCAAATGCCTTTGAGTAGTCTATAAAAGATAAATATAGATTCACATTAAACTCTCTGCATTTCTCTATTATTAATCTTATATTGAATATATGATCTCTTGATCCTCTTCCTTGCCTGAAACCAGCTTGTTTATAGCAAAATAGGGCTTGAAATTAACAAGGACAAAACAGAAATGAAACTTCCCATTAATCAAAATGGAAAAATTCACATAGAAGGGACAGATATTGAAGAAGTCAATCAATTTGCATACCTTGGCAGCTACATAGACCAGGATGATGACACCAGAACGGAAGTTAGAATTAGAATTTGCAAAAGCAGCATTGACATTCAAGAATCTTGAGAACATATGGCATTTAAAAGTTATAAGCACAAAAACCAAGTTAAGACTATTCAAGTCAAATGTAATATCCGCCCTCATTTATGCATGTGAAAGCTGGAAAACAACTAAAGAAATAGACAAGAAATTAGACTCTTTTGAAAACAAATGCCTAAGGAAAATACTTGGCATCAAGTGGAACGAATTCAAGAACAATGCAGAGATAAGACAGATGACTGAACAACAACCAGTCTCACAGGTGATCAGAAAAAGGAGATGGACATATGTTGGTCACGTGATGAGAAGAAACAGTCAGAGAATCCCAAAACAAGCTATAAAATGGAGCACAACAGGCCAAAGAAAAAGAGGCAGACTGCATGAAACTCTGAAGAGGACATTGTTAAGAGAGGCCAAATTAATAGGCATAAAATCCCTTGATGAGATTGAAAGACTCCCAAAGACAGGAAAAATTGGCGAACTACCTTGCGAGCCCTATGTGACATTTAATGGCATGGGAAGGATATAAGATATAAGAAGTAGGTTAAAATTTAAAACAACTCGTAGGTTAAAATTTAATAAACTCATAGTAGGTTAAAAGTTTCTCATGGCGAAGGTCGGGGGTTCGAATCCAGCCGGCGGCACCCCAGTCACCCAGCTGTAGAAATGGGTACCCGACTTCTTCTGGAGTTGGGGAAGGAAAGACAGCCAGGCGTGATACTGACCATATCACCCTCTAGTGTGCTGACAGGTCAAGGAAAATATGGGCACTAACACCATATCCCTATGTGCCTCCAAGGCATGACAGGGTCACCTTTACCTTACCTAGGTTAAAAGTTAAGGAACTCATAGTAGGTTAAAATTTAAGCAACTCATAGTAGATTAAAACTTAAATAACTCATAGTAGGTTAAAATTTAAGCAACTCATAGTAGGTTAAAATTTAAACAACTCATAGTAGGTTAAAATTTGAACAACTCATAGTAGGTTAAAATTTAAGCAACTCATAATAGGTTAAAAGTTAAGCAGTTGTCCCCCTAAAGGAGATTTTTTTTTTTTAACATTGACTAGTAAATGAAATATGTTAGATTTTGTGGTTCATTGTTTGCCAATCCCTGCCTTAGACCACTGTGCTAATTAGAGAGAGACTTGCTTAACCTTTAATATACAAAACAGTGTCATGTATTAACATCTTTTTGTAATGAAAAGCCACTTCCATGATACTTTACTGGCAAATGATGTGATGCCTGTTTATAGCATTTGCAGTAATCTAAAATTATGACAGCAGAACAAAATCTGTAGGTATTTTATTTTTAATGTTTTTATAAAAGCCATTTTAAATAGCTCATGGCAGATTGCGAGTTCATTGTTAAGAGAAGCCATTTCAGCGAGCATAACATCTCGTGATGAGAATTAAAAAATCGCCAAAGACAGGACGTGTTGGCGAACTACAATGTGGGCCCTGTGTGACGTTTAACAGCACAGGAAGGATGTAAGATTGTGAGTTAAAAACCATGATTATTTACTGTGGTTATCAGTGCCTTTTATTTTTCTGGCCTGTTTAGACATCCATTTTTGTTATCCTTATTTCTAGTTAAAAGAAGTGTAACTTTCACATCATTTTAGAATGTGTGGTAATACAAATATGTAGGTGCAGCCATTAAAGCCTTTCAGACATGTTCATAATTATTTAAAATCAACAATGCGCTGTATAACCCTGTGTGTGTTGGTAACCCAGATAAGACAGTTCTATGTTTGTTTGTTGTTTTGTAGTCAGACTGTAGCCTTCACACTGTCACAGAGTGGGAGAGGAAGGGGAGAGTTTTGGTTCCTTGTCCTGCACTACACTCCAGGCTTAGACTGTGATATAGTGAGCAGAATCAAAATATACACTGTGGTATAGTGAGCAGAATCAAAACATACACTGTGGTATAGTGAGCAGAATCAAAACATACACTGTGGTATAGTGAGCATAATCAAAACATACACCGTGGTATAGTGAGCAGAATGAAAACACTGATTATAACCAGTGTTAATTAATACTTGCATGAGTCTGGTGTCCATTTAGTGACATTGTTCTTGTTATACTAAAATTTATCATTGTTGATAATCTGCAAATGGATGCATCAGCAGCAGTGCATCTTGCTTACAACTGAGAGGTCTACAGGAGAGCTGTTAGGGAGGTAGAGTTCCGCCTGGAACATGCAAATGACTGACTGATACTAAAATTTAATATTTAAAATTGTATTTTCATTTCTTCTCCTGTCAAATTTTTTTATGAATTATAGCTTGTAACTGGCATATCGTGTCTAAATAAGCTAACTTAAACCTTTTGAAAACTGGTTTATGTCTGAAATCAAGCTGTGTTCTGTAGTATTCATGTATAATGTATAAGTTATTTGTTAATGTAATACATTTTATATTTGCCTTTCTTTTATTTGTTATCATTTCTCTTTCCTTTGGTCTTCGTTTGAATGAACCTTTAAGGCACCCCAGCTGTTTATCTGTCATTGCTTCTTCACTTCTGTGCCAGGTTGCTTTTTGTTGGCCTCTCTTTCTCATTACTTCGGTTGTCTATTGCATGGCCGTGTTTGGTGATGTTGCTGATATATGTACACCTTATGCTAAATCAAATGTAATGTATGTAGATATGGTTTTTAATAAACTAATTTCAGTGACTGCATATAATGTTGACCTATATTTGGTGTTAACTATTACAATTTTTATGAATGTGAATTGTACAAATTGTAGCTCTAATGATGTCAACAAAGAACATCACACCATATATATATATATATATCTCTCTCTCTCTCTCTCTGAACCTTAAGTGCCCAGGGCACATGGGGCTTCCGCAAGGGTTTTCCACAAATGCCTGTCCTTCGCCTTTTTTTCTGCTCTTGCCCAGGTGAGCCCTCTATTGCTCAACATCCTTTCTGTTGTTCTTCTCCATGTCTCTTTTGGTCTACCCTTACTTCTGCTCCCCTGTATATATATATATATATATATATATATATATATATATATAATTGTATAAACAAACAAACAAGCATACAAAAAAAACACAAACACAAATACATACATAAAAATATGTTTTTTATTTCTCTCTGAAGTACATTGTCTACTGTTTTTCGACTGCTAACTATACAACCCTGTGCTGAGTGTCTTTAGTGTGTGAAAGTTTTGTTGTTAACACCAGGAACTCTGTAGAAATAATTTAAAAAAAAGGAAGCAAATGCTGCATTACCAACGATGCAACATTTCCTTCACTTATACAGAGTTCCTGATGTTATATATGGTTTAGACATAACTATGTTTGTTTATATGCCTGTAAAATTATATCATAAACACATTTTGTTACACTTATTGACAGATGTTTTTCCTTTATGCTTGTTCCAGGTGTTATCAATTGCTGTGAGCAAGGGACAGCTTTGTCAAACTCTCCGGGCCAGGCTGTCTTGTTGTAAGATTCTGGGTAAAGTGTCTTCAAAGTTTGGAAATTTTGTGTAAGTGGTTGTCCTGTTTTTTTGCTAAGAATAATAACCAGTGTCCCTGTTTGTGCTAGGAATAATAAGTTTTATGTGAATAATGTTCATTGTTATCAGATCAGATCAGATAGTGCCATACTGATAGATGTAGGCAATCATCTCTTTCCATCTAACTTGATCCTCTGTGTCTTGAATCAAGTTGATTGCCATTTTCCTCTAAACCTTGCAGTCAGGCCATCCAGGTATTTCTGTTTTCTCCATCCTCTCTGTCTTCTGCCATTTATCTTTCCAGGCATAACTAATTTTTGAAGAGCTTCACATCTGCTGATGAGCCTGAGAAACTTTGATTGTCCTTTTTCTTATGTGCAATACTAGTTTGAGATATTCCTTTGCCTGCTGTAATACTTCTTCATTTGCATTTCTGGCCGTTCATGGTATGCGAAGCATCCTTCTTGAGAACCGCATTTCAGTAGCCTTTATTCTGTGTTCTAGCTGTTTATTCATAGTTAATGTTTCACTTGCTCAAAGTAAAATAGGTCCATTGTTGAATAATAATTTTTTTGTGAAAAATGGTTCTTAATTACTCTACAAATAAAAAGTTTTGATGGAATAATGGTGTATCTATGCCAGGATTAACACATTTTGTGTGAATCTTCTTCTTACATCTTACATCCTTCCCATGCCATTAAACATCACATAGGGCTCACATGGTAGATTGCTAAGATTTCCTGTTTTCGGTGAGCTTTTCAACCTCATCAAGGGATGTTATTCCCACTAAGCTGGCCTCTCTTAACACTGTCCTCTTTAGAGTTTCACATGGTCAACCTTTTTTTCTTCAGCCTGTTGTGTTCCACTTGATAGATTGTTTAGAGATTCTCTGACTGTTTCTTCTCAGAACATGCCCAACATATGTCCATCTTCTTTTTTCTGATCAGCCATGAGTCAGGTTGTTGTTTGCTCATCTGTCTTATCTCTGCGGTGTTCTTGAATTTGTTCCACTTTATACTGAGTATTTTCCTGAAGCATTTGTTTTCAAAAGAGTCTAATTTCTTGTCTATTTCTTCAGTTGTTTTCCAGCTTTCACATGCATAAATGAGGATAGATATTAAATTTGAATTGAATAATCTTAACTTGGTTTTTCATACTTATAACTTTTGAATGCTATATGTTCTCAAGATTCCTGAAGGTCAATGCTGCTTTTTCATTTCAAATTCTAACTTCATTTCTGGTGTCACCATCCTGGTCTGTGTAGCTGCCAGATATGCAAATTGGTTTACTTATTCAACAACTGATCCTTCTGTGTATATTTGTGTGAATAGTAGTTTTTTATTACACAGGAAATAAAAATGTTTTGATGCAAAAATAATATATTTGTGCCAGGAGTAACAAATTTTGTGTGAATAGTGCTCCCTCTTTACATGAAAATATTTTTTTGTAGCTTATGATTTTTCATTTTTGCTCTCTTTCATCAGGATCAAGAACGATGTCCTGCCTGTTGTGTTGTCACTTTGTGGTGATGTTGAGTATGAAGTGCGAGCATGTATGTGCCAGAGGTTGGACGCTGTGGCTCATGGGCTTGGGTGAGTACTCAAAGCTCGCATGGATTTAGTTACAAGTTTCATTGAAATTCTCATCATTATCACTATCCCGCAGCTCTCCTGATATGTCTTCTACATTCAAATTCTAATAAAAATTTGTTGGTTATTTAGACCAGGCTGTTCTAAAAAAAAAAGTATCAAGATTTGTGTTTCTAACTTTGCACTTTCCTCTTATCTTTTCATTCTGTGTTGCTCTAGGTCTCCTCCTAATTTTGTATATTTTATCATGTTTCGACTTGCACAAGTAAGCATTTCTTACTTCTCTTTAAAGATGTTTGCTATCCTTTTTTTTTTTTTTTTAATCTTTTGGTCTGTCACCTACAGACTGGAGTTGACCAAATCGAAGCTCCTTCCACAGTTGATAGAGTTGTCTGAGGATGAGTCTCACAATGTTATATGTGCGTGTTTGGAGGCGACGGCAAACATAATTGCCATGTTGGATAGAGGTAAGGGTGAGGAAGATTGCATGTATGTTATCAGACAATGTGGCTTTTCCTTTTTTTTTGCCAGAGATGTGTTGATCAGTTGCTGTTAATGTTTAAACAATTTTTCAATTGAGAAAAGGCAGGAATTAGGAAAGTTTTTGGAAAAAAAAGGAAGAGCTTGTGAAGCTAACTAGTTGTGGCTTTTAAAATGACTGGATTTTAAAAAATACGTGAACTAAACTGGTGTTAAAAAAATAATGCTCTCCATATGTGACTTCTTAAACAGAGAACAGTTGCCATGCTCAGAGCATTGGCAGCCAGGCTTCCTGCTATTTGTTTGGTCCGTGATACTTCTTATCAGATAATTCAGTGATATTTCTTATCATATAAGTATAGTTCAGTGATATTTCTTATCATATAAGTATAGTTCAGTGATATTTCTTATCATATAAGTTTTCTTATCTTGTCTGTGCCACATAGTCAGAACATTCAGATATTTTTCTCTTGGTCTCCTCCTCTTTATTCTCCCCTGAGTTTTCCAGTGACCTCTGTCACCTCATGTACAAAGAGTCCTGTCATCTCATGACATGTACAAAGAGTCCTGTCATCTTATGACATGTACAAAGAGTCCTGTTTTTTTCATTATGATTTTAATTAGGTTTTCATGTGGTGAGATTTCACTGAATGAAAACAGTTAAGGAAAAACTAAAAAAAATTATCTGTATGAATGTAGAGTAAGGGGAGAATGAACACAAAGAACTTAGCTTCTTTAGTTATGCCCGCTGATGTCATCAGGCAGAAAACTGATCTTCGAGGTGTGTCAAAAATTCATAAAGGTAGCTAAATGAGGCACATTTGGAGTGCATAACACTGTGTTACCATAAGGAGGGTGCCTTGAATGTGAGAGATACATTCATATCTTGTTTAGAAAAAAATGGCAATCATGTTTTTGTAACTGAAGATAGAATTTTCTACAATTTAAAGTTTCTTATGTGTGGAGATTTTTGAGACGCCTTGTATATTGTGAAAGTGACAAAAATTTTTTTGCTTGGGGGGGGGGGGGGGGAATGCTACATTTGTTCAGTATACAGGATAAAAATCAGTTTAATATCACAGAATGTAAGCTGAAGGCAGCCTGTATTGCCACTTGGATAGTATGGTGTTTGTACCCATTTATTCCTTAACTTTTCAGTAGTGTACTTGTCAGTAGTGTCACACTGACCTCCATTCATCTGCCAGCTCCAAGAGAAGTTGGGTATTCTCACAGCGTTATCTTTTATTTCGTGCCTGCAAAAATTTTGTTGTTGTTTGTTTAAAGAGCAGATGCAGCATTTTTTCCCCTTTGTGTTCAAAATCCAACAATTGTGAACTGCTTATTCCTCAGAAGCCTGTGTAAATGTGATAGTTCCTGTGGTGAAGGAGCTGCTGGAGAAGGCCGTGGGCAATGTGTGCAGCATCCTTCCTGTTGCATCCCGACTGTTCGGCCGACTTTGTCATAGTCTCTTAGGTATTTCATTATAGATCATTATGAGGCTCTTAGATTTTTCATGATAAATAGAAGTCTCTTAGATTTTTCATGATAAATAGAAGTCTCTTAGATTTTTCATGATAAATAGAAATGTTAAAATCTCTTAGATTTTTCATGATAAATAGAAATGTTAAAGTCTCTTAGATTTTTCATGATAAATAGAAATGTTAAAGTCTCTTAGATTTTTCATGATAAATAGAAATGTTAAAGTCTCTTAGATTTTCCATGATAAATAGAAATGTTAAAGTCTCTTAGATTTTTCATGATAATTGAAAAAAAGGATTTTTAGGTTTAGTTTAACAATAATATTATGTCTGCCTCTGTGATGTAGTAGTTAGTGCACTGGCATGGCAGTCGGAAGCTCCCTGGTTAGATTTTGCACTTTGGCAGAATTTTTTGGACTGACGTGCACTGAGGTCAACCCAAGGACAGGTGTTGGCATCTCTACCTCAGATGCTGCAGTGGCCTAGAAGTGTGAAGGCGCTAACACTTCACAGCCGTACAGCATGCAGATTCTATGGGACACAGATAGATTCAATTAATTGTATGTGTAGAAAGTGAAAGTTTACTGGTTTGTTCCAGATAGGAATATTTTTCTATAAAGAAAGCTGCTAGAAATCCCTTCGCATACACCAAAATAGAAATGATGAATGATAGCCATATTTAGCAATAGCAGTTTTGATAAAAGATGCAGTATCGACATTCCAGAAGAGAAAAAAACCTGGTTTTGGCTGTTTAATGTTCTAGTTGGGTGGGGGGGGGGGTTAAAAATGCTGTCTGGTTTGACAGTCAGCAACCCATAGCTGACAAGCTAGCGTCAGGGTTGGCAAATCATTAGCTGACCAAGACCCTGCCCCACTTTTCTGTTGGTACTGGCAGTAAAAGGCCTAGCTTGGCTATTGGGGTAGGGGTTGCCATGGTCCCTGTGGCAGTGGAGTGTCTTAAAGAAGCATCGCACACTCCCTGCGTTTTAGCTTCGCTTGGAGACCGAGAGTACCCACCGTAGCCCTGGGAGATACTGAGATGATGCTGTGCCTCAATATCTTCATTGCATCAGCTGCGGAGAACACCAGCTTGTAGTTCCAGGGAGATAGGAGGAGAAGAATGCTCCACTTGTGGTTTTTATGCTTTTGTTTCAGTTGTGTTCAGGAAGTGTGAGCTTATCAATTTGTAGATGCTTCCATGATGTAATTGTTACATTTCTTTTTATCATTACCTCTGATTTTTCTGTTGTCTTCATTACTGCTGTCTATACTGGTCATGTTAACCACATTTCTGTGTAATTTAGTTTTGTCATGTTAGCATCACTTTTGAGGCATTTAATTTTGTCAAGTTAACATCACTTCTCATCATCATCATCATCATCATCAGGTGCCGTGCCGACTGGCATTGGCTATTATGCTTCTCCAGAGTACCCGATCCTTCATGCAGGCCATCAGCTCAGTTGGTGATCTCCTCTCACACCATCCTGTCAGACTGTCCAGTATCATTTCTCTTGGTCTTCCTCTTGATCTTCTTCCTTCTATTTTTCATGTTATTATAATATTTTCAATGCCCTCTCTTCTCATTGCATGTCCTATGAAAGCACATTGTCTCTCCCTTTTTTTTTTGACAAGATTTTTTGCTCTTCAGCTCTTCTCATACATTCTTCATTAGTTATTTTTGCTGTCCAGGGGATTTGCAACATTCTTCTAATAAACCACATTTCTGCTGCTTCCAGTGATTTTTGTGCAGACTTGCCTATTGTCCATAATTCACTTCCATATAACAAGATAGGTTCAATATAGCATTTTAGGACTCATTTTCTAACATTCATTGATAAGGATATGTTGGCTAATATATTTCTCATTCACTTCTAACGGATTTAATTTTCTCATGTTAACATGACAGACAGTTTTGTCATGTTAATAAAACCCGTGGGACATTATATTAGGCAGTGTTAACACTTGTGGGAAATTTCTTGTGGTTATGTTAACCTACATGAGATACTTCATTTAAAATCCTGTGATTTTTTATTGCTTACATTTCAGAATGGAGGAGAACATTGTTGGTTTAGTTGTTTTGACTTAATTCATTGTTCTGCTGCACCATTATTGTTGTTGGTTTCCAGAGGAATGTCTTGAGTGCTGAAGTGTTAAAATTTAGTTGTTAAGCTTTGGTGTGATCTGTCAGATGTAATTTATCTTCTGCTTCCTAGCCTCTCATCTCTTCACAATTTGCCTAGTGGAAAATGAATGTAAATGCTACAGAAGAGTTCTTCAGATATCATGGACACAAAAAAGAACAAATATATCCATACTACAAGAACTTAATATTGAAGAAGGCTGGTAGTAAAGAGTATTAAAGAGAGAAAACTTAAATATTTTGGACACATTAAACGTCATGATAATCTAGAGAAGACCGTCTTGGAAGGGTACATAATGGGAAAAAGAAAGAGAGGAAGACCAAAGCGAAGATGGCTGCAAGACATCATTGATGATCTGTAAATGGATGCATCAGCAGCAGGCCATCTTGCTTACAACCGAGAGACCTACAGGAGAGCTGTTAGGGAGGCAGAGTTCCGCAAGGGACATGCAAATGAATGAATGAATGAGTGGAAAATATGAAACACAGGGATTGTGGTATAGATAGATGTTTACAATGGCTTGCTCAGCAGAATCAACTAACATGGGACCCAAATTGAGCCATACCCTGCTAGCCAGACTGGACTGTGTAAGAGCTTGTTATTAGCAGGGCTGTGGAGCTGGTACGTCAAATCTTTGACTGCTATTCTTCTGTTTTTCTACAGCCAGATTCTGACTTCTTCATAAATGGCACATTTCTGTTGACTCTTGACTCCATCTCTTTTATAAATGGTAAATTGCTACCAGTTCTGACTCCACCTAAATTGACTCCAGTTCCATGACTCTGAATCAGACTCCACATCTAGTTGCTAGGAGCACCACAGATAGGTAGGAAAGGATCTTGGCCAAGTCTGGTTCACTAGTCAAGATAACAAGCCAGACCTCTGGCACATTAATCTTTGCTGCCTTATAATTTATAAACAGCTCTGTTATACATATTCATATGATACATGCAGATTACCTGTCCATGGATGACAAGACATATTTCCTGGAGTACTTTAAAAAGTTATGCAGGACTGGTATAGTGGAAAGAAAGGACAAAGAGGTTGCCAAGAAGGTATATTTTAATTTTTAAAAAAAAATTTAATTATTCTTTACACATATAATGAATGACAAGTGAAGTTTTGACAATTTCGTTTCCATAAAAAGATGCTGGAATGGACTGACCAAGTGGCCAGAAAAAAGAAAAGCACTTGACATGATAGGAAACAGTGAGAACTGCACATGATGGAGAAGCTTGATTCCAGCACAACACAGCACATAATGAATGTATATACATTTGTTGATCCAAGTGTCAAGGAGGATAGAGGTAGGCAGAGGCAGTGGTTCAGTTTTACAGGAGGATAGAAAGATTGAGGAAAGTGGACAAGAATGAGAGTGGCAGAAAATATTACTTTTTTGCGACTCTTGCTCGTGCATACTTTCATCACACTTTGTACCTTTCTTTGTCAAACTAAACCATACACCTCTGTCAATATTTATTGCTAGAGCCAGTTTTACCAAGTCATCATTTCGTTTATGTCTCACCAAGGAAGGTAGATGACTGCATGCAAACTTTAGTTTAAGGAGCATCATTTTTAGAGAATGCTTTGCAGATGAGTGATTAGTTCACCATCTTCATATGACATGGTTAGTTGTTTGCGTGCCCCCTAGGAGCATGAGGTTGAGTTTCATTTCTCTCATGTCCATGTTCCTTGTCTGAACTTGCTCAAGTCCTCATAACTTTTATCAAGAGCACATCACATCATAAACATAGTGATAGGAGATTACCTCATACTGTGTTTATTTTATATACCTCATACTGTGTTTATTTTAACTCTTATTTCACAATGTTTCCACTAGTGGTATTGTGTACTAAAAGAAATTGAACCATGTGGTTATGTATTCTGTGCTTTTTTTTAATCATAAACTATTTTTATTCTTTATATTTCGGTAACTTTTACAGTTGGTGGAATCTGCGTATATGGCCGAGACAGCATCAGATGCTACTGTGGAGACACGACGAAATGCAGCTTACAACTTTCCCGTGAGTACCAGCTATCGGAACTGTTCATTGTGACTAAGCATTTTAGCCTCTATGTTTCATATTGGTCAGTCAGTCAGTCATTTGCATGTCCCTTGCGGAACTTTGCCTCCCTAACAGCTCTCCTGTAGGCCTCTTGGTTGTAAGCAAGATGCCCTGCTGGTGATGCGTCCATTTGCAGATTATCAATGATGTCTTGTAGCTATCTTCACCTTGGTCTTCCTCTCTTTCTTTTTCCCATTATGTACCCTTCCAAGACGGTCTTCTCTAAATTCTCATGACATTTAATGTGTCCAAAATATTTAAGTTTTCTCTCTTTAATCCTCTTTACTAGCCAGCCTTCTTCAATATTAAGTTCTTGTCAGTCTATAAAACTATATCACTATCAGTTTAGTCACTTTTACCCTCAGCCATAATTAACACTGACCGTACCATGAATTCATACATATCAGAAAACTCAATAGATGAAAAGGTGAGTTTTTTTTTTTAATTTTACAAAAGGTATGATAGGTTTAGATAGGAATGGCATAGAAAATGAAAAACAATGCAATATTAAAGACAAATCAGACAAACATTCCTCTCAAAGCCCTCCTCTGTTGCAACAGCTAAAATAACAAATAAACCTTTAAAAAAATTGAATTGTCTAAAGGGATATGACTTTAGCATATTTAAATAAAAATGAACTTTTAATGTTATTACATTTTATTTTTATTTGTATCAAATGTTCCTACTTTTTATAAAACTGCACCATTAACCTTCATATACCTTTGCCTTTTTTTCATATTAGTTTAATTCTTAACCCACTATAAGCTTTGTAAATGGCTTTATGAAAAATTAAAAATACAATAACTGCCGTTATGGGTTTTGTTTCATAGTTGGGGGTTTGTAATTTTAAACTGCCGTAAGCACTAAAAACAGGTGTCATGTAATTTCCTGGTAAAATATGTCAGCTATGACCTTTGATTATAAAGCAGTTAGTGCATAACATGGATGTGGATCCGCAGGTTAGGAGTTAACTATACTTTCATCATTTCACTTGTATATCAAATATCAGTTCTTGATTACAGAGTGTGTATATCTGAAATGTTTGGTCTGTTGTATAATTGTTTCATTTTTTTTAAATGTTGTAGACAGTTGTTATCTGACATTTCTTCTTTTACATAATTTGTTGACAGTACTGCAGTTTCTCGGAATGTTTAGACAAGATTTCCTACTGTAGGTGGTAAACTCGTTATTAGTTTGAGTTTCAAATTTCTTTTCCAGGCTATGGTTCTTTTTACTGAAGCCAAGGAGTTCCGTTTAAAACTATACCCATCTTTTATCCGGTTGTGTGTGGACCCCCAACTTGTTGTGAGGAAGGCTATGGCAGCTGGCTTTCATGAGGTAGGCATACCCATCTATAGTGTGTGAGAAACATTTTCAAAAAGGACCTTTTCTATGTTTATGATAAATAATTTTGTTACAAAGTTAGCGTCAACAAGATGACACAGGTCAGTGTCACAAACATCAGTCAGCAGGATGACACATGTCATTGTTTCAGACAGAGTCAACAGGGTGACAGAGGTAAATGTCACAAACATCAGAATCAACAAAGTGACATAGAGGTCAGTGTCACAAACATCAGTCACCAAGATGACACAGGGAAATGTCATAAACATCAGAGTTAACAAGATGATATAGGTCAGTGTCACAGACATCAGAGTCAGCAAGATGACACAGGTAAGTATCACAAACATCAGAGTCAACAAGATGACACAGGTCAGTGTCATAAACATCAGAGTCAACACGGTGACAAAGGTCATTGTCACAAACATCAGTCGGCAAGATGACATATGTCAGTGTTTCAGACAGTCAGCAAGGTGACACAGGTCAGTGTCACAAACATCAGAGTCAGCAAGGTGACATAGGTCAGTGTATCAAACATCAGAGTCAGCAAGGTGACACACGTAAGTGTCATAAACAGTAGAGTCAACAAGATGATGTCTGGCCATTGTCACAGAATAGTTAGCAGGCTATCATTGGCCAGGACTCCTGCTTCTGGTAACATCTTGTTGCTGTGTAGAGATGATGTATACCTTAAGATGATGGAGCTTTGATGGAAGCGGTTTACCAGATCTTAGAAAGGGTTACAGAAAATAAATTCTATCATTGTTAAAAGCTTTTGTCAGAGACTGAAAGGCTGAATATTTGTCATCATCATCAGGTGCTGTTCCTACTGGCGTTGGCTATTATGTTTCTTCAGAGTACACGATCCTTCATGCAGGCCATTAACTTAGTTGGTGATCTCCTCTCACACCATCCCGTCAGACTGTCCAGTATCATTTCTCTTGGTCTTCCTCTGGATCTTCTTCCCTCTATTTTTCCTGTTATTATATTTTCAATGCCCCCTCTTCTCATTGCATGTCCTATGAAAGTACATTGTCTCTCCCTTTTTTTTTTGACAAGATTTTTTGCTCTCCAGCTCTTCTCATACATTCTTCATTACTTATTTTTGGTGTCCAGGGAATTTGCAACATTCTCCTAATAAACCACATTTCTGCTGCTTCCAATGATTTTTGTGCAGACCTGCCTTTTGTCCATGATTCACTTCCATATAACAAGATAGGTTCAATATAGCATTTTAGGACTTGTTTTCTAATATTCATTGATAAGGATGAGTTGGATAATATGTTTCTCATTTTCTGAAATGCAGTCTTTGCTTGGCCTATTCTGTTCCTAATTTCTGTTCTGCATTTCCCATCTGAAGTTATTACTGTTCCAAGGTATTTGAATTTCTGCACCTGCTTTAATAGTCCTGTTTAATTTTATACTGCATGTTGGTGGATTCTGTTTCTTAGATATAACCATAGTTTCTGTCTTTTTTATGTTTTCTGTTCACTTCCTTTAGCGACTTTATCCAAGAGATATTGTAGGTCTTGTTGGTTCTCAGCTATCAGTACTGTGTCATCAGCATACCGAAGGTTGTTAATAATGTATCCTCCAATTTTTATGCCTAGTTCTGTGATGATCATTCTTAGAATATTCTCGCTATACAGAGAAAAAAGATCTGGAGATAGTACACATCCTTGTTGCACCCCTTGTTTTATAGGTTGATATTCTCCAGTTCTATTTTCAACTCGAATTGCTGCTTCTTGCTGCCAGTATAGATGTTTTACAATCCTCAGGTCTTTGCTGCCTATATTGATGTCTTCAAGCATTTTAATAATTTCATTATGTTTCACCTTGTCAAATGCCTTGGTATAATCAATGAAGCATAAGTAGAGATCTTTCCGTACTTCTGAAGTTCTTTCTGTTAGTGTTCGTAAAGCATAAATGGCATTGTGTGTTCCCTTTCCTTCAACAAATCCAAACTGTTCATCTGCTATTTCCATTTTTGTCTTTTTCCCTGTTCTTCTCATAATTATTCTCAGAAGTAGCTTCGTTATGTGACATGAGAGGCTGATAATCTGGTGGTCCTCACATTCCTTTGCGCCTGGTTTCTTTGGTAGTGCTATAAATGTGGATTTAAGCAAGTCACTGGGCATATAACCACTGTTGTAAATTCATTTAGTAACTTGGTTATTATTTTTATTCCTGTCTCCTCTAGTGCCTCTATTTCTTCTATTGTTATATTATCAGGCCCAGTTGCTTTTCCTTTCTTCATGTGTTTGATGGCATCTATGATTTCATCTTCGAGTATTGGTGGTCCATCACAGTTTTCAGTATCTGGTGTTAATTCTGGTCTTTCTCCTCTATATAGCTCACTGATGTTCTCTGCCCACCTGTCCACAATGTCTTCTTTTCCTATTAACATTTTACCTTCTTTTGATTTCAGGCATCCTGTGGTATATTTTGTCTTCCTACCTGTGAGTTCACTAATTCGTTTGTGCATGCTCTTGCTGTCTTTATTATGAGAGTCCTCTATTTGTCTGCACTGGTTATTTAACCATACTTCCTTTTCTTCTCTGCATTTGCGTCTTATTTCTTTATTTATCTTGCTGTATTTTTCTTGGTTATTTTTACTCCTCCTCCTCTTGTCCATCAGTCCTAAGATGTCGTCTGTCACCCATTTATTTTTAGGGGCTTCTTTTTTTGGTGGTATTATCTCCTTAACAGTTTGGTGGATAGAATCTCTTAACATTGCCCATTGTTCATTCATCTTTTAAGGAGTTCTGTATTCAGTTTGATGTTTCTCACTTTTCTGCCTGCTTTCTTTAGCTTTATTCTAATTTCTCCACAGAGTTGGTCATGCTCACTATTGCAATCAGCTCCTGGCATGGTTTTTGTTGTCAGCAATGCATTCTGGAATCATTTGTTAATTAATACATAGTCTGTCTGGTTAAAAGTCTTTTTATCTGGCCTGCACTACATTGCTAGTCTTCGAGGATGTTGTTTAAACCAGGTGTTTCCTACAACAATGCTATGTATTCTTGCCTATTCAATTAATTTACCACCTCTGTCACTCCTCTCCCCCTGTCCATAGTGGCCGACGAAGTCTGAAGTTCCTGTACCAACTTTGGCATTAAAGTCTCCCATGACTGTAGTAACTTCATGTGACTTTGTGTGTTTTGGGGCTGTCTCTGTGTCATTATAAAATAGCTGTACATCTTCTTCAGAACTTTCAGATGTTGGAGCATATACTTGTATAATATTTATGTTTATTGGTCGTCCTTTCAGTTGGGCTAGCAGGACTCGGTCCGAAATGTTAAAATACCCCACAATTGTCCTTGATGTTTGTTTGTCAAATATTAGTCCTACTCCTCATTCATGTTTCTCACTTACTGAATATATTATTATATATTTGTCAAGTTTATATTCCCTGCATCTGTCCGTCTAACTTCACTCATTCCTAATATGTTGATCTTCATCCTTTCCATTTCCTCTTTTCTAATTTTCCAGCCTGGAATAAAGTTCTAACATTCCATGCTGCTATTTTGAACTTGTTAGTTTTGCCACCAGAAGCTTGATGATGATCTGACCTCACCTGTGGCTCATGAACTGCCCTACCTGATGAGGCTGTTCCAGAGGAACATCCAATAACGTTGTTCATGACAAATCTATTACTCTGAACAAGCATAATTGTTCTTGGGATCTACAACAATAGATTCTGTCAGTTTGTGTACGGATTCTCCGCTAGCCTTTGGACTTCCTGTCCTACCTGCAAGGCAATGGGATCGAGAGGTTTTAAGGTGCCTCTTACCCGCTTGGTATTTCATTCACCGAGCACATGAGGCATTTATAGGAGTAGTAGAGCCACCTATTAACCCACCTCACTCTCTGAGTCTACCGCCAGTTGGTCCGTGCCTGCTTATTTGGGTAAATCCTTATTCACGGGGATCTTCCATATCTGGAGGACTTTCACCATTCACCATCTGTGACGCGCTGGGTTGGGGATGGTCACCCCAGTATGAATATTAGAGATCAAGATTCATTAAGTAGGAAGAAGGGCTTCTCCCAGTAATGTCTAAACTGTGAATTTGCTCCTGAATAATGAGTGAATTTGACATTCAGAACTTTAAGAAGAAAACATTTTGGTTACATTTTATGTTTCACTGGATAATTGATATGGCATCCTTAACCATTTCTAATCCTTTTCCAGAGATTTCTTAGACAAACATTTTTGGCATTTCAGTTCTGCATCAAAAGTTTTGCTAAACAAACCATGTGTTAATTAAGAAAAATACAAAGTGAAATCACCATCATGTGCTGTCTCTGGTGTGAAGATTAATGGTAATAAATCTCCAGCATCCGTCTCCCTCACCTTGATGGTGCACTCAGCCGAGCTGTTTCTTGTCCCTTCTCATTTGTTTTCTTTCTTTCTGTATCTCTGTTTACATCTTTCTCTTTTTCCTTCCACATTTTCATCCAGTATGGTCTTCAGTGTGTTATTATGTCTTTTGATGTTGCCAAAATATTTTGTTTTCTTCATCCTTTTTGCCTCCAAGAGAAGTTCATATTGCATTTGCAGTTGTTCTAATACTTGTATACTTTTTCTTTTCATTTCTTCGTTATGTATGCCCTACATTAATGTAGATAAGAAAAAAAATAGCCTGTATTATTAATAGCAGTAAGAAAATAATCCATTGTGGTTAATGATCATTGCAAGTTAAAAATAAATGTTAATCATTGCTGATAATTGATGGAAATTTTTTTTTTAAATCATGACCTTTTTTTTTTATTCATTTACATGGGTCACCTGTAAATATTTTTGTTATTCATAATTTTATGAAAAGTAACACAAAAAGAATTTTATTTGACAAAAAAATAAAAGTGATATTTGAAGTTTTCCATATATTTAAAGAGTGGCCTAAAACCAAATGAATAGCATGGCTTGGCTTTGAAAGTGTTAATGTTACTTTTTAACCTATTTTAAATACGCACACTCACTCAGACGTATTGTCTTGTTTACTAGTTATGTATGACTAATATTCATCATAACAGTATCTGTTGTCTGCATTCTTGATAGGTCACTAAATTACTTGGCACAGATGCTGATGTTGTCTTTCCAGAGTTGAATGCATTTTTAAATGACCCAGATATTGAGGTATGTAGATAAGTATGGCCTTGATACATGTTTCATAATGTTAGAATGGATCATTTCCCTTTCTGAAATGAGCACTCTTATTTAACAGAATTAGCATAATTGACTCTGTTGTATCACATCATTCAGCAGATAATTTTGAGCCTCGAGGTAATGTTTGTCACCAGGGAATGATTCGTCAGGCGAGAGTTCACCATGCTTCAGGTCACCAGGCATTAATTTGCAAGGAAAGAGCTTATTAACTCTTTCCCTGCCGGAGGGAAAAACACGGCGTTCATGTCTGTGCCAGACAAAAACCCAGAGTCTTGATATGTTTAGGAGATAATTGTAAAAGTGAATGTTGCTAATTATTTCCTCATTAAAAGTTTACATATTATGCATTGAAATAGCTGTAAATGTAATAAGATTTCATAAATGAAGAGTTTTTTTTAGGAAAAAAGATGTAGTGTGATGATTTCCACTGATAGTTGTGTCCTACTTACCATTGGCGATGTCTAAATATACACAAAATACCATCATGATGTGTAGATATACTTGTATGTATCCAGTCTCGTTGTGTGATGTTATGTGGCATAGTACTTGGTAAATAATGTCTGAAATAACCGTCTAACTACTTATCCAGTCCATCTAATAGTCTAGATCTACTTGGGGTACATTCATGAACAGTGGTTTAGTCGTAGGGGGACATGTTTACCTCTGAAGTCACACACAAATTGATATTTTTTTGTTCGATCGAAACATTTGACCCTCGTTGTTAAAAACACATTCAAAATGGTGACATGGGTCACTAGATATGCGCACTAAACTGTTTACAGTTAAAAGTTACACCAGGTTTTCAATGAAACAAAGCTAGTGTACTTGTAAGGACGTTGGCGGAAACTTGACAAACTGGAAGTGTTAATATAAGGATGCTGGCAGGGGAAGAGTTAAGCTCTAGTTCACCAAGCTACAGTTTTCCAGTAAACAGTTCAGCAGGCTACATTTGCCATGAAATAGTTTACCAGGCTACATTTGCCAAGATATAGTTCTCATGGAAATGTCTTGATGTCACTGGAATCGAAAGGAAGATGAGAAACTGAAGAAAGTGAACTGTAGGCTCAAATGATTTTCGACATTTAAAGCCCCAGACTATAGCTAAGTATTCTGCTTTGTTAAAATTTCCAGCATTTCAAGGCCATTCAGTAGCAGAGTGAATTTAACATTTATTCTTATATCATTTACACAGATTTTGAAAGTGATAGTTCCTACCTTCCAGGATATCATGTCACCATTAGCAGCTGCTGGAGTTGATGAGTTTGATGAGCAAAGGGTAAGATGTTCTCTTTTCAGTTGTCCTTTCTTCTAATGCTCAGTATCATGGAGGTCACACAGCATTTTCTTTTTTGTCAGTTATAGTGCTTGAAGTTCACGCAGCAGCCCAAGCCCTGTGGCCATGTCTGGTTGCATAGATCTGTAAAAGTTACTCGGCCCCATGCAGGGACATTCATCCATATGTGAGATCTTGAGTCAGTGTTCCATAGTGTTAGGATTAAATTGCTATAAAGATAGGCATCATATTATTTCATTGTAAAGATTGTGCCTATGATGTTTGATAACAAAAAAATGTTCATGTGTTAGGATTTTGTTAGGTAGGTTAAGAGTTAAGTGAGATAGTGTGCTGATATCTCTTTAACTAATGAGTTGAATCAGGTTCCCTGCTTATTTTTTTATCCACTTCAGTGTCAATTCTGTACAGTGGTTGTCATTTGGTTTACTGTATAGTTTTTGCTCCATTTTTCAACCATGCAGGAAGTCATCACTTGACATTATGACGATGTCATCTACATCATTCGTTCATTCATCATTGTCAGCTGAAAAGGTTGAAATACTTTCACAAACCACGAGAAAAGAGTTTGCTTAGAAGTCTATTTGTAAGCAAGATCAGCAAATCATTGCTGGTCAAGACACTATCTTGCTTCCATTTGATGTCATGGAATCTTGCTACTTCTTTCTGGGCTTCACAGTCCTTGATAGATTTACAGAGAGCACAGAGACCAACTAGCAACTTGCCATGATGCTGAGGCCAGAACTGTAGCCAGTTTTATATATCTCTTGACTTACAGAGACTGTGATATCTAGCACTTATCCCATGACTTAAAGAGACTGTGATATCTAGCACTTATCCCATGACTTACTGAGACTGTGATCTAGCACTTATCCCGTGACTCACAGAGACTGTGATTTAGCACTTATCCCATGACTCACAGAGACTGTGATTTAGCACTTATCCCATGACTCACAGAGACTGTGATCTAGCACTTATCACATGACTTACAGAGACTGTGATTTAGCACTTATCCCATGACTCACAGAGACTGTGATCTAGCACTTATCACATGACTTACAGAGACTGTAATCTAGCACTTATCCCATGACTTACTGAGACTGTGATCTAGCACTTATCCCGTGACTCACAGAGACTGTGATTTAGCACTTATCCCATGACTCACAGAGACTGTGATTTAGCACTTATCCCATGACTCACAGAGACTGTGATCTAGCACTTATCCCATGACTTACAGAGACTGTGATCTAGCACTTGTATGATCTAGCACTTATCACATGACTTACAGAGACTGTGATCTAGCACTTATCCCATGACATACAGAGACTGTGATCTAGCACTTATCCCATGACTTACAGAGACTGTGATCTAGCACTTATCCCATGACTTACAGAGACTATGATCAAGCACTTATCCCATGACTTACAGAGACTGATATCTAGCGCTTATCCCATGACTTACAGAGACTGTGATCTAGCACTTATCCCATGACTTACTATGATCAAGCACTTATCCCATGACTTACAGAGACTTTGATCTAGCACTTATCCCATGACTTACAGAGACTGTGATCTAGCACCTATCCCATGAGCTACAAAATCATTCTCTTCAGGCTTCACTATGAGTGGACTGTTCCAGTAAACAGTCTGTTGTGAAATTACAAGGGGGCCTCTAATGACTGTATCAGCTCTGTAACACTGTCAATTGATTTTATGAAGATTCAGAAATCAGGTGATATTTTTTGCTGTAAAACCTAGTTAAATTGTATTTTCTTGTGGATATCAGAACAGTTCTTGATGTTGCTAAAAGAATTAAAAACTACCAGCCCTAACCTTCCTGCAAGAACTAAAAACTAATCCTGATATTGCTACAAAAATTGAAAACCCTGATATTGCTACAAAAATTGAAAACCCTGATATTGCTACAAAAATTAAAAACCCTGATATTGCTACAAAAATTAAAAACCCTGATATTGCTACAAAAATTAAAAACCCTGATATTGCTACAAAAATTAAAAAACCCTGATATTGCTACAAAAAATTAAAAACCCTGATATTGCTACAAAAAATTTTTAAAAACTCCAGTATTGCTACAAAAATTAAAAACCCTGATATTGCTACAAAAATTAAAAACCCTGATATTGCAACAAAAATTTTTAAAAACTCCAATATTGCTACAAAAATTAAAAACCTTGATATTGCTACAAAAATTAAAAAACCCTGATATTGCAAGAACAATTTTTAAAAACTCCAATATTGCTACAAAATTTTTAAAAACTCCAATATTGCTACAAAAATTTTAAAACCCTGATATTGCTACAAAAATTAAAAACCCTGATATTGCTACAAAAATTAAAAACCCTGATATTGCTACAAAAATTTAAAAACCCTGATATTGCTACAAAATTTAAAAACCCTGATATTGCTACAAAAATTAAAAACCCTGATATTGCAACAAAAATTTTTAAAAACTCCAATATTGCTACAAAAATTAAAAACCCTGATATTGCTACAAAAATTAAAAACCCTGATATTGCAACAAAAATTTTTAAAAACTCCAATATTGCTACAAAAATTAAAAACCCTGATATTGCAACAAAAATTTAAAAAAAACTCCAATATTGCTACAAAATTTTTAAAAACTCCAATATTGCTACAAAAATTAAAAACCCTGATATTGCTACAAAAATAAAAAAACCCTGATACTGCTACAAAAATAAAAAATCCTGATATTGCTACAAAAACTAAAAACCCTGATTTTGCTACAAGAACTAAAAACTAGCCTCAACATTTCTACAAGAACTAAAATTGCTACAGGAACTAAAAAACTAACCTCAAACTGTGGTGTTAATTAAAACTAGCCATTATTATCATAAATTTAGGCACATGCAATCCAGGATGTGGTTACAAATTTTCTGAGAGTGGAGGGCGTCTTGTTCAGGTCTCCATGCTGGCGAGTTCAAGAGGCCATGTTGCAGTCTATGCAGTGTTTGCACCAGTTGTGTAGCAGTGAATTTATCTACAACAAAGCACTGCCTCTACTTCTGGATAAACTGAGGAATGGGGTGAGAAGTGATAGATTGTTCTTGTGTTCTTATCCATGTGTCTTGGCAGACGTCTGGCCTCTGATTTAGAGTCTGGTTCACTAAGGCAGCAGTGGCTCAAATCCCTGCAGATGTCACAGGAACCATTTTTTATAAATAGGAGACATTGAGGCTTTCGTACGGTAAAGTAATAGAACACAGTTTTGTAGGATTAGACCTCGGAAAAATCGTAGACAAAGCACTTTTTTTGGGGGGTGCTAGTTGGCTGAGTTGATTAGTACACTGTTCTCTCATGGCTAGACAGCTGGTCGTCCTACCGGAGTCCGTGTTCAAATCCCAGGTAATTCTCTTGTGATTTTTCTTTCTTTCACGTCTCACTAAAGTGCTTTGTCTATGATTTTTTCGAGGTCTAGTCCTACAAAATTGTGTTCTCTTACTTTGCAGATATCACAGATCAGTTGACTAACCTTCATTTTTGTACCAGTCCATGCAGGTGTCATGGGAAATGAAAGAGCAAATCTGTTTAACTGACTTAGCTGCTGTGGAGGAAGGCATGGCGACAGCAGTAAAACTGGTTCAAATAATAAAGATAGATAGAGGTGCATGGTGCAGTTTTAGGAGGAAAGGCAGACATTGGGCATCATCAGTGCTGTAGGAGAAGCTGGTTAAACAATGGACTGTACTGACAGTTGTGAATTGGTGCCATCGTCAAGAGTGACGGAGTTGAGGGGTGAAACTTGGGGTGGCAAAAAATGAGTGAGTCATCAAGAACTCCAGACTTATGGTCGGCCAACAAAGAATGAGTGTAATCAGTTAATTTATTCTGAAGGGGAGATTGAAGCACCTATCAGTGTTTCTAAAGTGCATGGATAATGGTCCTTCCTAACTAGCCACTGACAGATGAAAAGAAGAGATCATTATTTTCAGTATCTGTAGGTAACCTTTATACTTTTGTTATATATGTAAGTAGAATGCCTAGAAGATTGTATGATAAAGGACAGATCTGTTTGCCACATTTCTTCACCCTTTGAAAGTAAAGTCTTTTTGTTCTTTCTTTGTGGCTCTTTAAAAGGTAAAATTTTCGTTTCCGTGCCATTAAGGCATATTGGGGAATACGGTGTTAGGCCCGTATTTTCCATGACCTTTGGCACATGAAAGTATGATGTGGTGACTATTTTGTTTCAGATTTGTCCTGTTCATGGCTACAGTTTGGCTTTGGTCCAAATCCCTGTTGAGTTATCTCTCCTGCTGTCCAATATTAGTCTGTAGGGCAAAGCCCTTTACCAAAATGTGGCATACTGACTCAAAACCTTTAATTTTATGTAGATTATAGAATGCCTTAATGGCATGGAAACAGGAATTGTACCTTTTACCTATGTAGATTATAAATATGTGGTAATGTGTGTCAGAAAAGATATTTATGATATGACTTGAGCTCCATGTATAGCTTTTTTCTTTCTCTAACAGAATTTCACAAAAGCAAAAGTTGTTACTGCCGGACCCTGTTTATAGATTTTGCCCATTGCTACCTGCAAACTAACTCAAAACAAGCATTTAAGGAGCGTTTCTTTGACCATATCCTGAACATGAAGTCAGACCATGTTGCAACAGTCAGGTTGAAAATGTTGACTATTTTTCCTGACATGAAACGGAGCCTTAAGTTACCACGGGATCAGACTCTGCATACAGCTATGGACACAGTTCTCCGAAAGATCATTGTGTATGACAAAGACAGTGATGTGCAGGAAAGGGCTTATCGGGTGAGAGCAAAACTGTCCGGTTACTTCTTGTGTCTGGTTCATGTTAAGAACTTTTAGAAAGTTATCTGTGAACCTTTTGTCTCTCTTTTATTGTTGTATTTTTGAAAGTCTTTTCTTCTGTGTCTATTATTTTTTTTTCTCTATCTGAAAATCTCTAGTTTACAGACTTTTGTTTTTTGGAGGGGGGGGGGATCTGAAACTTCAAATTCAGGTCCCAGAAGTGTACCATGTTAGGGCACATCTTCATACATCCTGCAGCATCCTTTAGTTTTTGAGAAGTCTTTTCATGATCTTACTTTTATTATGCCAGCAAGATGTAGCATGTGAGAGATGATGGGAGGTGGGAGTAGGGGAAGACCGTCACTGCCACAGTGTATATGCTAGTGATAAAAATAAACATTCACTGTCGTGATGAAGCTTATAGAGAATCTGTAATCAAGAAACTGGCATTCCCGTACTCCGGCATTCCAATATGTGCTTTGGCTTCCGTTCCAACACCCACTGAAGCGTGTGTCTGCTGATGGAGCCAAGCACACACCAGTTGTGGATAATGCGCACAAAACCACTTCATTCAGAAAACATCCACTTCCATTTCAGTCATCCTCCTGATGTGATTGTTGTCATCCACCCAGTATCATCCTCCATATGCAGCCTATTCTAGGTGGCTCTTGCAAACTCCTTGTCCATTTTTAGGTGCCCTGAATTGATGCCATGTCTGGCACCTTGTCTGCTCTCTCATTGCCTTTGAATCCCCCCTGATCTGGACAGTAGATCCATGTCAAAATAGATAACCAAGACCCCAGTAGAAACTGGAACTGCTCCCTAATGAAGAAATGTCCCTCGATTCTCCGTAATATATTTTTGGGAGTCTTAAATAACCCCATGCAAGTCATCCTGCTCCACCAACCAGAAAACTGCTTCTGATGCAGCCTGCACCTCCATTCTCATGCTCGAAGCAGTGGTTGCATAGGCTCCTGATTTACTGGCAACCAGTTTGCTGTTGTGGTAGACAACATAGCCCCATCCACTTTTTAGGCCTCAAGACACTGACCTGTCCGTGAAGATCACAGGGTTATATAGTTTGGAGTGAAGCTGAGTCTGTTCCTGCAGCTGGGATTCTGTCTTACCCTGAGCACAGTCTCAGCATTCACGGCCAAGCTGGATCACGGTCTTCATTAGATTCTGCACATTTGGCACTTTAGTCCATTCCGGTTCTAAGGGGATCTCCTCTGGGCCACAGACTGCTGACAGTGTCTCTTCTGCCTCTGCCATCCACGAACTCCCTTGCTTGATGTGCTTGCCTTTTGCTGAGTTCAGCTCTGATAGTAGGGTGTGGTTTGCATTTCTGGAAATCCTGAGGTATGTCTTCACTTGCGCATACTTGTGTCTTACTTTCATGCTGGACATTATCCAGCAAGTAGTGCCTTAGCTATAATCAGAGTGTCTTTGGTGCATCCCAGAGCTGCTCTCATGGTCTTATTTTGGATTCTTCCTCTCATGGTCTTATTTTGGATTCTTTTGAGCTTGATTATCTGAGTTGTGGACAGAGTCAGAAGAACGAGGCTTATAGAGAAGCTTAGCTTAACAGCTTGTCAAGCAGGCACCATTTCACATCCTTCTCAAGCCCTTGTGAACAACAACAGATTCCCTCCACTTCCCATGTTCAGTTTGAACAGTGTAAAGAGACAATGTTATGAGCAGAGCAGTTTGTGTTTGAGAGTAGTGAAGAAGAAATGTTCTGATAATCTCAAGTTTTGTGTGTATGTTTTTTGTACTCTAGCTGTGTTTCTTACACAGGTGTCTGAGGAATTGGCTTGCATTCAAAGAGGATGTGATAGCACAGTAAGTGAAACAAAGTTTTAAAAAAAAAATTGTCATCTTTGACTCAGATAAAAATGTTTCATTCCTTTTGTCTTTATCCTGATTACTTCAGTTCTGATGTCTCATGATTGAGTTTTAATGTCTTGTGTATTAATCTTTGTCTCATCTCTTAATGCTGATATCTTATGTTGTAGTCCTGATCATTGATGTTTTAAATCTGTTGTTTTGTGTTTCTAATCTCATGAATTAATGAGTTTAATATGACTGTCTCGAGCTTCAATAATTATATAATGTGTAGAACCTAGAGTCTTTTGTTTTAATCCTGGTATTTCTTACCGTAATCCCAGTGTCTTTTCTTTTACATTAATCCCGTCTCATGCTTTAATTCTGATGTATAATATTCAATGTATGTATGCTTTTTTTCTGGATCATGATCAGTACCATAATAATAGTAATTTATCTGCTGCTTTATTATTTGAATCACATATCAGTTCAGTTTCAGTTCTGCTAACAACCACTTTAGAACATTGTGCTTCATACACATTGAACTGAAAATTACCAAGCTGTTACCATGGCACTGAACTGCAGAACCACACAAACACTTAGAAGTTGAGTGACTCTGTGAATGTGCTTCAAGATGTTCCAGCAGGCAGAGTACAGAAGAAGTTGCTCAGTATCCACTCACCCATGTCCTTGATTGGTGATCAGCTGACCAGTCACTGTCCGGTCCTGTATTGCAAGGCAGCAATAAATCCTCTCTAGTTTTCATGGTCTACAGCCTTGTATGGTGCCCCAGTGGTTTTGCATGCTTTTCACCTCTGCTACTACAGTTCTTTTGCCAGGTTGTCTTTGGTCAGCTTCACTTTCTCTTTCCTTGAGGTGTCCATCACACGGCTCTTTTAACGATGTTGCTGGAGTCTCATAGATGCACATGACCAGTCCATTTCAAGCATGTGTTTGCTATAACTCATTCATTCATTCATTTGCATGTCCCTTGTGGAACTTTGCCTCCCTAACAGCACTCCCGTAGGCCTCTCGGTTGTGAGCAAGATGGCCTGCTGCTGATGCATCCATTGCTATAACTACATGCATTTATTTTTGTTCACATTGATTGTTGAACTTAGCACTGAACAATCTGTGAAGTTCAATGAAACGAAAGAGCAGACTAGTTGGCACAGTAATCCTGTATCAGCTGGAAGATGCCAGATCAGCAGACATTGTTAACATTTTCACGGAAGTCAGCTGCACTCATATCATTGCTCAGGATAAAAGAGCCATGAGATACCAGACAGAAACATTACGTAAAGAATGGAAGAAAACCTATAATTAAACAAAAAGCTAGTGACATCATTTGCTGCATGCTGAGAGATGTACTAAGGAGGAGATTAGAACAAATATGAACTTGTCCATAGTGCAAGGATGACCACCTTAACACAGTCGTATGAAAAGTATACAATCTGCAGTGGAGTGTACAGGTTAGCTGCTTTCATGCTCAACAGTTAAAGCTTCAGAACTTCTCCAGGTTTGCTTCACAAAAAAGGCACTCTCCATAAATTGCTCAGATAGATTGAATTTTTAAAACTTATTGAAAAATTAAACTGCAGAGTGCAGTGTAGAGTTCTAAAACCACCGGAAATCACCTTGAAAAACGAAGAATATTTACATGCTGGACTTTAGCGCCAGATTTCCCCCATACACATGGCCAATGAAAAATGAAAGAGATATGTTTGGTGTGTAAAGAGTAGGAACAAGAGGACAGAAAAAGGGATCAGAATCCCTGATATGAGACTGCTAAAATTATTCTTATATCTTCTGTATCATTTTGATATTATGATCTGTGTTATTTAGTAATATCTCTTGGGTTAATGTATTATTGTTTTCATGCTTTTCAGAGAACAAATGGGATAAATTTGACCACAGAAGAGGAAGAAGATTTGAAAAAAGAAGACGAAGAGAAAGAATTAATTGCAAAGGTTAGTTAGTTTAACATTGCTTTTCAAGATCTGCCTAATGACAGAGGACAAAAACTGAAAAATATTGACGTGTGAACAAACAACGGCGGCCGCTTTAGAAATATTAAATAAATGTGAGATGCAGATGATTTGCTGATTTGACAGATACAGAAGAGGGCACAAAAATTGTAGTCAAACTCTTTTGAGTATACTATCAATCATGTTGCAATGAACACTTAAACATTGCAGCTTTTCAGGTACTAGAACATGTCAAACAAGATGTGTAGCACTGCAGATAATGAGAAGGTAGGTGAATGCATAAAAAAACAAGGTATGCAGCACTGCAGAAGAGAATGAAGATGATCATATCAAAACAGGGTGTGCAACATCCCCAACTGAGCAAGGAAATATCATGATAAATAGCCCAAACTTTTATACAGAAAACCATCCTATGTATAAAAACTTATACAATCCTCACATACTGGGAAAGAAATGGCCTCCGTAACATATAAACAGATCAGACTCATCATAAGGTCTATTTTAAGTACATAAGATCTAACCATCATTTTGCAGGCTATGGAGGAGAAACTCTGAGGCTCCCATGAAGACCTCCTGCTGACAACAGGATTCATGGAGGCAGCCTGACTCTCTGTTTAGGAAGTGGAGCATATAAAAGTGAATGCAGAAGAAGGATATTTAGGCTACAAATGAAACTCATCATCTGGTAAAATACCTGAACAGAATCAGCATTAACCATACACAATTTGATGATTTCCTTTCAAACACTTCACATTCTGTGCTGATAAGTGCCCAGGGTATCTGATACTCTGTACTTGTTTCTTTATTTTCTTTCTTTTTTTCACCGTCATTGTGTCTCATTTTTATAATGATATTTTTGTTTTTGTTTTGTGAAACCTCTAGGAAGAAAAGGAAAGAAAGGAAGAGGAAGCGAAGACTGGTAAAGGTACTGAAAAGAAGATCTTCATTGGTGGAGGCAAGAAAGAAGTTCATTCGAAGATACCAAGCAGCACAAAAGGTGATTTCTACATTTTTTTTATTTGGTTCATTTGTGTGATTGACACGTATAGCTTCACCCTGTGTGTCCATGTTAGTGTGGGAGAGTAAATTGACACATATAGCTTCAACCTGTATGTCGATGTTAGTGTGGGAGAGGGGACTGACACATATAGCTTCAACCTGTATGTCGATGTTAGTGTGGGAGGGGGGATTGACACATATAGCTTCACTTTGTATGTCCTTGTTAGTGTGGGAGAGGGGACTGACACATATAGCTTCACCCTGTATGTCCATGTTAGTGTGGGAGGGGGGACTGACACATATAGCTTCACCCTGTATGTCCTTGTTAGTGTGGGAGGGGGGATTGACACATAGCTTCACTCTGTATGTCCTTGTTAGTGTGGGAGATGGGACTGACACATATGGCTTCATCCTGTATGTCCTTGTTAGTGTGGAAGGGAGGGGGGAATTGACACATACAGCTTCAACCTGTATGTCCATGTTAGTGTGGGAGAGGGGACTGACACATATGGCTTCATCCTGTATGTCCTTGTTAGTGTGGGAGGGGGGACTGACACATATAGCTTCAACCTGTATGTCCATGTTAGTGTGGGAGGGGGGACTGACACATACAGCTTCAACCTGTATGTCCGTGTTAGTGTGGGAGAGGGGACTGACACATACAGCTTCAACCTGTATGTCCATGTTAGTGTGGGAGGGGGGACTGACACATACAGCTTCACCCTTGGTGTCCTTGTTAGTGTGGGAGGGGGGACTGACACATACAGCTTCAACCTGTATGTCCATGTTAGTGTGGGAGGGGGGAATTGACACATGTCTTTATCCTGTGTGTCCATTTTAGTGTGGAAGGGAGGGGGGAATTGACACATGTCTTTATCCTGTGTGTCCCTGTTAGTGTGGGTTTGGGGATTGACACATATGGCTTTATCCTGTGTGTCCATGTTAGTGTGGAAGGGGGGAATTGACACATGTCTTCAACCTGTATGTCCATGTTAGTGTGGGAGAGGGGACTGACACATATGGCTTCATCCTGTATGTCCTTGTTAGTGTGGGAGGGGGGACTGACACATATAGCTTCAACCTGTATGTCCATGTTAGTGTGGGAGGGGGGACTGACACATACAGCTTCAACCTGTATGTCCGTGTTAGTGTGGGAGAGGGGACTGACACATACAGCTTCAACCTGTATGTCCATGTTAGTGTGGGAGGGGGGACTGACACATACAGCTTCACCCTTGGTGTCCTTGTTAGTGTGGGAGGGGGGACTGACACATACAGCTTCAACCTGTATGTCCATGTTAGTGTGGGAGGGGGGAATTGACACATGTCTTTATCCTGTGTGTCCATTTTAGTGTGGAAGGGAGGGGGGAATTGACACATGTCTTTATCCTGTGTGTCCCTGTTAGTGTGGGTTTGGGGATTGACACATATGGCTTTATCCTGTGTGTCCATGTTAGTGTGGAAGGGGGGAATTGACACATGTCTTTATCCTGTGTGTCCATGTTAGTGTGGGTTTGGGGATTGACACATATGGCTTTATCCTGTGTGTCCATGTTGGTGTGGAAGGGGGGAATTGACACATGTCTTTATCCTATATGTCCATGTTAGTGTGGAAGGGGGGGGGGAATTGACACACGTCTTTATCCTGTGTGTCCATTTTAGTGTGGAAGGGGGGAATTGACACATGTCTTTATCCTGTGTGTCCCTGTTAGTGTGGAAGGGGGAGAATTGACACATGTCTTTATCCTGTGTGTCCATGTTAGTGTGGAAGGGGGGAATTGACACATGTCTTTATCCTGTATGTCCATGTTAGTGTGGAAGGGGGGGGGGGGAATTGACACATGTCTTTATCCTGTGTGTCCATTTTAGTGTGGAAGGGGAGGAATTGACACATGTCTTTATCCTGTGTGTCCCTGTTAGTGTGGAAGGGGGGAATTGACACATGTCTTTATCCTGTGTGTCCATTTTAGTGTGGAAGGGGGGAATTGACACATGTCTTTACCCTGTGTGTCCCTGTTAGTGTGGAAGGGGGGGAATTGACACATGTCTTTACCCTGTGTGTCCCTGTTAGTGTGGAAGGGGGGAATTGACACATGTCTTTGTCCTGTGTGTCCATTTTAGTGTGGAAGGGGGGAATTGACACATCTTTATCCAGTGTGTCCATTTTAGTGTGGAGGGGGGGGGGAATTGACACATGTCTTTATCCTGTGTGTCCATTTTAGTGTGGAAGGGGAGGAATTGACACGTCTTTATCCTGTGTGTCCATGTTAGTGTGGGAAGGGGGGAATTGACACATGTCTTTATCCTGTGTGTCCATGTTAGTGTGTGTGTGTGTGTGGGGGGGGGGGGGGTAACACATATGGCTTTATCATATGTATCCATGTTAGTGTGGGAGAACTGACTGACACATATGGTTTTATCCTGTATGTCCATGTTTGTGTGAGAGGGGGGAGTGACAAACTTAGCTTTGCCGTATGTGTCCATGTAAGTGTGTAGGGGAGGGGGGAGGAGAACTGATTTGTATTATCATGTGAGACAGGCAGAAAAGAAGGGAGGGGGAGGGGTTAGGAATGTCCAATTCTCATATTTTAAATCTTTTTTCCCCCTCATTTTCCCTAATGGAATGAACCTGCTTTCTGTGGTTTTTTTTAATTGGAATTGAGATGGATATAGAGAGAAAGGAGGTCTCTTTTTATGTTGTTCTGTTTCAAACCCCTAGAAAAGTGGTTCCCAACCTGTTATGAGTGTGACCCTAAACCAGCAATGATACATGACCTGCAACTCGAGATCAGCAGTGATAGGTGACCCACAGCCCTAAGCCACCAATGCCAGGTGACATGAAAAAAAGATGTTTAAAATTATTGAAATTCAGTAAAAATTAACTAATACTAATTCAGCACCTTTAACATGACACACATTTGCTAGCGATCACTAAAAATTACATATAAATATTACTTCATAATAATCCAACATTCATATTATCTTCTCACAACCTTGGACCCCCACGACATTATTTTGGTCATGCCCTGAAGTGGGAGCCACCTATCTAGAGGTACATTTAGAGAATCTCTGAAGACTTTCACTGCTTGTCTAGTACCTTTACAGGAGCTTAACTAGGTCATGTGTACTAGTTTTTTTATTTTTTTATTTTTACTGGCAGGTACTGGTATCCTTAAAACACAATCTAGTGGAGGGTTGAAAGATGTCCCACAGCAGTTTGCCAACAAAAGAACCCTAGTATCAACCATTTTGTCTGGAAATACTTCCAACAAAGGTAAACTTGACAAGTTGTATAAATGCAGATACTCTGGGATGGTTTCACAGCTCCAGTCTGCGACAGTTTCTTTTCTTATTCTTTTATTTTCTTATCCTATTTCTTCACATTATGATTTCTTCTTATTAAGTGTCATCTGGTGCTTGTGGCCTGTTTTTGTTTTCTGTCACTTAGTTATTGAAGTCTTGTTTAAGTAAAACTGCCAGTTTAGATTGCTTTTTGTGCAGTAGATGTTGAAGAATGAAATCTTTGTTGCCTGGTGTGTTGTGTGTAAACTTTTACATGTGTGTGTATCAACAAACAACCCAAGGACACGGCTGAGCCTTGTGTGGGTATTTTTTCTTACATCATGAAAATGTGTGGGCCGTATGCCATATTTTGCTTATAGCACAACCATGTTTGAACATTGTGTGCTATATTTTTATTAAAGAACAGCCATATGTGAGCATTGTGCTATATTTTTCATACAGCACAATAATGTGGTGATATTGTATCACAATTTTTATACAGCAGAGCCCTTTGTGGATATTTTGTGTCATATTTTTATGCACAGCACAGCCCATTGTGATCATCTTGTCCTATTTTTAGTACAGTGCATCCTTTTGTGAAAACTGCCATAATTTATGTACAGCACAGTCCTTTTTTTTGTCAGTGTTACATCATATTTGTTTATACATCACAGCATAGTGTGTTAGTGCAGCAGAGCCCTGTGTGAACATTGTGTCATAATTTTCATATTTAATTATAATGCATGGACAAGAGTTCTAAAGTTATGAGATACTGTTGTTTGAATTGCATGAATGTTGTTTGTCCTTTTTTTTGTCAGTGTTACATAATATTTTTTATACATCACAGCATAGTGTGTTATTTTGTCATATTTTGTGTGCAGCAGAGCCCTGTGTGAACATTGTGTCATATTTTTCATATTTAATTATAATGCATGGACAAGAGTCTTCTAAAGTTATGAGATACTGTTGTTTCAACTGCATGAATGTTGTTTGGGCATGCAAAGTTATTTACTAGTTTTGTGCTTAAAAGGAATAACCCTTCAAATTTCCATGCATTCTTGTTGAAAAATTTAGAAGAGTTTTTTTTTTTTTTTATGAGAATCAAGTGTACTTAAAACTAGCATTGGATACTCTCATTTTAGAAGACAGCCTTGAAGCTGGTGGATGTTAGTTGTTTTGTGGAAGTTTCCAGGCTTCATTTTTTTTCTAAACAGCTTTTCTCATGGATGATTCTACCAATTTTTTACTTCTCATGGCTGATTCTACCAATTTTTTACTTCTCATGGCTGATTCTACAAATTTTTTACTTCTCATGGCTGATTCTACCAATTTTTGACTGGATTAAAGTTAGTCACAGTAAGAGTAAGCAATGTTTGTGTTTCAATGACCAATGAAGTAGCTTGCCATTGTTACATTAACCCTCTCTTGACTCCTTCATCATTTCCAAGAAAGGATTGTGATACATTCATTTAGAAGTCTGGCAGAGTTGCTAGGGATACCAGAATATGGGTACAGTTTAATCTCTCCATCAGCTGTCTGAGGATCTCTTCATCAGATTATTCTGTCATGGTTAACTCCCTTTATCTTTGACTTTTAAAAGGGATGAAGATATAGTTTCTTTCAGTGTTTACCCAACATCTCATTATTGTCATTTCAGCTTTAAATGGTATATCAAAATGCAAACAGAGGTCTCTGTGCCTAATCAAGGCTAAATCTACCACTAATATTCCTTCCCTCATTCCAAGGACTGGTAAGCCAATGAACCATGCTAGCTGTGCTATCACAGGCTATTTACAAGCACTTATTGAGCTGAAAGTTTTTATTTGCAGCAGTTTCATTGCACAGCATGACTGTTATGTTACAAGATGTTTTGTAACATCTTCCACTACACAACATAAATGTTATGTTACAAGGTTAAAAGTCTGTTTTGTAGATTCTCCAGTTGCACAGCATGACTCTTATGTTATGATCTGAAAACATAACACAGCCTGCATTGCACAGCATGAATCTTATGTTATGATCTGAAAGCATAACACAGCCTGCATTGCACAGCATGAATCTCATGTTATGATCTGAAAACATAACACAGCCTGCATTGCACAGCATGAATCTTATGTTATGATCTGAAAGCATAACACAGCCTGCATTGCACAGCATGAATCTCATGTTATGATCTGAAAGCGTAACACAGCCTGCATTGCACAGCATAAATCTTATGTTATGATCTGAAAGCATAACACAGCCTGCATTGCACAGCATAAATCTTATGTTATGATCTGAAAGTGTAACACAGCCTGCATTGCACAGCATGAATGTTACATTAAAATAATAGAACACAGTACTGTATGGTTAGACCTCAAAAAATCATAGACAAAGCACTTGAGAGGAATAAAAATGACCAAAAAAAAATCATCATTTACTTGAACCGTGGACAATGATGGGACAAACTGTCTAGCCATGAGAACAGTGTATTAATCAACTTAGCTGTCTTGCACCCCCCTCCCCCCAAAAAAATAGTGAAGTCATCAGTATCTGCCTTTTCAAAAATCATAACACCCAGAAAGGGAATGAGATCATGACACAGAAATTCCCTCACTTAGACACAGTCTTCTACACATTTTTTAAACACAGACATGCACACATGGTCTCCTGCAAATGTCTAGTGCATACTGGACAACAGTAACAACAAATAAACAAATACTATTTGTAGAATGTTGCGGAATGTTATGTTACAGTGTTCAAAGCTAGCTTTGTATAGAGCATGGTATATATGAGGGGAAGTCACTAAGTAACTTGCAAATGCTTGTTACAAAAAAACTAAATGTGACAGTAATTTGAAAACTTTAAATTTTTGAACCTACATTATTCCCCTATTTCTGAACGTAATCGCCACCAACATTGATACATTTGCCCCATCGTGTAATCAGTGATGCAATACCCATGGCGTAAAAATCGGGAGTCTGATTTCTGAACCTTTTTTTTACTTCTGTTTCCACCTCTTCATCATTCGAGAATCTTCTCCCGCCAAGGTGGTTTTTCAATGGACCAAATAGGTGAAAATCACTTGGAGCTAAGTCAGGACTATAGGGTGGATGTTCAAGAACTTCCCAACCCAACTGGCTAATTTTCTCTTGAGTTAACCGAGCCGTATGTGGTCTGGCATTGTCATGAAGGAGAAGCACACCTCTAGTCAGCAGACTAGGACGTTTTCTTTGAATTGCATCCCGTAGCATTGACAGAACTTCACAGTACGATACAGAATTCACACTGTCACCATACTTCTGGAACTTGGTTAACAACACTCCTTGATAATTCCAGAACACTGTCAGCATAACCTTCCCCGCAGAAGGCGTAATCTTGAATTTTTTTGCGCATGGCGATGACGGGTGTTTCCATTGCATTGAAACACATTTTGATTCAGGTTGGTAGTGGTGCACCCAAGATTCGTCTCTAATAATAATCCTTTGGAGCATGTCTTCACCTTCATATGCGTAATGACAGAGATGCTGCAGTGACAAACCAAATCGGTTCATTTTGTGTTCATCATTCAGATCTCTGAGAACCCAACATGAGCAAACTTTCCGAAAATTCAATTGCTCATGCATTATTCTGTAGGCTAAGCCATGTGAACATCTGACTGCACTTGCTACACTGTCTATCGTTACTCGTCTATCAGCTCTGAAAATGTCATTAACACATTGCACAGTCACTTCTGTTGCAGTCTGAACAGGATGGCCAAGTCGAACTTTGTCAGCAATTTCGGTGCATCCCTGAGAAAATTATTTTACCCAGTTATGGACTGCTTTACGTGATAACCACTTTTCAGCATAAACTGTAATCATTTCCTTGTGATTGTTCTCAACTGAATGTCCTTTAGCCCACAAAAATTGCACTACACTTCTCTGTTCTTCTTTGGTACACACTAACAGTTGGGTAGCCATTTTGTTATTGCTTTGTGCATGCGCACGTAACTCCCAGCACCCCCTACAAACAACTATTATAAAGTGGATGATGGTACTATTTAAGAATATATTTAAATACTACCTGATAACTGCCACTGATAAAATATTTCAGTTTGCAAGTTACTTAGTGACTTCCCCTCGTAATAAAGTATCATTCATGTTTATGTGTTAAGAAAGTGTCCTTTTCAGCTACAGTGTAGTGATGAAGTGTGGACATTTAAAAGCTAAATAAATCATCAGCAAATTGTACCAACAGAAACAGAATTCTGTATCCAAGTGTAGCAAATCAATTCGTATTTTGATGTTTTTGACAGAACAGACATTTGCTCTTTGCCTTCCTCTTTCTTCTCCCTTTTCAGATGTTTTCATCAGAAAAAAAAAGAAAATTTGTCTTCCTCATTGCTATCAACAGACACCTATTCTTTACCTTCTTCTCTCTTCCTTCTTTCCCAAATTTTCCTCGAAAAAAGAATTCTGCCATCCAGAATATTTCTCTTTAGTTTTTATAATAATAACCTTGGATCTTTGAAGTGCAGTACCGTGGCACAAGCAGTTAGCTCTTTTGCTAGTCTCAGAGTTAGCTCTTTTGCTAGTCTCAGAGTTAGCTCTTTTGCTAGTCTCAGAGTTAGCTCTTTTGCTAGTCTCAGAGTTAGCTCTTTTGCTAATCTCAGAGTTAACTCTTTTTCTAGTCTCAGAGTTAGCTCTTTTTCTAGTCTCAGAGTTAGCTCTTTTGCTAGTCTCAGAGTTAACTCTTTTTCTAGTCTCAGAGTTAGCTCTTTTGCTAGTCTCAGAGTTAACTCTTTTGCTAGTCTCAGAGTTAGCTCTTTTGCTAGTCTCAGAGTTAACTCTTTTTCTAGTCTCAGAGTTAACTCTTTTGCTAGTCTCAGAGTTAGCTCTTTTGCTAATCTCAGAGTTAACTCTTTTTCTAGTCTCAGAGTTAGCTCTTTTGCTAGTCTCTCTTTTGCTAGTCTCAGAGTTAGCTCTTTTGCTAGTCTCAGAGTTAGCTCTTTTGCTAGTCTCAGAGTTAGCTCTTTTGCTAGTCTCAGAGTTAACTCTTTTGCTAGTCTCAGAGTTAGCTCTTTTGCTAGTCTCAGAGTTAACTCTTTTGCTAGTCTCAGAGTTAGCTCTTTTGCTAGTCTCAGAGTTAACTCTTTTGCTAGTCTCAGAGTCTGACAAAACACTTGTGAGGCAGTGCAGTGGCTGGTTGCTACAAAGCAAATTTTTCGGACTCTTGGTCTGGGAGTGGCCATGGGTTGGGTGGCAGCCTGATTTTTGTTGCCAGCATCAGGCTTTTCATCAGGCTCAGCTGTATTGGGACTGTCTTCCTGCACACTGAAGCACTTGGTACCCAGTTGTGAGGTGGGTGCAGCAGTGTAAATGGTAGTGCAGTTCTGTACCTTAAGTCAAGAGAAGTCATTGGTAGCTTGGGCATGTCTTGATGCCAGAGGTCTCACAGTCACTGACATGTCCTGCTCGTGCTGTGGAGCAGATATTGCATCCATCAGATGGGCAAATAGAGGCCGTTGTCTGCTAGACCACTTGCCTGATATTAGCATGATGTTCTGATCTCTTTCACCCCATGTTTTGCACCTAAAGAGATGGCAATGAGCGGGTCTGTGGAACCTGGCAAATTGTTCCGTTCAGCTTCTGTCACTGACCGATTCTGTCCACATTTGATTAGCATAATTTATCCCAAAATTTAAAAAAAAAACAATATCTATGTTGCCAGGTTTGTTCTGTAGTGCTTGCATATTTTAATCTTCAAGTTTTGCTCTTAAATGATGTACTGCCACAGTAGCAAGCCATGTGTTCTTCACAGTTCTCACGGATGATGGGAAAACCTCTTATGGACACCTCTGTGTGAAGAAGTTCCAGGCCTGCTGCCCTCCAGAAATTTCTGTATAATGTTTGTTGGGGACATGATTGTTGTTTGTTCTTGCAGCATGTCCCAGCAGTTTTAGCTATCAGCTTCAAGTTTTCTTTTAATGATATGAGAAAGTGGACAGTTCAGAAATATCTAATTCATTATACATGTCTAAAAATATAGTTGTTCTGTATTTGTTATTTGAAATAACTAATGCATCTCCCTCCTGTATCCAGTCACGATGTTTAGTTTACAAGGAGGACTGCAGTGATGATTTTATTGAGCAAACTGTTTTTCCTGTAATTGAAACTATGAATTTTTGTTTCTAGAAAGAAATGACTGGCTTTTAGATATTATGCATTTCATATGAATTTTACCAACAGCAATTGAGAATCATAGCACCAATCTTTACCCAGTTCCACGTGATACATTTTTCATTACTTACACAAAGTCACAGTCAACAACACACTAGTCCTGAAAAGCAGATGCTTCGCAAGTACCCAGGCAGGGCATCTCACATTAATGTAGAACAGTTGGCGAATAGCACGAAGCAAAACCATTCATCAGAACACACCAGACGTTTAATGTATCACTTGATGATGAAATTCAGTAATGGCTGAAGAATGCTGGGTAATATGTCAACAGTAGCCAGCCAAACAAAATAAAACATAATCAAATGGTACAGCTCTGTCACTGCTAACTGGCATCCAATGGGACACAGGAACACAAGGATTCAAGATGTATCAGTCTCTCCATCCTCACAGACCAGGGACAGTGAAAACACAGCTACATCCTACAGTGGCTCACACGACTGGCTGCTACCACAGCCTCTCCAAGACTTCCCTTGGAAACCTGACCAAAACATTTAGTGAGGTCATTTACATGACTTTTTTTTTTTTAAACCAGAGTTCAGTTTCAGGCAGATCTTAAGCAGCATTCTTGCACACCTGTATTATCTACAGATATATCTTTTTAGTTTATCCTACATCAGAAACCATCAAGATTTGTTCCATATATCAGGGAAGGCAATTTTTGCATGTTGTCCTTGTAGGCTTCAACTGTTCTTCTCCAGTTTATCCTCTTTCCTTCAGACATCCATTGTATTCTAGCTGTAGCATATTATACACCAGGGGTGGCCGAAGTGTGACTTGCAAGCCCCGTGTGACTCTTTGACCTAAAATGTTCAGCTTGTGGAAATATATTGACTGAGCTCATTTTTACATCACAATTAATTGTGAAAAGGTGGATGAAACATTCAAGCATTACAATTATTTAGTGGGTATAAACTGAGAGTCCACCGGATTAAAATGCAAGCTTCATGGTCAGTAAATATATTTCAGAATTTAGATGCTAATTTAAATTTTTTTTGCATCAATAAGGATTACACTTGAATTGTGTTGGATTCAGTAATCATACAAGTCAGTGCTGATAGTGAGTAAATATTATTCCGTTATTGCATTTCTTTATATAAAATTTTTGTAACAAAATAAGCATGTAACATTAAAAAAATGTATGCTATTTATTCATGTCTTGCAACTGTCAAACATCTGATATTTATCAAACATGGCTCTTGTCATGAGCAAGTTTGGCCACTCATACACTGGCAGAAGGGAAAAAAGACTGCCTTCCCATACAGAACCACATAGGAAGCTTTGCATTTTGAAGAAACAGCATATGGTGCTCAAGTTGTTGCATTCTGTCCTCTAAGTCTCTCTCCTTCAGATGTCCACTGCATGCTCATTCTAGTATATTGCCACTTCAGAATGAGAAAATGTATCTTCTGACCTACAGAGCCAGACAAGGAGCATATCAATCTGCATGTTTAAGAAATAGTTCTGAAAGGTGTATAAATGTAGATTTTTAAGAAAAAGAACTAGTAGATGTTAATCGTGTAATCAGTTAATTCATTTAAAGATTTGATGTGATAAGATTTGCATCATAAGTGTGTTTAATCTCTGCTGAACAAGTTCCTGCTGAACTGTGATGACTCTTATTTTAAGTGTAAGCAATGCTATTGTCCTGTTGCCCATGTTAGTTTTAATTCCAGTGAATGAAAATAGCTCAGAAAGTATAACATTGTCTTCATTGTATAGAAAATCCTGTTCAGTGTTTATGCAAACAGTCAAAGCATGTAATGTTTTTACAACAAGTGCTCTTTGAATAAGATTGATTGTCATGACCCAGTACTGAACTAACAAATAGACACAACTGCTTATTTTAGTCTTATGGAACTCTCCAGTGTTTTTCTGTTTTTTTAATGCTGAATTGTATTTTCATCTCTTGCCTATTTGATATGTTTTTATTTCTTTTTAAAACATTTGAAAGTATACTTCCTTTTTAAGTGAACACAGATCATGTTCTGAATTCTGTAACACAGACATATGGCTGAAATGTCAGTAACTGCAGTGTAATTTTGTTATAATGTAATTATGTATTGTTACAGCATGAATAAGATAGATAAGTACAGACTTATTTTCCTTCACTATCAGTAACATTACTAATTCTGTGACACGAGACAGAATTTGTACACGAAATGAATATAAGTAAATATATTTGTCATTTACATAGAGCCTAGGCCAAGCACGCCGCCAAAAAAAGAGTCAGTTCGTCGAATTCCAGTCCTTGTTGGCGGTAAAACAGGTTTGAGGGCTTGACTATCATTTGATGCATGCTGGATATAGTCCACTATTATGCTTGAATCTTAGGGGTTTTTCTGAACCTCTTCTTGGCTGTTTTTAGTCATATATGAATGTGGTAATGACGATGTAAAAATCAGTACTTTAAAGTAAAGATGGATGCTGGTGTATGGTACTGTTTTCTATACTTAAACTCTATAGCAGTCAGATCTGTTGATAGATACACAGTTTTTATGTCTCTTTGTTTATGTTGTACTGTTCTTTCTGTTATCCCTGAAGAGAATGTTTGCCAAAATATTATTGTATTTGTTTACATTAATTGCATTTCTTTCCCTTTTATTTTCTTTTTCTCTTATGATTTAAAAATAAATCTCCTGTAAAACTACATCATACATCTTCATCCATCTTTGTCTGCTTGTGATGAAATATTTGAGCCATGAGACTTGTAAATTATGACAGTTAAGCTGATGCATGTTCTGTGTAGTGTGCACAATGACTACAGCATGTAACCATAAACATTTCTAAGCTACAAGTTAAACAGCCAAACAAGGGAGATCATGCATGTGCTATTAAGGTCTGTGTAGTTTTAGTTTTTCTGTAATGTCAGTAGCATGTATTTTTAATGGATGAATTTTATTCTGATTTTAGTTTCATATACTGTAAGCTGATTTTTTATATCATGTACTGTAGGCTGATTTCTGATATCATGAGTGCATGTTTTCTTTGTTTCATTTACTTTTTTAAAGCTTTTATGCAGTATAAAAAGCTGAACTGATACACATGTGATCATCTGTTTTTATCCTACATGTTTGGACAGCCATATGTACAGTGTGTTCTGGTGTGGTTGACTTTTATTTGTGACGTTGAGCGAGGCAGTAACCATCCAACATGGGGGCTTGCAAGTATATGCAGGAGATTTATCAAAAGAAACAGAGTGACATAATGAGGTGTCTGATTTGTGTGCGCTGCTGGCAGTACAGGCAGCTGTCCTCAGTCCACAGAGCATCTCGCTCTTCGTGCCCAGACAAGGCACGCCGACTTGGATACTGTGTCAAGCAAGGATATGTCATCTACCATGTGTGAGTCAAGCGTGGTGGCCACAACCAACCTGTCCCTAAAGATTGTACCCATGGTAAGCCCAAGACTTGTGTCAGCCAGCTCAAGTTCCAGTGCTCACATGGAAGCACTGCTGAGGAACGTGTTGGTTGTAAGTATGGAGCCCTTCCTGTCTTGAGCTCCTATTGGATTGGCCAAGACTCCACTTACAAGTTCTATGAAGTGATTCTGGTGGATCCTTTCCACAAAACAATTCATCGTGATCCATCAATGTGTGTCTTCTCATGGTCTGGGCAAAGGCCATTTGTTCAATAACGGTACTGGAGGTTCCAGAATAAAGAACTGGCGAAGAAACAATACTGTCTCCCTCCACAGGAAGCACTAAACTTTATTTTTCTTCTTTATTGGCCACATTTATCCTGCTGTGGGCATTGTCCAATAAACCTATTTTATAATTTTTAAAAAAATGGCTGACTTTGCAGGCATACATTCTCCATATTTCAGAACCAGCATTTCTAACATAGAACGCTAGGTACCCATGTTTTAAAGCTGGGTTGACTGAAGCATGATGAGAGTAGGTCTCAAACCCACAGTCTTTGCATGAAAAGCATGTTCACCATGATTTTTGCCAGTTCACATTGTTCTTGAAATTATGGGATATCTGCCTGCAGGATTTGGCATGCCAGAATACGTTGTACATAAAACTGTCAGTGCATGATGGTTATAAACAGATGTTTATGCAAATATCAGATGAACACATAAGAGACTACACATTAGTTTCTTCTTCCTTTTCTGTTTTTCCTGTCAAGAGGGTGCTTGTTGGATTGTGTCACTTTCTGCATCCAGCCGGTGACATCTGAATCTTTCAGGCATGGTGTATTTTATGACTGAGTTTGTATTTCCTACACATCAATTTTAAAAAGAGCAGAAATAATTTGTTTGAGATGACTTTTCTAAAGAGCATTGAGACTAGAAGGTTATTTTACTCTTTAAACAGGAGAAATATCTGTAAAGTGACAGCACTGAGCTTTTTTTTTTTTTTTTAAAATATTAATTTGTAATGCTGGAAATTATTTATGGACTGGAAATTGTTTATGGACTGATCAGACTGACAGTCTTTGATAGGGTATATTTGTATTTAAATACAAATAGTTATTCTTTTGTATTCTCAAAACTAATATTATTACTGGAGTTTAATTTCTTTTTTTTTTCATATGCAGAATATTAAGATCTGTTATTAAAATATATTTCACCTTGCAACACCTGTTAAAATCCAAAATCCTGTCCCAAAACACCAAAATAATCTACAAAACTATACTGTTCAAAAAAAGAAACGCAACAAATACAATGTTGTGATTTAAACTGAAGTTTGCTGATCAGGCAAGGGCAAATGCCTGAAACGTTCACTTGGACATCAACTTCACTTGCTGACCTGAATTGTACCTAGCAGATGTTTCATGAGCACAGAAAAGCGACACTAGTCAAAACAGCATTTTTGACAATAACCCATGACAGGTTCCGAGAATCCTGTGAAATTTACTGAACACAAAACTCACTGACCATGTTATTGAATGCTTATAAAAGATTGATGCTCCTGGAATCAATTCATTTTTTAAAATTCATTGCGCAAGTATGGCTCATCTCACTACGGAACGACTCGTCATCATTGGACATTTACAGACTGGACAGTCACAAAGTGTAGTGGCCGGACAATTTAATGTGGTTAGAAGCACCATTAGTTACATTTGGAGATGCTTTCAGGAAACTGGCTCAGTTGCAGACCAGCCGCGCTGTAGAAGACCCATAGTCACAACTCCTGCCGAAGACCATTTCATACGGCTGTGTCACCTCAGGAATCAATTTGCATTTGTGTCCTCAACAGTCCAGTCAATGACAGTGCTTGTTGAATTTCAGATCTTCTTCTTCTTCGTTCGCAGAATTTCAGATCAAATGGTCAGGAACTGGCTGCATGATGCTAGCTTTTGGGCTATAAGACTCTACATAGGTCCTGTTCTTATGGACTGTCATCGCCAGAACTGACTGCAGTGGGCAAACCAGCGTCGTCAATGAACCATTGCGAATGATTGAAGAAGGGTTTGGTTTAGTGATGAATCATTCTTTCTGCTCCAGTGACACGATAGACAGAGAAGAGTTTACCACAGAGTCCATGAGCACAACGCCCAGAACTACATGGATGAGCCCCCTGGTGTGGGGGACGATCAGCTTCATAGGAAGAAGTAACCTGGTGCAAATTGAAGGATGCCTGAATGTCCAACAATACATCGCTGAAATTCTTCGTCCTCACGTCCTTCCACTTCTGGCTGCACCAGGGTTGATTTTTCAGCAGGATAACACTTGACCTCATGTGGCACAACTCACGACCCAGTTCCTTGCTGACAACAACGTCCAGATCATTCTGTGACCATCCATGTCATCAGACATGAACCCAGTAGAACACTTATGGGATGAACTCAGCAGACAAGTCCGCCAGCGAGACTTGGTGCCAACCAATCTCCGACAGTTGTCTCTTGCACTGTGGGAAGAGTAGCAGCCATCCCACAACAATAGATCCAACAGCTAATCAGATCCATGTCAAGGAGATCTTGTTCTCTGATACAGGCCAGAATACCTTACTGAAATGGAGAACTCATTCGCAAAGAATCAAAGTCCAAACCAAATTTGATGAACATCATTTCATTGTTAAAGTCTTAAAGTCTCTTCATGCCAAGATTGAAACATTAATTCCATAAAATAACATTTTAATACAAGTTTGAAATTTGGTGTCCATTATGACTACAGTAGTGTTGCGTTTCTGTTTTTTGAACAGTATATAATAATATCTGCCTTCATGTATGGATCACAAACATGGAGTACAACAAAGAAAGATGAACAACAATTTCAGATCTTTGAGAACAAGATCCTAAGAAGAATCTTTGGACCAGTAAAGGATACCAACAGTGGAGAATGGAGAGCTAGAAATAACACTGAACTGAACAGCTTATTTAAATCCCAACAAATTATAAATGTCTTGAAACTGAACAGATTACTCTGGTTGGACCATGTAGAAAGAATGGAAGAGAACAGACAAATGAAAATGATGTATGCATAAGAGATGAGGGAAACAAGATCAAGGAGTAGACCAAGACAGAGATGGAAAGACAACAAAGAAGAGGATATAAAAGAAATTGATGTCACCAATTAGAGAGAAAAGATTAGGAATGGAGGCAAACTTTATCAGTAAGCCTTAATGGCTCAGAAAGCTGAAGAAGAAGATGTTATTAAAGTACAAATAATAGCTACTTTGTTGTTGTGTGGAATATTAGGTTTTTTTATGGGACTGCAAATAATTGTTATTGTTCTCATAATTTGGAATGTTAAGATCTGTTATTGGAGTGCACATACTTGCTATATTCTTGTTATATGGAATACTGAGATTTGCTATTAAATATAAATAGTTGCTAATTTTTTGTCATGTGGAAGATGAAGTCTGATTAGATCATTGTATTGCATGGAATGTACAGTGCACAGCTTCTTTAGGTTTTTGCACAAAGAAATTAAAATACAATTATTTATGTTATTTCTTTTTGTAACCCAGGGTCTCATATAAGGTGTTGTAAATTTCATTTAGCTTGACATCAGTCAGATGTCGATGCCTGGCATGACATTGGTTGGTCTAAGCTGTTTGGTTACTTAAACGAACTGATATAAGTCAATCAACTAAGATGACTGGGTTGGTCTAAACTGTTTGGTTGCTTAAACGAGTGATGTAAGTCAATCAACTAAAATGACTGGATTATTAGTGAGAATATGAGCATGATTCAGACTTATTAGCCCAGAGGTAGAGCAGTTGACTCTTGACTTTTCTTTGAGTTAAAAATTGTGAATTGTCTAGTGTTATGTATGCCCTAGCATATCATGATACAGAAACACATATAGTAAACATTATGAAAAAGAAATTGAAACCCACAAAGTGTACATATACAGAAGAAAAGAGCATGATCATGAACATAGAAAAAAATGAATAAAGAAGTAGAGGAACAACCAAAATTGATGAAAAAGAAATAATTGAGGAGCATTACAACCAGATAATTCAAATATTTGTTAGATTTTCCAGAGATATCATAACATAAAACCTGCTTGAAGGAAAGATAAAAAGGTAATATAAGGTAAAAATTCCCATTTCCATGCAGTTTTAGGTCTGTATATCCATGACCTTCAGCACGTGATTGACATGGTTGATATCACGCCTGGTAGCATATACCTTCCCAGATTTCTCTGGTACCCATTTTTAGATGCTGAGTGAACCCCGGGGCCTTTTTTGGTGTGTACCAGAAAAAAAAATCCCCATGGCTGGGACTTGAACCCGGTAGCACTGGATTAATAAGCCAAGCACCTAACCACTTGGCTAACCAGACCATCTTGAAGGAAAGGTAATGGGTAAAAATCAAGGAAACAGCAGTGATGTAGATGAGCGGTCTTTTGTAATGTCATATAATCATAGCGTTTCATGTGCTTTCTCACCAGCTTCCAGTCAGTCAGGCTCAACATCCAACAAAAAATTGTCTCCTACTCCTACCAGGAATGTAGTTACCAGCGTGACACCAGGAGTGCCCTCAATTAGTGGGACACTTTCAACATCAAGGTATTGGAGAGTTTTATCTTTTGTACATAAGACTTCATAAAAAGGCCAGAAATTGTTCAGTGTTCTGCAGGAGTTCATTTATATGAAAAATACGGAGCTTAGTGTCAGAGTATTTTTAGGCAATAAAACTGAGAAATTAGACCCCTTATTGCCCAGTCACTGTTTCTTTCTTGTTCTGTCCATATACACAAACAAACAAACAGCAAAGCATGTTTTGTGTGAGTGAGTGAGTTTGTGAGTGAGTTTGTGAGTGAGTGAGTTTGTGAGTGAGTTAGTGAGTGAGTGAGTTTGTGAGTGAGTGAGTTTGTGAGTGAGTGAGTGGGTAAGGGATGGAGGGGGCCACAGCATGCTAATTATTCAAAATGTTTTTCTCTTTTGTGAAAGTGAACCTTTGAGATTTTTCTCTCTTTCACCCTAGAAGAGGTTCAAGCAACAGTTCTAACTCAGCAAGTCTAACAAAACCTGGCTCCTTGATTAATACCAGCACTACCAGCAATGGTGAGTTGTCTGCCATTTGTATTTATGGCTGTCGTTTCTTCATCATTTCTTTTAAATTAGAGGGATTGTTTTGTTTTCTGTTGTTTTCAAGAAGTAATTTTGTTTGCATTTCTTCATCAGTGTTTCTGAATCTTTGAGTGTTATTATTCATACAAACACCATGTTTTTCAGTTGTCTTTTTCTTAGATATCCTCAGTTATTTTTTTGTTCACTTTTCGTGGGTGTTTCACAGTTACAAACATCACTCTCTTCCAGAGATACAGGAATATTGTGACCTCTACTGATGTTGGGTTTATTTGTACCATAGCTGTCAGCATGTTCTATGTTGTTTTTATGTCTGCCAGTCTGGACATTTATCAATCAATTGTTCAAATGTTCATGAGAGATGAGAAGGGAAATGGTTAGTGAACTTGGCTTTCATGCTGATGGTTGGCACTTTGATCTATGTCAGAGGCATCCTAGTCAGGCCAGCTGTAACAGCTCCTGTAGCTAGGGAGGGAGAGACACCGATGTGTCACACTGACTTCATCACTCTTTATGGTGCTGACAGGTCATGGGAAATATATATAACAGTGCGAACGAAGATATATAACATCATACACACCTCAGTGGCATGAAACAGGTCTTTTTTCTTACAAGAGATTGATTTAAAGGTCATATTCCAGAAGAGGGGAGCAGTCACCAGACTAGAAATTAATGGCATTTCATATATATTCCAGTATTTGCCCTTGACCACTGTTGCATTTAGATACTTGTTTATTTATCTTAAATTATCTTTATTTGAACAGTGCTCAGGTAGCTACACCAATGACATTTTGGTTTTCTGTTTTTCAAGAAAATATAATGAAAGTCAAGTCAGCAGTCACACCAGCAAAGGCAAGCAATCCAACAGCTCCAGAAGGAACAGTCGCAAGGTAATTCTTGATGTATTTACAAGTTTATTTGCTTATTTCCCTTTAAAATTTTCATTCCAATTTAGATTTGTTTCAGTTATACATTCATCAAAATGTAGGTACACTTTACTAAGTCTTAATTATTTATAGGAGTATCTCTTCATGATGATATCAAGAACCTAATACTGAATACTGAAAGTCTTATTATTTTTTTTTTTACATTTTCTTTGAAATTTAAACTGACTTTGTGAACAATTTTTGTTTTTGTTTCAAATTTTTTCTTACAACTTAACATTCACTTTACTGTTAATGAAGTTGTCTTATCTTGAGATCAAGTGTCCATGATATAATTTTTTTGTTTTAACTTGCATTATCGGAAGACTGTGGTTAAAATTCAGACATAGAAAGGAAGAGTTGGGGGGAATGCAACAGCTTCCAGACATCTGTGAGACTTGACACAGAGCTAATACATTCATCTCAGAAGTTGTGTAGTTGTTTCACTTATAAGTTTCCTGCATCTTGTTCACCACAGTGAGTATCTGACACCCATTTACAAGGGAGTAATTGTTACATAATAGCCTATTTTTTTTTTCATTCACTGATATCTGAATGTACAGTATATTCTAGTGGTAGATATCCCTTTATTCAAAACAGCTCCGGGTATGTTAAGCACCCATCGTTGCAAATGGGTCTGCTTGAGGGTACCAATAGCAGGCCTTAAATCATTAGACTTTGCTTGAGAAGATATATCACTATCGACTTTGATGCTCTTCAGCCTTGCTAAGGCTTATAATGCAGGTATCCCATATGAATGACTATTTGGTAGAGTCATAACTGTGTCTGTCTTGATGAACTAGTTCATAATTGTGCATGTCTGATTTTTTAAAAAAATCCTTTTTTATTTTCAGAGTAATCAAGAAGCCATCAAAATAGAGTGAGAACAGAACAGAAATGAAATTGCATGCACTTATCCTGCAAGCATAACTTATTCCAGTAATCTTTGTGGAGGCAGTTATTCTCCACATTTACTAACTTGTGAAAAGACCAACCTATGTTCCATGTGTCTGCACCTGCCTAAGAAAGATTCTGAAAAATGATTGACCACAGATCATAATTAGTGGAGACCCAGTTGCTTAAAGCTGGCATGATTCACACACTATTATAACAAAAATCAGTTTTAGAAACTAACTGGTCATGTATACTTTCAAGATCTCAAAACTGTTTCTAGAATAGTCATGCAGTGAACATCTGAAGGAAAGAGGAACAGAGGACAGTCTAATGAAGTACTGTTGAAATTGAGCAGAACAGCATTCAGTATAGCTGAGGCAACATATAAGACTGTACTCAATGAGAAGCAGAGAGTTTGTTGTTGCCCTGCAAAGATCCACAAAACAGAATGGATGGATGGATGAAAAGACTGGTTGACTGATTATTTGACATCTTCAAGTGACAATGTACACTGGTAAAACTTGTGATTTTAAAAAAAAATGAATTTAAAAATTTGTCTTCAACCTAATTTACATACATATACATACACACCACACCACACCCAATCTCTCTGTCATATTTACTACTTTTAATTATGCCATTTCAGAGCATGCAGTGAAACACTTTGATTTAATGTTTAATTTTAGAGCAGAAACAAGATGAAAAGTACTTACATTTATTTTCCTAGAGGTGTGTATAATGATGTCATAAATCACATGCCTTAATTATTAGCACTCCATTGGTCAGTCTTTTAATTTGAATCTAGTTTTGACATGCACACATTTAGATGCGGCAGGTGCGTAGAGTTTTAACTGATTCTGAGTTCTGTTTTCCTTAGTCTCTCCTTCTTTGGGGTGACAGGTCATGGGGTCTGGTTAAAATGATTACCTTATTGCAAGTGACCAGATTTTTCAGTAATGTGAAACAGATTGATAACTGATTAAAGACATTCCAAGATTTTATAACAACACAGATTTGAAGGCTGAATGAAACTGTTATTACTAAAACTTTTGAGCATCAATATTAAGTACCATGAAGTTTATGTGGCATGTCCACAGTAAACATTTGATCTAGTTTTCATTCATTTTGGCACAGAAAATGAAAATAGTTCATTGAGTTATCATGATACCATTTCATGACAATTTAATTTGTGATACGTCTGATGCAACAGAAAGCCTGGAGTAATCCACACATTTGTGATGCAGAGAAGGCTTGATATTCATTCCAGTGTATTTGTTTATTATAGTGCATGCCATTTTGTGTAGAAGCTTGCATGAAATCTTGATTCAGTGAAGTGTAAATTTTATTCTGAGAGAACATATATATATGGAGATGAGTTTTGTTAGTGTCTTGTGTGAATCTGAAGCATTTATTTTGTAATTGTTAGTATTACAATTTATGTTAATGTCCTTAATCTTTTTCTGGGAATTTTTTCTTAGCAGCTCTTGAATGAAAAGAACAGTCTGATGTTTTTGATGTAACTAAATGACAGACATTGCTAAACAACTTACCTAAGACTGAACATTGCTAAACATCTTACCCTAGACTGACATTGCTAAACAGACATTGCTAAATAACTTACTCTAGACTGATATTGCTAAACATCTTAAAGTGACATTGCTGAACATCTTACTTTAACTCTTTCCGTGCATATGGTCGAATTTTCGACAATTCCGGTGGTCCCAAGCTACCGTATGGTTGAAAATTCGACAATTCTTTGTTTCATTAAAAACAAGCAGTGTAACATTTAGATTGTACATATTTCGTCCGCGATTCCGGTGACACTTTCAAAATGGAGAATGCGTGCCTAGTTACGAGCAATGCCGAGCGAGAACAAGGACGCGAAGCATGGAAATTTTTCAATTTTTGACGATGTAGATAGGGGTATGGACATAGCCTATGGCCACCCCGCTGCTCTTGAATGTTTTCTAAGTAGATCTAGACATATTTAGATGACTGGAGAAGTAGTTAGGAGTAGTTAGGAGGTTAGTTCAGACATTCATTCAGCGAGGATGCAATACGGAGTCACAATACGAGATCGACAAGTAGATCTACACATCTCAGATGGTAAGTAGGAGTAAGTAGCGCGGATCTAGACCTAGCTGATGATGAGCTGGCCACAATCAGTGTCTGAAAACATCACATTACTTCTTTTTTCCTAAAAAACTCTGCATTTATGAAATTTTCATTCATTTAACTATACTTTGAAACATATTAAGCATATGGAAGTACATGGAAATACTGTTTTCCATTCCATTTTATAACTATACCCCCTAACATATCAAGACCCGCGTTTTTACTCCCGCACCCAACGACACGTCCGTGTTTCTTCTGCCGCACGGAAAGAGTTAAACTGACATTGCTAAACATCTCACCCAAAAGTGACATTGCTGAACAGTGTAATATTCTTTGCCTACATCTTCTCTAACATTCCTCATTATATTTTCAGTACACAAGTTAAATAAGTAAGGTGACAATATGCACCCCTAACGGACCCCTTGTTTTATGTCAAACCAACTTGTTGTTCCACCATTTATTCTTACTGCTGCTTGTTGGTCTAAATACAGTAGTGATATTAATTGTAACAAATGTGTTGGAAATCCCATTTTTTCCATTATTTCCCAAAGTTTCTGGTGTTGTACACAGTCAAATGCCTTTGAGTAGTCTGTAAAAGATAAATATAGATTCACATTAAACTCTGCATTTCTGTATTATTAATCTTATATTTAATATATGGTCTCTTGATCCTCTTCCTTGCCTGAAACCAGCTTGGACCATATTGACTTCTTCTTCTGTGTGTAATAAAAAATTTACTTGCCTTTTTGCTGCCGACCTGTCCATTAGCACCACATTACTAGCATCTTGTACACCGTTACTTTTTCCCCCTGTTGTCATAAACAAATTTAAGGAAGTTAAGGAAGCCAGATTTGTGTACTTTTACAACTGTGAAATATCACCTACCTTTTCCCAAAAATCTGGACACTGATTAAATTTTACTGAGACTATTTTTAACTCATTGGGGTCTTAGTTTTCTAAATGAGCCTCACCAACCGACAGATTTTCATGCAAGCATTAGTGTTCTGTGAAATATGTGGATACATACCAACAGAGAGATGCATTGCTTACTGAACAGGCAGGGAGGAAACACTCTGTTGTAGAGAGCAAAACAACACAGCTCCTCATATCGTCAGAAGCACACCGCCCCCCCCCCCCCCACCTTCCTTAGGCAAGCGTTTCAAACAGAATAAAGACACCTGCCTTCTAGAGAAGTCCAAGACAGATGGCTGAATATTGCAGATAGAAAATCTGGAACTGAATATTTTAATATGAAAACAGAAAGTGTGCAAGTCATAAAACTGTTGGTTTATTTGTTTATAAAATCATAAACAGTATTTATGCTGTATATAAATCACAAAATGCTCTATTTATTTTGTATACAAAAACAATTAAAAATTGTATTTATTTGTGAGTTTCCATGCATTTGAAGTACATGAATCTACAATAACCCACAAAATATTTTACAAGGGTCACTTCGAAAGTAATGCCTCATAATTTTTTATATGGAAACTGCAATGGATGCAGAGATCACAATAACACTGCTTGATAGAGCAATGTCTTAGCTAGAAAACACTACTTTTCCACAGTCACCACCATTCGTTATGCATTTTTGCCAGCAATGAATGAGAGTCTGTATGCTGCGCTCGTAAAAATCTGCACCAAGAGAGGTGACCCATTGTTTCACAGCTGCTTTGGTGGCATTGTTGTTGTTAAGAAAATGTTTCCCATAAGGTCTATCCTTCATGGGATCAAACAAATGGAGTTCAGAAAGTGCTAAATTTGAACTATATGGTGAGTGTGATAGGACAGTCCAGCCAAGCTCGGTAATGTGCTCACCGGTCTTCAAACTGGCGTGTGGCCCGATGCTATCGTGTTGCAAGAGAAGGTTGTCTTCTTCTCAGCGCACACTTTGAGATATTCCAACTTTGCCATCATCATTTCTAAAACATTGAAGCTGATATCAAGTACACTGTTCCGTGGTCATAATCCGATGATTTGATTGGATGAGGTGATCGAAACGCCCTTCATTTGATGGTTTGACAGCAGTGCATGGCTGTCTAGATTGTGCCTCATCTTTCACATTTCTGTTGCCACTACTTTTACATGCCACCCACTGCCTCACTTTGCTAACATCTGCTGTTTAGTCTCTATAGACATTCAGCAAGCATCGATGAATGTCACTGAGTACTGTTTTTTCAGCATGGAGGAATTCAGCCACAGACCTCTTCTTTATACAAACATCCACATCATAGGACATTTTGGCAGCCTGTTTCTCTCTTGCTATCTCATATTCGCCAACCAATTTTGTCCAGCAGTTGCTCGATGGTTGAAACTTTACTTGCACGTCAACAACTTCTGCTTATGATATTTCTGGAAAAAATAAGAAATTAGGAGGCATTACTTTCGGAGCAACATTCAGCTGATTTTATGCCACTGTTACAAATATACCTAAAGCTGGTTTTCATAACCTGCCAACTGAGTGGAAGACATGTATAAGAAATATGCTGTAAAATTATGTAATGTAAATTAAATTTTTATCTACATTTCAGAGTACCAACTAGTCCACTAAGTTTTACTTGTATATTTAAATAAAGCATTTATTTTTACTTGCAGTTAGAAATGTCATGGAGTTTTTTCGTGTTCTTGTGGTTGAAGTTTTAGGATACATTTTTAATAAAATTATTCTTACTTAATTGGTGCTGCTGAAGTGTGTGTTTAATTTGTTCCATTTCTTGTTTTAAAAGGTATAACGAGGAACGGATTATGAAGAGAGACAGCTTTTGTCAGCAATAAAAAAATGTTTGCAGTCAACCAGAGTTTTATTTTCAGTCACTGCTCCAAGTTTTTATTTTTTTTTTATCAGGAAAGAATTTTGTGAAAAGAATGAGAGTGAGAGAGTGAAAAAAGGTGATTGATTGATTGATCAATCGACTGAGAAAGAAAGAAAGAGATAGGTAATGAATAAGTAAAAGATGTAGATTTATTTTGTCTCAAATCTTTCAGACAGATTGACAAAAGCCCTGAAAGAGATATTTGCTGGCAATATGATTTGTAATGCTGCCAGATTTTGTTTCTTCATGGGCCATTTTGATTGCCACTGGTGCTTCTCTATCTACAGAAATTACAAAGATTGAGCATCAGAATACTAAGACAGTGTAAGACATAGATTGAGCATCAGAATACTAAGACAGTGTAAGACATAGATTGAGCATCAGAATACTAGGACAGTGTAAGACATAGATTGAGCATCAGAATACTAGGACAGTGTAAGACATAGATTGAGCATCAGAATACTAGGACAGTGTAAGACATAGATTGAGCATCAGAATACTAGGACAGTGTGAGACACAGACTGAGCATCAGAATACTAGGACAGTGTGAGACAGACTGAGCATCAGAATACTAGGACAGTGTGAGACAGACTGAGCATCAGAATACTAGGACAGTGTAAGACAGACTGAGCATCAGAATACTAGGACAGTGTAAGACTAAAGGTGTGATTGTTCAGGGGTGTATTCAGTAGCAAAATAAAACCTATTAATGATTGAACTTGGGGTTCAGTATGAAACTGGAGTTGAGGAGCGTGGTCAAAAGTAAGGAGTGTAAATTATCTGGTCAAGCAGATGAAGGAAGTGGCTAGAGTGACAGTTCAAGAACCTGAGGTGAAAGTCAGCATGTGACATGTAAATAACTGGACACAACACAAGAAAAACCCCAAAGAACTCAGCTAAAACAGCAGAAGCATCCTCGTATGCATAAAACCTATGCAATAAATGGGGGAGTGTCAGAAGTTTAAATATTTATCTGGAGCGAGAAAGGAGAGGGGAACGGGGAATACATCCTTTGGGCAGCAAGACAGTTGTGTAGCTTCTTTTTCTGTAACAAAGGAGAGCGATTCCTGTCTCCTAGAGATTCATTAAAAAAAAAAAAAATGACGAAGTGTGCAAAAGAGGGGGCGATAAAGTTAAAGTCGTCTTCACTTCAGCTGTGATAATCCAAGTTTGTTCCCTTCTTTTAAACAAAATTATTCTAATTATCGGTCTTTAAAAAAAAACATTGCCCGATTCAGTCGCAGCGTTTCAGTATATTTACATTTAACTTCAAAAAGGTGAGTCTCACCGTCTGCTTGGTAAATTAGTTTTGTATTTAATGTTAAAAAGCTGATATATTATTGTTTATAGTAGTGTAAGCGACTCGTCTGTTTCGCTAATGGCCGCCATATTGGATTACTGAAAATGGCAAAAGTAGGTCTTTGGCTGACAACTTCTACAGGTGGTCTAATTTACTGGGGATTAAATTTCACCGGACGTGCTTGACTGCAGATATGAATACTTTTAACCTGTGCATTAATAAGTAAAGTAAGATTGTATGCATTTTATAAGTTTAATGTTCTACAGTAAACATAATGAGAGGATTTGATTTTGAAAGGGGGTGTATCGTGTAGGAATGTCGTTCGCTTTGATGTGGGTCAAGAGGGGTGGTGATTGGTTTTCAGCAGCAACATATGAGGACATGAATTGTTCGGATTGTTAGGGAAAAATAATGATGTACTTAACAGATTTCAGAGTATTGAGATTTTCATTCTCTTCGAGTTCTTGAAGGATTGAACGTGTAATAAGTTCAGGAAATAGATCAGAGACTGGTAATGTAGCAAACAGATTTGAAGTTAGAATATGATTTTGTTTACCATTGTATATGTAATAGTTAATAGAAATGAAAAGTTGCATTCACATGAGTGATTTGGAATCATATTAAGATGAAATGACTAGTTAAACGAGATTACAAGCCACATATAACACTAGATTCATACATTTTGTAAAGAACTGCCCTTGATAACGTTTGCTAAGAGACCAAAGAGATGAAAGTGACTCAGTTCAATGGCAGATACCAGTGAAACAATGGGTTCAGCAGTACTCTTCCTATAGTGATATGAATGTAATGGCAGGTGCAGTAAGCTGTAGTAGTAACTCTCTTCAGTCATTTCTGACCTTGGAGTGATACTGCAATGAAGGAAAGCAGTCTTTTTTTTATACTGGGGCTCTTTATTTTATTTGTTTATATAATTATAGGAATTTCTGTTTATGTGGCTGTTTGTTGAATTTTTGTAATAGATCAAAAGCATACATTTTTTGCTAAGTCCAGAGTAATTATAACTAGTTTGGACCTTTCCTCACTTTCTCTAGGGCTCTTCTTCATTTGTTCTTATGACCCTTCATCACTTCCTCTTATGACCATTCTTCATTTCCTCTTATGACCATTCTTCACTTCCTCTTATGACCCTTCATCACTTCCTCTTATGACCATTCTTCACTTCCTCTTATGACCCTTCATCACTTCCTCTTATGACCATTCTTCAATTCCTCTTATGACCATTCTTCACTTCCTCTTATGACCATTCTTCACTTCCTCTTATGACCATTCTTCACGTCCTCTTATGACCATTCTTCACTTCCTCTTATGACCATTCTTCACTTCCTCTTATGACTCTTCATCACTTCCTCTTTTTTTATGACCCTTCATCACTTCCTTTTATGACCATTCTTCACTTCCTCTTATGACCATTCTTCACTTCCTCTTATGACCATTCTTCACTTCCTCTTATGACCCTTCATCACTTCCTCTTTTTTTATGACCATTCTTCACTTCCTCTTATGACCATTCTTCACTTCCTCTTTTTTTATGACCCTTCATCACTTCCTCTTATGACCATTCTTCAGTTCCTCTTATGACCATTCTTCAGTTCCTCTTATGACCATTCTTCACTTCCTCTTATGACCCTTCATCACTTCCTCTTATGACCATTCTTCACTTCCTCTTATGACCATTCTTCACTTCCTCTTTTGACCATTCTTCAATTCCTCTTGTGACCCTTCATCACTTTCTCTTGTGACCCTTCATCACTTCCTCTTATGACCCTTCATCACTTCCTCTTATGACCATTCTTCAGTTCCTCTTATGACCCTTCTTCAGTTCCTCTTATGACCCTTATTTCCTCTTATGACCCTTCTTCACTTCCTCTTATGACCATTCTTCAGTTCCTCTGAGAATCATTCTTCACTTTCTCTAATGGTTTTTCTGTACACTTCCATCCTTCTTCATTTTTTTTTTTCTGAGGATTTTTCTTTATCTTTCTCTGAGAACTCTTCTTCAATTCCATTTTCACCTCCTCTAAGAATTCTTATTTATTTTTTCTGATGATTTTTCTTCACCTCCTCTAAGAATTCTTATTTACTTTTTCTGATGATTTTTCTTCACCTCCTCTAAGAACTCATCTTCACTTCCTCAAAGAATTCATCTTCACTTCCTCTGAGAACTCATCTTCACTTCCTCTAAGAACTCATCTTCACTTCCTCTAAGAACTCATCTTCATTTCCTCAGAAATGCTCCTTGCAACTGGCTTTTGCAGTATCCCGACAAGAAAATTAAGGATCATCATGTTCCTTATTATTGATGGAATGAACTGGGAAGCTTGGAATGTGGCAGATTATCAGTCACATATCAACAATAGAAGAATTGAGGGAATCAAGGAAGTCACCACAACCTGTTGTCTTCCTTACTATCACTAAGATTATCATCACTTGGCAAATGAGTAAAAAAAAAAAAAACTACATATCTCACAACATTCAAAGCAAGAACGTGCGCATAATGCTGGTCCTAATTATTTTAATTATTTAAAGAAAACAAAAGTACTTTGCTCCATGATACATTCAAATATTGACAGCAGCATTCCTACTAAGCTGCATCAGTCAGTCAGTCATTTGCATGTCCCTTGCGGAACTTTGCCTCCCTAACAGCTCTCCTGTAGGCATCTCGGTTGTAAGCAAGTTGTCCTGCTGCTGATACATCCATTTGCAGATTATCAACGTCTTGCAGCCATCTTCGCCTTGGTCTTCCTCTCTAAGCTACATGGCAGTACACATTTTTTAAAAAGTCATGCGCGCATGAAATTTTATATGCCAGTCTTATATGTAAAAAAAAAAAATGAATAAATAAAACAAAATTGTTATTTTATTTTTTGATTTCTTGATGTTACATTATGCTGTAGTAGCACTGAGGAAAAAAGATGATAGCATAACATAGTTTGTTTTCCTAGTTTGTTTGAATTTTAGTATTTTTTTTCTATGAGAACTTTCAGTTATACTCTGTAATTTGATTGATTGATCTTTATTTCCAAAGGGCTAAGAATTGGGCACGCAGGCCCTTGTGACATTCTGCCCTTTATCATACAACTTGATGTTACAGTAGATATTTCCACAGAAAATTTTTTAGGGAATATATTTGCACATGGATTGAAAGTTTTGTGTGCTAACTGCAAAACTTATTAGAGGACATACTGATTGATAATAATGCATATATTTTTATAACAATATATGTGTCTTCTATTGATGTAGTTTTATTTATTAGGAATTGGGGTTAGATATAATAAAAGACCATTTTAGCTTGGGTAGAGCAATCTGACAAGAGAAGCATTACCTGGGACTAGATTCTGCTTTATGAAATTAGGAGTTATTGGTTGAGAGAGATGTGGTATATTACAAATACTATACTGGACATTGCAATGCAAACTTGAGTATTTTAGTTTGTTACAAAAAAGAATGAGTACATAAACTGATGTAGTAGAATTTTCATGTACAGATCTAACTCACAGTTCAGTCAGATCCAGTTTATTTTTTTTTAATAACGATGATAATTAATTTATTATCAGCCTCATCCATTCTATTAGACATATGCACAACTTCCAGCCTTGTCACTTTTACTAACAGTCAAGTAAGCAGAGAAATTCGTCTCTCTCTCACATAATTGTATTCCTATTCTTATATGTAACTGGCATATATTTGTAGCTGTGCGCACAAGGGGACAGGGGTCATGGAGGTGCATAAAATGAAATAGTTTTATTTTTCTTCACTTTTATTGTCCAGCGAAGGCGCAAGTGTAAACATTGCATTGTTGTCCGTTTACCATGCAAATCTGGCCCCTACCGGTTTTTAACCATTAAACTGTTGTCGGTGAAAATATTTACTGATGGCGTCACAAAAGGAATGTTCCGTGTGCCTGGGGAACTGCATGGAGGAAAGGAACTGTAATTAAAGAGAAGATATTGCCCGAAGTTTTTAAATAGTCCTGTAACTTCAGACCTCAGCTTCTGGTAATTGATGCCATGGTGAAACGTGCTTTTCGTCGAGTCCCACTCGTGCATAACTCGTCATCGTTTAAGATTTAAACAACCAACAGTGCACGTAAGACTCGTGTGTTATTGTCAGCATTCCAGTGTCACGCTTTAAATTAGTTTAAGCAAAGGTGGTTGTTCCATTTGTAGCTGACGCTGTGGTGACGTTGAAGCATAGGCTTGTTGGATGACTTGTTTGGATATCCAAAGTGGGGTTCAAGAACACGGGTACTGCAGTGAGCCATGTTAGCCGGGCAGAAAGAGCACAACCTCCTGCTGTTATGGGCATCATTAAGTGATGGAATAGGGTCTTAGCCAGTTCTTTCTACTGGGCCCTCGATAACCGTGCCAGTACAGTTGTGTTCTGCCGGCGCCTGATAACCGTGCCAGTACAATTGTGTTCTGTCGGCGCCTGATAACCGTGCCAGTCCAGTTCTGGTTTTGCCAGACCCTGATAGCCGTGCCAGTACAGTTGTGTTCTGCCGGCGCCTGATAACCGTGCCAGTCCAGTTCTGGTTTTGTCAGACCCTGATAACCGTGCCAGTACAATTGTGTTCTGCCGGGGCCTGATAACCGTGCCAGTCCGGTTCTAGTTCTGCCGGCGCCTGATAACCGTGCCAGTACAATTGTGTTCTGCCGGCGCCTGATAACCGTGCCAGTCCAGTTCTGGTTTTGCCAGACCCTGATAACCATGCCAGTACAATTGTGTTCTGTTGGCGCCTGATAACCGTGCCAGTCCAGTTCTGGTTTTGCCAGACCCTGATAGCCGTGCCAGTACAGTTGTGTTCTGCCGGCGCCTGATAACCGTGCCAGTCCAGTTCTGGTTTTGTCAGACCCTGATAACCGTGCCAGTACAATTGTGTTCTGCCGGGGCCTGATAACCGTGCCAGTCCGGTTCTGGTTCTGCCGGCGCCTGATAACCGTGCCAGTACAATTGTGTTCTGCCGGCGCCTGATAACCGTGCCAGTCCAGTTCTGGTTTTGCCAGACCCTGATAACCATGCCAGTACAATTGTGTTCTGTTGGCGCCTGATAACCGTGCCAGTCCAGTTCTGGTTTTGCCAGACCCTGATAACCATGCCAGTACAATTGTGTTCTGTTGGCGCCTGATAACCGTGCCAGTCCAGTTCTGGTTTTGCCAGACCCTGATAACCATGCCAGTACAATTGTGTTCTGCCGGCGCCTGATAACCGTGCCAGTCCAGTTCTGGTTTTGCCAGACTCTGATAACCATGCCAGTACAATTGTGTTCTGCCGGCGCCTGATAACCATGTCAGTCCAGTTCTGGTTTTGCCGGTCCCCGATAACTGTATCAGGCCATTTCTGGTCTTCTGACCCCCACAGCCGTGCCAGTCCAGTTCGGGAGACGCCTGATAGCCGTGCCAGTGCAGTTTTGGTCTGTTGGCTCCAGATAATTGTTTCATCGCTAAATCACCCTCGTCTTTGCTCAACGGAATGACAGTGCATGTTGCAGCCGTTTGTGTAGTATTTCCAGTTTCTAGTTGACTTTTTCCACATACAAATTCTATATATGGGAGTTGTTCCTAATGTTTCTCATCACTACACAAGCTTCTTATTCTGGTTTTTGTTTTTGTTTGGGTGGTCGTCGGTCTAGAAATAAATAAACTATTCTAGTGTTTACGTCTTCTTTCTAAGGCCAAGACGCCGACATTAGAGGTCGCTGGATGATCCAGAAATTAGGTAGTTATGTAATTAGACTAATAATGTTTATCTCCCCAATAAAAACTTCCGGGGTTGTTTATTGTCTTCAGCTAACAGATCAGAAAAAACAAATAGTCCCGCGAGTTTCCTTTGGTGTGCGTTCCCTAGTTGTTAATAAAACTGGTAGTTTTTATGAGGACTCCAGATGTTGAGTTGTTTCAGTTCAATGCGTTTATATTTTCCCAGGGCTTCTGTTGATGAAAGTGTATTTACACCAGCGGCCGAGCCCATGTGTGTAGTTTAGTTGTGAGAGCAGCTGGGCGTGGCCACTGATTCAGCCAGGATTTCCATTCTGTGTAATATTGATCATTGTGGTTGTGCTTTGTCAAAGAACGGCAAGACGTCTTGTTATACTTATGGTCATTGAAAACATGTCACATGTTCTGGTCGTGCTGCTAATCAACGATTGCAGAGTAGCCCTGTCTGTGAGCCACAAAGGCTGTATCGTTAGCAAAAATAGAAGCTACTTTTCTTTAGGGTTCTGTTATTTTTGTCTTGCTGAAGGTCGTAGTCACTTAAACAACAACGTGATAAAAAAAAATGTGTTATTGGAGTAAAGAGAGGCTAAGGTGTATGGTTGAGTTTTACAAAAGGAGGAAGGAAAGGGAGAACTAGCAGTAAGAAGAAGAACAAAAACAACGGGTAGAAATGTTGGGCTTTAAAAAACTCATTGTTGCCGATTCTGCTTTTCCCTAACAACTGAACTATACACATCCGCCAAAGTTTAAACAATAAGCCATCTCAGTGTGTGCGAGCCAACATGTCGCCACTGATCTCCTTTAATGCGCAGTGTACGAGGGCAGCAGCATTACTTATTATAGACAGAAAAACTTCGTTCCAGTTAATTATTAGTTGTGTGTTAAATTATCATTCGTAGATTTCATATAGAAGTTATATACAAAACGTGTAGAAAGAGCATTTAAAGAAAACAGACAAACACCGTGTGATTTTCACAGTTGAACAAACCTGCCCGTGTACAGAACGAAGCAGTGAGAGTGGTCTTGGGTTGCACATACGCCAGTGACGATTATGCGCTATCTGCTTGATATGCAGATGTATGCGGGGCAGACGCATCATACGAGGCAGATCCTGGGTGACTGAGGCTGAAAATACAATGTCAGTTTGCGATCTCGATGAGATGACCAGAGGCGAGAATTGGTTACAGGTACAGGACAGACCTCCGCTAACAAAGGTGGTTATACAGAACTGCCGTGAATGTCGGGATTGGGCATATGGGGCCAGTTGAACTTTGGATTCAAGATCTCATCCGGTGCCAGTGCAGGTCTTCAGATACAGTTACATATACATATGGCTCAGTGACTCGGAATAATAAAAGTGGCTGGGGTTTTGTTGCCTATCGAAATGAAAGAGTTAGTGGCACAGAGTTAGGGAGACTTTTGAAGTCACTACATCAAATATGCGAATGGAAATCGAGGCTATGTCGGCGACAATGGGATGGCTAGTAGCCGATGGTGTGGTTCATGGCGTCATTATAACGGATTCACAGTGTATGCTTTGTAAATTTGAGAAGAAATTGCTTCAAAAGAACGGGTTGATCTGCAACGCCATTCAGATGTGATGAGTCTAACGTGGATTTACTGTCCAGGTCATGTGGGAGTACATGGAAATGAAATGGCGGACAGACTTGCTGGTCAGGCTAAAATAAAAGGCGGGCTGGGAAAGGGCAAGAGTGACATTGCTAAATTTGTATTGGGAAAACCACGGGAAAACGAAGAACGGGATTGGACGGACAATGTAGTTATATGGAGATTGCTGGAACTTGGGCAGATTAATGGGTGCTGGTAGGAAATCCGAACTGTTAGCAAATTCATTCAAGGGTGAATGCTGTGGCGGAGCATAAATGGTGCTTTCTTGAATGTAGTGACGCGGGAGTCTGAAGTTTGAAACTTGAAACAGACAAACGAAGCTGTAAATAAACTGGACTCCGCATGATATCTTTACTTATTATAAATGGAAAGGATAGGTTTAATCGTATACCAGACAAGCTTTACCAGGGAATGCATTTGTTTTTCAGCCAGTAAGATACATCAGTTTTATAATGGCGACCTACACTAGAAGACGTCAGGGTAACTTGATACGAGCGCCTGCGATAACGGGAGGCACAGAGGCCAGGTCTCGCGAAGTAAGGAATGAAAAAGACTGAAGCCTAGAATTATACTTCTTTGTGCAGAACAGTGACTGGGAGGAGGGTGGGCGTCAGGTGGTGTAGTTATACAAGTACAGGACAAACATTCATTAGCATATTTGCTGGTCTGAGAGGAAGCTCATCTCGAGTACCTGTACAAGTATTGTCGTGAAGTCACCACGCCAAATCTCAGACACCAGATTTTCTGTTTTACTGTTTTCTTACTTCTCTGTAGTCGGTACATTTATTCCTTCTTGGGTTTCACACAAAAGTGCTATGAGCTGTGGCTATTTTTACAAATAACTACCCTACTCCTTCATAAATGGAACATTTCTGTCGATTCATACTTGGCTAGAATTGCTTCTAAATCTGGCCCCTTTATTTCTCTACTCTTCACTTTCCGGTTCCTTCGTTATGATACTCAAAATTGCTTCCAGCTTCATGTTCCTGCTTGCATTTAAAGGACATACAGAGAACAGGGGGAGAGGGGGTGCTGGGAGAAACAGAAGAGAAAGGAACACTCTCTTGCTTTTGAGGCATATTGGGGATGGAGACCAGATAATTGCTTCTGAGACATATTGAGGATGGAGACCAGATAATTGGTTCTGAGGCATATTGAGAATGGAGACCAGATAATTGCTTCTGATGCATTTTGAGGATGGAGACCAAATAGTTAGTTCTGAGGCATGTTGAGAATGGAGGCCAGATAATTGGTTCAGAGGTATACTGAGGATGGAGACCAGATAATTGGTTCTGAGGCATATTGAAGATTGAGACCAGATAATTGGTTCTGAGGCATATTGACGATGGAGACCAGATAATTGCTTCAGGGGCATATTGGAGATTGAGACCAGATAATTGGTTCTGAGGCATGTAGGGAATGGAGACCAGATAATTGGTTCTGAGGTGTATTGAGGATGGAGACCAGATAATTGGTTCTGAGGTATATTGAGGATGTAGGCCAGATAGTTGGTTCTGAGGTATATTGAGGATGGAGGCCAGATAATTAGACAGCCACTAAAAAGCAGCAGTTTAGAACAATGTGCAAGTGTTTGGTTGTATGTTTTAAATGTATTTATAATCACATTTCAGTTATTTTTAAGATTGTAATTTGTAGTCATCTCTTGCTTTTCTTTCCATTCATTATAATTCACCCCTAAGAAAAAAAAAAAAAAAGCTTGAAGAGATTATTTCAGTAGTGGTTGAAAATTGAATGAGACTACCTTAGGAAATTTTTTCATTTAGGATGGTGATTTTCAACATCCCAACTCCCAGTCATCACCTTTTCAACTCAGGTTGGCCAGAATCCTCCTCCATACATTAAATCATCATTCAAAAATGATCCTCACAATTATACATTCTCAGTGGAGAAAAAAAAATTCTCTCCACTTCCTTCCCATAGACGTGAAATCTTTCCCAGAGAGCCACCTCCTGCCCCACTGAGAGTTGCTGCTTTAGGATAAAGTTTTCTGTCTCTTGTTTCTCCTCATAGTGGGTGTGTACATGTGTTTGATGAGTTCAGTAGGATAGCTAGCAGCAGGGCTATAGAGTCCATATTCCAAATTATTGACTTCTAGCACCTTCATTTTCTTCTTCATTCGATAAGAATATGGGTTGCCTCCATGAATCTTATTGTCAGCAGGGGTTCTTCATATATGCCCCGCAGTTTTCCATCCATGCTCTTTTCCTATGGCCAAGTTTGAGCTCTTAGGTCTGTGTAGAGAGTGCAGGTTTACAGAGTGTGTTCTGAAGTCTAGAGACCATTCTGGCAAGTGCAGATTGGGGTTTGAGCAGCCAACAATTTGTGTATATGAGCTTGTACCACTTGCTGGTAATTGTCTTTATTTTTTCATTTTTCTGTCCTCCATTTCCTTCATAAATGCATAGTTTCCAGCAGCTTTGAATTGTGACTCCATCATAAGTGTTTCATAATTTCAATCACTTCACACCCCTAGTTGGCAGTTCTGTTGGTAGACTCCAAGTTTTGAAAGGCTGCTTTTCAATAGTAGGGCATCTGGTGGTGAAGTGGTTAGTGCACTGGTCTCCCGTGGTGAGGGTGAGGGGTTCAAATCTGGCCAGAGGTGTCCCAGTCAGCCAGCTGTAGAAATGGGTACCGGACTTCTTCTGGAGCTAGGGAAGAAAAGGCACTAGGCATGAATGCTGATCACATCGCTTTCTGGTGCGCTGACAGGTCAAAGAAAATATGGGCAATAACACTATATCCCTATGTGTCTCAAAGGCATGACAGGATTATCTTTACCTTTTTTTTTTTTTCATCAGTTTGTGTTATGTTGAGTATGACTGCACCTGAAAGCTTAATATTGTGGTAGCTATTGATGGTTAAGCTGTAAATCTGTGGGAAGATGCTGCATGCATCGTAAATATTGAAAAAGCAAGAGCAAATATTTAACATTTTCAGCTACCGCAGTTGTGTAGACTGGTAATTGGCTTGTAGCCGTCAAGTTGCGGGTGGAAATGTATGAGAGGCAGGTAGAAAAGAAAGATGCGTTTGGAGGGTCTTAAATGCTTCTAGCAAGTCCAGTCACGTTGTTCAGGTGGGTTTGTTTGTACAGTTTAATAGTTGTCAAGCTTTTGTTCTTTAAAGTAGAGCTTAAGAGTAGTGAAGTCTCAGTGTCCAAATATTGTTTAAGTGCACAAAATGGCACACACAGCAGCAGCTGTATATGTGATATTACAGAGTTTAGAGTGCAGCTGTTGTATAATTGACAAAAAATTGGTGGAGATAGAGTATAAGTATTGTGAAGATGAAAAAAAAGAAATATGGGAGATGAGAGTACAGATAGTGTGTGTGTGTGTGTGAAAAAGAGTAAAGATAAGTCTACAGATATGGTGTAGGTGAAAAAAAATTGTGGAGATGAGAATACAGTATTGTTTGAGTGAAAAATAATAAAGATGAGAGTACAGTTGTTATGTAAATGAAAAAAAATGAGTGAAGTCTGAGGATAAAGCAGTTGTGTGAGTTAACCAGATACAGTGACTAGATGCTAAAGAACTGCTAATAGACCCAGCAAAGTAGAGGTGGCCAGACCCAAACCCTAGCTTTGTGAGATGCTCCTGCTAGTAGAGTTTCTGTTTACAATAGCCTGTACAGCAAGTTAGATTAGTGGTTGGACTTGACTTTTTAGATACTGGGAAATAAAGAAATCTGTTGTAGCTTAGTCCTCATCTGAAGTCTTTATACAAGTCCTTCACCATTGCTTCAGTTGCCAAGAACATGTAGTTGAGCTAAGGAGAAGTCTTACAGCAATAGTAATTTTAGGTACAGTCAGACTGTAGCTGTAGTTGATGAAAATTTTATATCTTCATGCTTTCCTATCCATTTTCTTGACTGTTCACTAAGTTATGGGCTTGAAGTTATGTCTCATTTTGTTCCCTTGTAGCTCGGTTGTGTATGCATCTATTAACAGTATAGTGTCATAGCTTCCGTCATTAACAATTCACTGTGCCCATATTCTTCTTCTTCTTCTTCTTCAGTTTTCTGAGCCATTAAACCTCATTGCTGCAGATAAAGCCTCTATTCCTCTCTATTCCCAATCTTCTCTCTCCATTTTATGACACAGATTTCTTTTATATCCTCTTCTATGTTGTCTTTCCATCTCTTTATTGATCTACCCCTTGGTCTTGTTTCTCTCATCTCTTATGCATACATAATTTTCATTTGTCTGTTCTCTTCCACTCTTTCTACATGGCCCAACCAGTGTAGTCTGTTCAGTTTCAAGATATATATAATTCGTTGCGATTTAAATAAATTGTTCAGTTCAGTTATCTTTCTAGCTCTCCATTCTCCACTGTTGGTATCTTTTTTTTTTGGGTCCAGAGATTCTTCTTAGGATCTTGTTCTCAAAGATCTGAAATTGTTGTTCACCTTTCTTTGTTGTGCTCCATGTTTGTGATCCATACATGACAGCTGGTCTTATTATAGTTTTGTAGTTTTGGGACAGGATTTTGGATTTTAACAGGTGCTACAAGGTGAAATATATTTTATTCCCTATCTATACTCTGCTTTTAATTTCCTTGCTTACTGTGTTGCTTCTGTTGAAGGTCATGCCTAGATATTTATGTTTCTGCTTTCCTAATGATCATATCTCCAACATTTATATAATTTGGATCATTCTGCCTCTGGTCTCTTTATGTCTTCATATATGCTTTCTTATCTTGGTTAATGATCAAGTCCACTTTTAGTGCCACATCTTTCAGGTGTATGCAGGTATTGTTGGCTTCTTGCATAGTTTCCCCTACTAGGTTGATGTCATCGGTGTATCCTGGTGTTTTAGCTTGTTCTTCTGTACTGCTTTCTCTTTCACTTTTCTGATTACCTTTTCTAGTACTAGGTTTAATAGTAATGGAGATAATGTATCACCTTGTTTTAAACCAGTTTTTATATAGAATGGTTCTGACTTTATAATACTATACTCCATGCATATTCTGGTCAGATTGATTAATTTATTAAGTATCTCAACTTCTTTCATAATTTTCCATAAGCTGCTCCTGTCTTTGCTGTTATAAGCTTTCTTGAAGTCAGTGAAGATATTATGTAGTTCTTTTACATTCCTAGTACTTTTCTGCTCTTTGACGTAGATAAAATATTTGGTCTACAGTTGATCTATTCTTCCTACAACCTGTTTGATAGTCTCCCAGTATGTTCTCGCTGTATGGTTTTAATCTACTTAAAAGTATAATAGTATTTTGTAGCTTGTTTGTAATAAAGATATTCCTCTGTAGTTTTCACACTTCCTCTTATCGCCTTTTTTAAATACTGGGATCGGTAATGATTCTCTTCATTCACTAGGGAGTTTTTCTTCTGTCCATATTTATTGTATTAGTGCACATATCTGTTCATGTAGATTTAGACCTCCTCCCTTAATCAGTTCTGCAGCAGTTCCATCTGAACCAATTACTTTGTTGTTTCGTAGAAGCATGATACTGTGGATGACTTCTTCTAAGTCTGGTTCCTCTGTTTCAGTTTCACGAGTCTGTATTTCTTTGCATGGTAATGTGTTTATGGGCTCTTCACAATTTAGCAGTTTTTCAAAATATTCTTTCCATCTGATACAGGTTAAAAAATTATTATTTATCATGTTTCCATTACTATCCTTCAATTTCTGTAGAAATTGTTTATACCCTTGCTTTACTGTTTGCAGTTCTTTATAGAATTCACTGCATTTCCTATTTTGATGGCATTTCTGTATCTCATTTACCGTGTCTTTCATATATTGTTGTTTTTGTTGGCAAATAACTTTTTGGGTTTCTTTACATTGTGTGTGGTATACAATAAAACAATAGTTTTGTTTTGTTGTTCTTGTCGTTCAACCATTTCTGTCTCATTATTCTTTTCCTTACAACTGCCTCTCTGCAGACTTCATCAAGCCATCTCTTTCTTTTATTTATGGTCTTGACTCCTAGGCATTCTTCCACTGTGTTCTTTATAATGATTTTTATATCTTCCATCTATCATCACTGCTTTTGTTTTCTTCATTCCCTCTTGTATTTATCTTATGGTTTAGCTCTTTTCTGAATTTTTCTTTAGTTTCTTCTCTTTTCAAAGTATCTGTTTATTACTGAGCTTTTATTTAATTTACTATAAACATTTTTCTAAAGTCTGAATTTAGTTTAACTCCCACAAGATAATGGTTGGTGCTGCATCTGTAAATTATGATCTGAAGTATGTTTGTTGTGTGCTTGGTATCGGTTAAAACACAATCTATCTAGTTGCATGTTAAATTATTGTGTGATTTCCATGTTTGTTTATGGATGTTCTTATTTTGAAATCATGTGCTACTTATTCTCATTCCATAAGCTTCTGCCATATTTATTAGTCTCCATCCATTATCATTAGATGTTTCATGCAGACTTTCTTTCCTGTGATATGTCTTCCTTTCCTATCTTTGCATTGAAATCTCCTAGTATTATCAGTATATTATGTTTTTGGGTCTTCTCTATTACTCTCTCTAACATGGCGTAAAACTCTTCTTTGACTTCATCTGTATCTTCTGTTGGTGCATGCATATTGATCACTGTTATATTTTTCTTTGTTCCCTTGATATGGAGACTGCTGATTCTTTGATTGGCACTGAAGTCCATCACTAAGTCTCATTCTTTTCTCTTGACAGCAAAACCTATCCCAAGATCATGTCTTCCATTGGTAATGCTTCCATATACTAGTACCATTTCTCTTATGACTGTTACATCTTCCTCACGGCTGCTTTCCTGTACTCCTGTAACATCCATGTCACACCCGCTTAGTTCATCTTCTAATTCTTTAGTTGCCCCTTGTCTGTATAAGCTTATTATATTCCATGTTCCAAATCTCATAATATTTTTGATGTTCCAAGGTCATAATCCATTTTTATCCATCCAATTTCAAGGCTTCTCTATCTGTTCTGTAACACTAATCTTTTTAACGAAGATGGGGTCATTGGCCCCATGCTCCAATCCCTGACCTGGAGGACCCGGGCACAAATTTCATGTGAACCCTGCCCGTGCAGACCTTCCCAGCTTGGTTGGACCTTCCCAGCTTGGTTGGACCTGCCAGGAGAAGTTGTGGTGGTCAAGGTATGCAAGCTGTCAAATCACGGCAAAGCATCCACACCATGTGACAGACTGTGCCCATTACAAGTGATTCATATTTGTCACTGTTAGAATCACTATAGTTGTTACTGTAAATGTTATAGTATCATAGTTTCCATCTTTAACAGTTCACTGTAGCTATCATGAATGATTAAAGTGCAGCCCTATTGTGGCTGGACATTTGATCATTCTGCTAGAGTGTGAGATTCTTTGTTTTACTGTCGCATACATCTTTGTGAGAGCTTTGATAAGGTTATCCTCCATTTTTTTTTTTTTTTTGACACTTAAACCTTTTAGAACCTCACAATTTTGCACATTTAGTACATGGGATAGAGTACTATTTGTTGTTTCTGTTCTAAAAGGCAGCATTGTAATTTGGCAAAAGGTACTTTTTAACTTCCTTAATTTTATTATTTTGAATGCTCACAGTATAGGTTACAGGAGAAGGCATTTGGAAGTATTAATCATCATCACCATTTTGTGCTGTCTCCCCACAGAAGGTTGGCTGCAATGAATCTCCACTCTGTTCTGTTTCTTGTCTTCTTAGAATACTCCTCCAAACATGTCCCTGTACATCTCTTGATGTTTTCCACCCATCTGTATCGCTGTTGTCCTCTTGTTCTTTCCCCTTTGCTCATGCTTTCAAGAAAGGTCTTCAATATAGTATTATGCCTCTTGACATGCCCATAGTATCTTGGCTGTCTTGTTTTTATGATTTTCAGCATTTCTCTTTTCATTCCTAGTTGATTTAGCACTTCGTTGTTTGTTTTCTTTTCTGTCTGTGGGATACGCCCTATTCTTCTGTATATCCATATTTCAGGGGCCTCAGTTTTCTTTTCTGTTTTCTTATTCAAAGTCCAGGCGTCTGCACCATAAAGGAGTATTGAATATATATTGTTATATCCAGTTTACAGGAAGTGTTAAATCACTTTATTTTGTGGCACGTGTAGCAGTAAATAAGCTTAAAATAACAGTAATTTTATTCTGTTTTCAGTGTATGTGGCAGAAACAAGGTTGACTGCTGGACAGAAGAGTAGCTGCTGTTTTATTCCAGACTGTAGCTCTGTTGTGTGTAATTATAGACAAGTAGCAAGAATCTGACAGTTAAGTTTTTAGTGGAAGATGGTGTTATCAAGGAGACTAGCTGGTTCTATACAAGCTATTCGATACAGCAGAGTCTAGGCTGCAACAACAGCAGCAGCGAGACTGACAGAAAACACATCCCGGAGATAGAAAGGACCTTTGAAGTTGGCAGAAACATTGGAAAAAGGAGGAAGAAGAGTACATTGTTAATGACACCCCCCTATATGAGTAGCTACCCTGTGAAATCAAACAAACAGGTATTAAAAAACATGTTCGAATATAAATCTTATCACACATCAAATTTAAGTTCTCTTATTCTTGTTGCAACTGTTTTAGTTGTACTAATTCTATTTAATTTAATTTTTAACATTTTTTTTTCTTTAATATCGTAGTGAGAATATGAAAGATGAAGAGTAAAAACACTGCATAGTGGCTCACAGTTCTGTGATCAGCCATATAGCTTATTTATTGGCTCCACTTTGTCTTTGAGCAAGCCTCTGTAACCCATTCCTATTTGACACAGTGTCTGCACTTCATTTTATTCACATTGTTGAATGCAGCAAGCAGCAGTTTGTAGTTTAGGGTAGAAACAAAAACAGCAAGAATAGTTGCATGTATTATACATGATCAATAATCTATCAAGAACAGCTTTGTTTTCTGAATGTTTTATCCTTTGTTTTCAGTCTTGCATGAAAGATGTTGATTTGGAAGTGTTACATCATCTTTAGACTGCTTATTATTCACCTGACAATTTATTTATTTGAATCAGTCTTGCTAAAGTATGTAAAAGTGATTTGGAATGAGAGCTTTTTTGTGGTTTAAATTTTAATGTGGTTTACTTTTATCTGGACCAGGTATCATGCCTGGGGAAAAGAAGAAAAAGATTGGCCATGAGCAGCTGATGCCTAGAGAAGATGGCAGCACTGATAGTGAGGGCAGGGATGATGTTAGAGCTTGGGTGGAGATGAATGGTTTTGGGGAGAAGGATGCAGGAAAGAAAGGAAAAGGTAACTATAAGGAAAATGAGATTTAGACCCTTTTTTTCTCTCTGAATTAAAAACAAGATGGCTGTTGATGTGTTTACCATGAAGGTATGTTATTCAGTCATTTTAGTTGGCAATATTGCTTTTTCTCAGTTTTAGTCATTCTTTGGTTATATGAGGAAATCATTCAACTTTATTTAGATGGAAGATTTAACATCTTGTTATCAGTGCACTGGTCTCTTGTGGCGAAGGTCGGGGGGTTTGAATCTGGCCTGAGGTGCCCCAGTCACCCAGCTGTAGAAGTGGATGCCCGACTTCTTCTGAGTTGGGGAAGGAAAGGCGGCCAGGCGTGATATTGACCATATCACCCTCTAGTGTGCTGACAGGTCATGGAAAATACGGGCACTAACACCATCTAAGGCATGACAGGATTACCTTTACCTTTTTGTTATCATATATTTAGTGAACATGGTATGAAAAAGGTGACATATAATTAATGTAATGAAAATTACGACTGTAAACATTTTGAAATGTTCATAAAACTCATTGTAAATTCTTTAAGTGGTTTTGAGGATATTTTCTTAAATCCTAGCTCAGTTTGAAGGAGATGATGCTAGCAGTGGAAAAAAAGGAAAAGACTTTTCTCAGCTTTTAGCTCACTTCACAAAAAAACTATACAGGATATAGCTGATTATTTAATTGGGGCAGAAGGACAAGTAATAGATTGGGTAGCCATTATTTAGGTGCACCAGTGACACAGTGGTTAGTGGACTTGTCATGTGCAGAGATTGGCGGTTCAAGTCCCACCAGAGGCACCCCAGTCACGCAGTTGTAGAAATGGATACCTGACTCCTGGAGCTTGGGGTGGCCAGGCATGATGTTGACTGCATCTCTTCACAGATCAAGGAAAAGTAACACCTCAAAACACCATATTCTTAGGAGCCACCATGGCATAAGAAGGCTGCATTTTCTTTTAAAAAGACATTATTAGCAGGTCTCTTGGTGGGTGTTAGGAACAGATTTTGATGTACACAATTCCTCAACACATATTAAGCAAGAAAGAGCTGGGATTAAGAAGGCAGTTCTTTCCATGTAAAGGGCCCAAGAACTGTTAATTAACACAGAACTGCCAGGGGAATATATTCAGGAGGAGGTTGGAGCACATATAGACTTGTCAGAGTTGCAGGAGTGATGAACTTAAAATAACTTGGCAGATGTAAACAGTCTGAAATCAGAATTTAGCGGTTTAGTAATGTGAGATATTTTTCTTGTACTCCTGAACTGTATTACAGATTTAACATGGCAGGTTGATCAGTTTTGACACAGTAACCACTTTTCCACTCTGTCCAGGAAAGCGTAAACTCAAAGCTAGAGGTAGCGTTGAAGTCCCAGTTATTGGTGGTGGTCTTGTCAGTGAATCAATAGCTATGAGCAGTAATGATGACAGCTTTGCCAGTCATCAAGGTGGCTATATCAATGGTGCCAATGTCAGCTACAGCCTGAACCAAGACACTTCATTTGATATTGATGATTCTGGTCCACATCGCGAGATGCCCATTGATGTCCCTCCTGACTTTATTGCAACTATCAAATCCCCTCCTCGGTATCCGCCACGAAATTTAATGATGAATGCTTTCGGTTCTGCAACATCTCCATCGAGAATAAACAAGGTTAGCAGCGGAGAAAAGCCACTTCAAGCCAAGCTTCCAACAACAGGAGTCAAAAGCAGCTCTATCCAGCTGCAGCAGCAGCAACCAACGGCACAAGAGCTAGAGAGGCTACATCGACATCAGGAAGCCCTGAAGGTAGAAGCACTTCCCAGTGTACACTATAATGTAATAGTGTAAGATAATGTAGACAATAATTATTTTAACTTCAGTCATAATGTCATAATGAAAGGTAATAAACTTTAGACTGTAATAATTATCTTGATTTCAATGATATAGTGATTATACAGTAACATACTTAAGACAGTAATAAATTTTCTTCATTTGAACTGTAAATTTATTTAAGATAATGAACTTTAGACAGTAATAATTATTTTGATTTTAGTTGTAAAGTTATGAAAAATAATGAACTTTAGATTTATATTTTTTTTAACCACTGAAGTATTGTTTTTGAAAATGCATTTATGTGTCCATGCATTACAAGAAACGTCGGGAAGAAGAGAGAAGATTGCAGGCAGAAGAAGAGTTCCTGAGAGCCTCTCTGAGAGGATCCAAGAAGCTACAAGCTTTAAAAAGCAGTGGACCTGCCTTGCCAGCAGGATTGGTGAACACTGGTTATGATGAGGATGACAATGAGGATGATGGGATAGATGGTAGTGAGGGTAAATCACCATCTAGGAGAATGTCTGTGATAGAGGAGCCCTATTTGAAGAAAAATGTAGGTGAGTTAGCATGTCCAAGAGAGTGTCTGTGATAGACGAGCCTTGTTTGAAGAAAAAACATAGGTTAATTAGCATGTACAGAAGCAGAAAGTTTGTTATTGTAATTTGTGTAACAGATTTTTTTTTAATGGTCGATAACATGTCTATGTATTAATTCTCTCCCCCCCCCCCCCCCCCCCCCCCCCCCAGTGGACTAGGGTATAGTCCAATATTCGTGGCATTACCTTCATGCTCTGTTAGCTGTGTATAGACTACATTTTAGTGTCTCACTCTGCAGGCAAACATTATAGTTTCAGAAACTGTTTTCACCAAAACAAGTATGTCAGATACTCACAACCTTCACATAATAAGACAGGTCACTATTTGATTTTTCTTTTCTCAGCTAGATGGTAGATGTGCATACAGTTAAAACAAATTTTTTTTGTCAGACTGTTATAATGGACTAAATATGATTAGTGGAGACACGTGGAGTCCTACTTGTCCAGCTAAACATTGTTTATTGTTGAGTTTTGTAAAATTTGTAACATCCATTTTCATATAATGAGTGGAAGATTAAATGGCAGAGAGATGAACAAGTGATACTCGATGGTATGTGGTTATACCTTGTATTTACCATATTTCATGCCATATAATATGCACACACATAAAAAAAAAAAACTTTCAGAAAGCACCGTCTCCTATACCCTGATGGTTAGGTGTTAGGAGACCTTGGGGTGAAGTTTACTAGTACTAGACTAACACCAGTGTTTAACATACTAGTCTACTGACGACTCTGGAATGAAATATGTATGATTATAAATGATTAAATTATGATTACAAATTGTAATAATATTAAAATATAAAAAAAAATGATAGCCAGTAGAATATTGTTCTGTAACCTTACTTTAATTCTTTCCAGACATTTAGTAGTGTTCCATATTTATCTGTCATAACATTTCGTTCTTTGCTTTTAAGTATAAATGAGTAATCGGTTCAATATTAAAACCAAAAGCCTACGTAAAATCTGTAAGATTATTACAACACTTTGATGTTGTAAATACAAGGTGGCCATTGCTGTTTTGGTGCTAGTATGTTACATGGAAGGCAGATGACATCATCGTCAGCCATATTTGCATATGAATTTTAATAACAAAAAGGAATGGAAAAACTAATTATGTCAGTCTGTAAGAACAGTGAAGAGCAGAACCTCTATCTTAATGCAAAGAAAACTAAAATGATGACAACTGACAAAACAAACAAGGCAGCTGAAATATATATCAGTGAGGAAAAATTGGAAGAAGAGAGTTTTGAATATCTTGGATCACTACTAACTAATAATGGAGATACAGTGAGGGAAATTAAAAGGAGGACTTCTATTGCTCTTCAGAAAGTAAAACAAATAAAGAATCTGTGGAGAGGAACAGGCAGAACTACAATAATAAGATTTTTAAGGGCATGCATCTTTCCCATCACAACATATGCCTGTGAGACCTGGACATTTAACAAAACAGCCGAGAAACACGTAAAATGCCTTTGAATGTAAATGCTACAGAAGAGTTCTCCAAATATCATGGACACAAAAAAGAACAAATATATCTATACTACAAGAGCTTAATATTGAAGAAGGCTGGCTAGTAAAGAGGATTAAAGAGAGAAAACTTAAATATTTTGGACACATTAAATGTCATGATAATTTAGAGAAGACCGTATTGGAAGGATACATAATGGGAAAAAGAAAAAGAGGAAGACCAAAACAAAGATGGCTGCAAGACATCGTTGACGATCTGCAAATGGATGCATCAGCAGCAGGCCATCTTGCTTACAACTGAGAGGCCTGCAGGAGTGCTGTTTGGGAGGCAAAGTTCCACAAGGGACATGCAAATGAATGAATGAATGAATGTGAGTTTGTACTTTCAAACTGTGATAGTTTTTACAAGAAAATAGTATCTTTTGATAGCAGAAGGCATATCTAACTGTATAAATATGTTGAGGGCATAGATAAGTGATCAGGATATTTAAGAGTAATGTTCTAAGTGTACTACTCTATGGAAGTGAATGCTGGAAAATCACCAAAACCATAGAAAACAAGTTGAATTCTTTCCAGACTAAATGTTTACGTAGAATTAAAAAAATATTTTGGCCAAACACCATAAGAAATAACATCTTATTGGCAGAAATGCAGATGAAACCACTGACAACAATTATTGAGGAAAGACGCTGGCGATGGTTGGGACATGTGCTCCGAATGACTGACAACTCACTACCAAAAATAGCACTAAGATGGACACCACAGGGGAGCAGAAGTAAGGGTAGACCAAAAGAGACATGGAGAAGAACAACAGAAAGGATGTTGAGCAATAGAGGGCTCACCTGGGCAAGAACAGAAAAAAAGGCGAAGGACAGGCATTTGTGGAAAACCCTTGCGGAAGCCCCATGTGCCCAGGGCACTTAAGGTTCAGAGAGAGAGAGAGAGATAGATAAGTGGTTATTTTTCTTCGAAGTTAAAATATTTATGAGGTTTTTAATATTTTTCTTGTCACTCATATATTTTGTTTTGATTTGTAAGTTTTTTTAATCATAAAGGATTCTGTATAAATATTGTTTCTTTATTTATTATTTCTATCAATTTAGATGTTGAAGACCTGTTCTCTACCTTTCATCATATTCGAAATCAGCTGAACAGTCCTGAGGACCAGAAATACATATTTTTTGTGAGGTCTCTCTTCCAGAATGAGCAGTTTCAGCATGCAGTCAGCCTCCACTGTCGGGTATATTTCATTTGATGTTTTTTTAGCCATTACATTGTGGCATATCATATAGTGATAATAGGTAAACTTTTGTTTGTGATGGCTAGGGAATGTAGACATTATTTTGTTAATATACATGTATATTTCAGCAGGAGCTAAAGATGACTCTGCTGAGTTATTGTATATTGATCAAGATCAATACACTATAGCTCCTAGTAACAGGTTTATGTGCTTCATCACATCTGGCTAATAGAATTACTGCCCCTGGGTAGTTTAGCCTGCCTAGATGCCTGCTTTGTTGTTCTACTCTAATTCAAGTCAGTGTGGTCTGTTTGATTCGTTATTACCATGGCAGTGACTACAAAGAATAACAGTTCACAATTTTAGGGAGATCAGAGAAGAATGAAAAAACATTAGAAAATTTTCATCCAGCAAGTTTTCCAAGTGAAGTTGTAACATTTTTCCCTGAGAGAATCAAAGAAGAATTTTAAAAGATAACATTATAGCAGTGTCATCCATCAGCATTTAAAAACTAGTCCAGTGAAAAAAAGATGGATGAATTGAAAATAGTTTTAGAATGCTGGCTTTTAGAGGTGATCTTAGGGGCATCCCAGTTCATGTTGTGTATCCAAAAGCGGAAGCCTTTGTGATTATCTTGAATCATAATGAACCAAGATTGTCTAGAATCAGAATGAGCTAAGATTGTCTAGAATAAGAATAAACTGGTAGTCTGGACTCATATAATGAATTCACTGGAATTCACTTTCTCTCTTTCTCTCTCTCTGTCTGTCTGTCTCTTTCTCTCTGTCTGTCTGTGCGAGCGTGCATGCATGTCTGCTACCTAAGATTATTCATTTCACATCTTATAACCACCCTCATTTATGCATGTGAAAGCTGAAAAGCAACTAAAGAAATAGACAAGAAATTAGACTCTTTTGAAAACAAATGCATAAGGAAAATAATTGGCATAAAGTGGAAAGAATTCAAGAACAACGTAGAGATAAGACAGATGAGCAAACTACAGCCTGTCTCATGAGTGATCAGAAAAAGGAGATGGACATATGTCAGTCACATGATGAGAAAAAACAGAGTCCCAAAATAAGCTATCAAATGGAACACAACAGACCGAAGAAAAAGAGGGTGACCACATGAAACTCTAAAGAGGACATTGTTAAGAGAGCCCAAATTAGTAGGCATAAAATACAGAGGACAAATTAGTAGGCATAAAATACCTTGGTGAGGTTGAAAAGCTCACTGAAAACAGGTAAACTTGGCAAACTACAATGCGAGCCCAGTGTGACATTTAACGGCACAGGAAGGATGAAAGATGATATGTGAATTTTTTTTTCAATGATTTTACGTGTGAATTTATAATGACACCATTTGACCTTCTTGAGACAGTGGACCCTAAAGCTGATAATGTCTAGACATGAAGTAGAGTAGATTATTAGGATTTGTGTTTTGCATTATATTATTTATACATGCATATTTTCTTTTCTTTTTTGTTTTTCACTGCCATATCATAACATGTTAAATATTCTAACAATTTTCAATTTTCAGCTGGTCGAGCTGACTTCAAGGTCACCTCCAATAAAACCAGTCTCAGACGAGGCAGAGAGGACCCTTTCTGAAATTCAGCGTTCAGCCTCACGCTCCCATAACAACAGTCAGGTTCAGGACCTGCTTTATGTCTTTAATAAGCCACATTTTAAAGTGAGTTTTCAGGTGCTCCTACAAAAACTGCATGACTGTATGCAATAAGTTGAGCATCTGTCACATAATACCATATTTATTATTTATATCACATAGTTTATCACTTGTCATTCATTTATATCATGAAGTTTATCACTTCATGTGATAGTAAAAGTAAAGGTCTCAGCTTGAATAAAAAGAAGACTAAAATGATGGTCATCTCAAAGAAAAGAATACCACCAAAGTGTAGCATTACCATCGATGGCACAGAACTGAAACAAGTTGATAGATTCAAGTACTTAGGAACAATTATAACAGCTGATGGGAAATGTCACAATGAAATAAAAAGCAGATGTGCACAGGCCAAGTCAGCATTCCAGAAAATGAGAAACATCTTGTGCAACAGATCCATATCAATGGAAACAAGATTCTGAGTACTTAAATGTTACATCGAGCCAATTTTGTTTTATGGATGTGAAGCATGGTCCATGAATAAGAGAGTACAGCGAGAAATGGAGGCCACGGAAATGTGGTTCATAAGAAGGATGTTGAAGGTACCATGGATAGCTAAGAAAACCAACGAAGAAGTCTTAAGAGAGGCTGGGGTTAAAAGGCAAATTACAGCAAAGATCAGAGGCAGACAAGTAAGATTTGTAGGACATTTTCTGAGAAGAGGAAAATTGGAACACATTGTGGCAAGTGGAAAAATTGAGGGAAGAAGAGAAAGAGAGAGAAGTTACTGGATGGGCTGTCAGTGTGGCTAGGAAGAAAGTCACAGACGAATCTCATAATCAAGTCTAAGGACAGGGAATTGTGGAGAGAAATGATCGCCTACACCACGCGGCACAGCACTTGATTGATTGATTGATTGATAAGAAAAGTCACACTGTGTATAACAATCAGTGGTTTGAGAAGTTTTTTTTTCATTTGCCAGTACAAAACTCATGAAGAGGCATAATATTGTGTATATTACCCCTGGATGTTTTTTTTTTTTTTAACCAATATACAGTTTAAGACTGTTGGATTTTTTTTTGTCTGGTGTTCATCATGTTTTTTGGGAGGTGATGAACAAAAAGACAGTGACTTTAGTAGCTCTTTTTTTTCAGTGGTTATTAGTAATCTTATGTTTTTCTTTTCTTTTGTCAAACCAAAGTTAGTGACTTATTTTTCAGAGGGAAAAGAAAAAGATGGATCAGAATTAGACAAAGCTGTGTAAATGAGATGGTCTAGTCATTAGATTCAGAAATCCATAGTTAGCCAAGAGGTTTCCGCCATGTAGTTCTCTCATAAATGAGATGGTCTAGTCATTAGATTCAGAAATCCATAATTAGCCAAGAGGTTTCCACCATGTAGTTCTCTCATAAATGAGATGGTCTAGTCATTAGATTCAGAAATCCATAATTAGCCAAGAGGTTTCCACCGTGTAGTTCTCTCATAAAATGAGATGGTCTAGTCATCAGATTCTCAAAATCTCAACAAAAAAAAAGATTTTGAGAAAGCCTTTGACAGTGTCAACAGAGATGCACTGTGGAAAATATTAAGATGGCATGGCCACCCCCATAAGATAGTGAATGTAATCAAAGCCCTATATGAGGGTTTTCAGTGCAAAGTGATCTGTGGAGAACATACCTCCAGCAGCTTTAGGGTACAAACAGGAGTGAAGCAGGGATGTGTACTATCACCAACATTATTTATCTTGGCAATAGACTGGTTAATGAAGGAGACAACATCAGACAAACACAGAGGATTACAATGGACCCTTGACACAGTGCTGGAGGACCTTGACTTTGCGGACAGCATTTGTCTACTATCAAGCAGCCACAAAGATGTGCAAGATAAAATAAACAAGCTAACTCAGAATGCAAACAACATAGGACTAAAGATCAACATAGGAAAGACAAAGTTAATGAAGCAAAATGTGAACAGTAGAAATGTACTCAGAGTAGATAGCAAGTTAGTGGAGGAATTCAGTGAATTTGTATACCTTGGCAGTAGAGTAGCAGAAAATGGAGACAGCACAGAGGACATCAACAGCAGACTTACTAGAGCAAATCAGGCTTTTGCAGTGCTGCAGACTATATGGAAATAAAAAAAACTAAGCATGAAGATGAAAATCAGGATATTTAAGAGTAATGTTCTAAGTGTACTACTCTATGGAAGTGAATGCTGGAAAATCACTAAAACCATAGAAAACAAGTTGAATTCTTTCCAGACTAAATGTTTACGAAGAATTAGAAAAATATTTTGGCCAAACACCATAAGAAATAACATCTTGTTGGCAGAGATGCAGATGAAGCCACTGACAGCAATTATTGAGGAAAGACGCTGGCGATGGCTGGGACATGTCCTCCGAATGACTAACAACTCACTACCAAAAACAGCACTGAGATGGACACCACAGGTGAACAGAAGTTAGGGTAGACCAAAAGAGACATGGAGAAACAACAGAAAGGATGTTGAGCAATAGAGGGCTCACCTGGGCAAGAGCAGAAAAAAAGGCAAAGGATAGGCATTTGTGGAATACCCTTGTGGAAGCCCCATGTGCCCTGGGCAGTTAAGGTTCAGAGAGAGAGAGAGTCATTAGATTCAGAAATCCATAGTTAGCCAAAGAGGTTTCCACCATGTGGTTCTCTCATAAATGGACTGCTGCATCAATTCAGCCTGGCCAGACAGAGCAAGGCTTGATTTGTTCCCTGTTTTGATGGAGCCTGATGATAAGCCTACTTCTTAAATACACCAAGAAGAGCTATCCTAGCCCATTCATTGTCCAGATTAATTTTTCTCTCCCCCCCCCCCCACCCCACCACCACCACCACCTGTATTACTGCATTAGTTGCATATTTTGTAATTTAAGTTTGGTAGCTTATTCATTCGCCTACCCACACATACAAATGTAGAGTCAAGCCATCTGTCTTTGTGTACGATGTATCACGTAGTTCATTTATTAGAAGTTTGTTTCAGTTTGCACTTATGTCATGTGTATCTTTGGTTTATTCATCTCTAGTTTTATAATTAGTCATATTAATTAAGATGTATGTGTCAGTCACTTATACAGCACTGAACATTGCTTAGTTCATATGTACTTTCAGAGTTTGTTCTGGGCCCATGATGCAGTCTCCCAGCAGTCACTACGGTCCACTGAGTATGTGGAAATCCAGGAAGAGCCACTAGACTATCCGCTGGTCCAGTATGGGGAAGACAGTGTGAAGATCATTCACATTGAGAAGACAAATGAACATTTGGTAGGTATATTAGTTACATGGTGAGAAATTGGAGTAAATCATATTTTATATTATTATATGATGAGAAATGGGGAGAAATTATATTTTGTAATAGTTATGTGATAAGAAATTGGAGGAAATCATATTTTATATTAGTTATGTGACTACAGGGTCAGTTTTCTATTAGAGAAGGCTAAATTACATAGAGTAGGACATCTCAGTAATCTACATTGACAAAAGAACAACTGAGAAATGAATCTGTCATGTAGTTAGATTAGCATTGTCCTATCAACTAGGAGCCCAGTGAGCCATATCATTCCCATGCAGTGTTTCTTTCTCTCATGTCAGATGATTTGCAACTACCTTCATGTACTCTTCATGTTTCTGTTTATGTCAAGCTCCACATTTCAATTTTCTGCTTGTACTAGCTGAGGTTAATTAGAAATAAGCAAGAAGAAAAAACACTGAGCTGAGGGGACCCAGGGCTTTGTGTGAGAGAGAGGGGGTTTAAGAAGTTTGATGGATTAATTTGTGCTTCATCATCATCATCATGTGCCGTGCCGACTGGCATTGGCTATTATGCTTCTCCAGAGTACGCGATCCTTCATGCAGGCCATCAGCTCAGTTGGTGATCTCCTCTCACACCATCCCGTCAGACTGTCCAGTATCATTTCTCTTGATCTTCCTCTTGATATTCTTCCTTCTATTTTTCCTGTTGTTATAATATTTTCAATGCCCCCTCTTCTCATTGCATGTCCTATGAAAGTACATTGTCTCTCTCTTATCTTTTTGACAAGGTTTTTTTGTCTCTCCAGCTCTTCTCCTACATTCTTCATTAGTTATTTTTGCTGTCCAGGGGATTCGCAACATTCTTCTAATAAACCACATTTCTGCTGCTTCCAATGATTTTTGTGCAGACTTGCCTATTGTCCATATTTGTGCTTGTTTGAAAGAAAACAAAAACCTTAGTCCTGTCATGCCACAGAAGCAATTAGGAATATAGTGTTAATGCCTGTATGTTCCTTGACCTGACAGCATGCTAGGGGGTAATGTGGTTACCACTATTCCTGGTCCCCTTTCCACCTCCAGCTGTAGAAGGAGCTGGCTGCTCATTTCTACAACTGGGTGACTGGGATGCATCAAGCCAGACTTGAACCACTGACCTCCACATGAGAGTCAAGTATACTGCACCACTTGGGTGCCCTGTGTTTGTGTGGGATCAGGTTAGACTTCATGGTATGAACCTTGAGATTAGAAGAGATGGCAAGAGTCTAGTACAGAACATGAGAGTATCAAATGGCTGAAACCAGTGGTGGATTGGACTAAAGGAATAAAGAGGGTCTGGCTGATGTTCATCATGAAGATAAATCTTTAACATAGAACTTCCAGGAAGATGAGAAATGAAATTGAAAGAGAATTGCAAGATCATGGCAGATTGAGGATTTTTGTCTCTGCTTTATGCAACTGTGTAGATGATAAGGGTTGATGATGAAGAATCATTCTCTATTCTTTTGGATTAATATATTTGAATAGTTTATACTGGTGTTTAAAATATTAACAAAAGTGTTATTTTGTTAACTTTGATGTTGTGAGTGAAGTTTAAATCAGAACTTGTTGACTTTTATTTCAGGGTGCCACAGTGAAGAATGAAGGAGAATCTGTTATCATAGGTCGAATTGTGAAAGGTGGTGTGGCAGAAAAGAGTGGTGAGTGTTGATAATATCCCCAGGGGATACGTCTGTTTGTTCTCTAGCCTCAGTGCTTTTAGTTTTGTTAAACGTTGGAAGAAAGGAATACAAAAGTGGAAGGTGGGCTGGACAAGATGGAATATGATCAGAAAGAAACGGGATTAAAATATCTGGGAAAGAAGCCACAGAATATGGAGCTTTTTATCTATGTCAAGTTCAACCCAGTGTATGTGAAAGTAAAAATCCATCAGCAGCAGGAAGTACTAATGATAAAGAAGATGACAGAGAAAGTAAAGTGTTACGAAGCCAGGAGCATCAAAGTAAGATGTATGTAGGTACGTAACTCTTTCCATATGAGGACGTACTGCGTCTTCTAAATGTGAGGTTATTATGCCTAGTTCTTTTTTGTGTGATACCATGTGTAGTTTTATTATTACCAACATAGACATTCTGATTTGTAGTGATTGCAGTAAAAATAGCTGAGGCTTACACAGATATATCCATTACTCTTTGTTACAAAATGTATGGGAGAAAAATCCAATGGTGAAGTGTAGAGAAAGAGTTAATCATATCTTCTTTTAGATTCTCAGTCCACCATAGAGCGTAAAGATATTGGTATAAGCAGAAGTTTCAGAACTGTCACTAGCTGATTCATTGATATCATAATTTTTTTCTCCGTTTTTTTAAAACTTCCATTGATGTATGGATTGATACATCTATGACATCCTAGTATGATTTTTTTTTTCAAGGACTTCTGCAGGAAGGAGATGAAATCCTGGAGGTTAATGGTATCAACATGAGAAGCAGGAATATAAATGATGTATCAGAGATTTTGGTAAGATGGTGTGAGAGGCAGGAATATAAATGTTGTATCAGAGATGTTGCTAAGATGATGTGAGAGGCAGGAATATAAATGTTGTATCAGAGATGTTGCTAAGATGATGTGAGAGGCAGGAATATAAATGTTGTATCAGAGATGTTGCTAAGATGATGTGAGAGGCAGGAATATAAATGTTGTATCAGAGATGTTGCTAAGATGATGTGAGAGGCAGGAATATAAATGTTGTATCGGAGATGTTGATAAGATGATGTAAGAGGCAGGAATATAAATATTGTATCAGAGATGTTGATAAGATGGTGTGAGAGAGGTGGTTTAAATAAGTTAAATATTGTGAAAGGCTAGGCACTAATATTAACATGTTTAGCACTTAAATATTGAGAGAAACTGGCCACATAAGTTAACATATTATAATGGTAACAATTTAAGGGCCAGGAATATAAATATGTCAGAGAGTTTTAGAAGATATTGTAAATAAGTTAAATATTGTGAGAAATTGGGCACAAATGTTAACATTGATATTATTCCATATAATGTTTGATGTATAAAGTTCACATGACTGCTTGTACCTGCAGGCTAGCATGTCTGGAACCATTACGTTCATGATAATACCTGGACATAACCCACCTGCAGAAAATAGGCAAAAATCAAACAAAGTGGTGAGAAGTATTTTTTTTTTTCTAAGTCACTCTCAGTTCACTAATTTATCCATCTTTGGTAATATTTGCTATTTGAGTTTCTCACTACCTAACAATTATTTGTTTTCTTTTTAACTCATGAATTATAAACTTGATGTAATCTCATATTTATAGAACTGATTTGTAAGCAAAATATCCTGTTGTATTGTCATACCTTGACAATCTGGGGGAAACTGAATGAATCTGATGAAAACTCAGTTTGCTGAAGATGAAATGTGCCAATTACGGTATGGCTGTTATTGAAAGTAGGGGATTTCTGACACTGGCAAAAGGTGATCTAGACTGACATAACAATGTTCCTGGTCACCAAATATCAGAGAGTAAGGTGCTGACATCCTGCCTTGTTTCATGTGTCAAGTAATGCCTTTAAAAGGGTCGTGTTCAGAAGAGTTATTATGAGTGAGATCAGATGTAGTCACACAGGTTAGATGTGAGGCAAGAAAGCTATGACCAAAGCTTGGATAAAAAGAAACCTTAGATAAAAAAAAAAAACCAAAAACTTTAGACTTCATCTGAATGACACTGAAGAAAAAGATATGATTACTTTAGGGAGAGTGGGTGTTCTTTAGTTTTATGTATATGTTTTAAAACATTTCAGATTTTTGCACTTCCAGACATACACACATGTCATGATGTAGGCATATCCCATCTTTTCTTAGATGCACCTGCGAGCTTTATTCTCATATGAACCTGAAGATGATCTTTACATCCCATGTCGAGAGCTGGGTATCAACTTTGTGAAAGGAGATATTCTGCATGCAATTGCCCTTGATGATCCTAACTGGTGGCAAGCCTTCAGGGAAGGAGAGGAGGACCACTCTCTGGCAGGACTCATACCCAGCAAGTCCTTCACTGAGAAGTATGTTCTATAGATCTTCCTCTGGGCTATATGTCCTGTAAATAATAGTATTCTTGCAAGTCTGTCGCTGAGGAGTATGTCCTATAAACAGTTGTAATCTTGCATGTCTTTCATTGAGAATTATGTCATGTAGATAGATGTAGTCTTGCATGTCTTTCACTGAGAAGTGTGTCATGTAGATAGATGTAATCTTGCATGTCTGTCATTGAGAAATGTGTCCTGTAGATAGTCGCAGTCTTGCATTTCTTTCATTGAGAATTCTGTCCTGTAGATAGATGTAATCTTGCATGTCTTTCACTGAGAAGTGTGTCCTGTAGATAGTTGTAATCTTGCATGTCTATCATTGAGAAGTATGTCCTGTAGATAGTCGCAGTCTTGCATGTCTCATTGAGAATTCTGTCCTGTAGATAGTTGTAATCTTGCATTTCTTTCACTGAGAAGTGTGTCCTGTAGATAGATGTAATCTTGCATGTCTTTCACTGAGAAGTATGTCCTGCAGATAGTTGTAATCTTGCATTTCTTTCACTGAGAAGTATGTCCTGTAGATAGTTGTAATCTTGCATTTCTTTCACTGAGAAGTATGTCCTGTAGATAGTTGTAATCTTGCATTTCTTTCACTGAGAAGTATGTCCTGTAGATAGTTGTAATCTTGCATTTCTTTCACTGAGAAGTATGTCCTGTAGATAGTTGTAATCTTGCATTTCTTTCACTGAGAAGTATGTCCTGTAGATAGTTGTGATCTTGCATTTCTTTCATTGAGAAGTATGTCCTGTAGATAGTTGTAATCTTGCATTTCTTTCACTGAGAAGTATGTCCTGTAGATAGTTGTAATCTAGCAAGTCTTTCACTGAGCAGTATGCTCTATAGATCTCTCTGTGAGCTATATGTTCTGTAGATATTTATAATCTAGCAAGTCTTTCACTGAGCAGTATGCTCTATAGATCTCTCTGTGAGCTATATGTGCTATAGATATTTATAATCTAGCAAGTCTTTCACTGAGCAGTATGCTCTATAGATCTCTCTGTGAGCTATATGTTCTGTAGATATTTATAATCTAGCAAGTCTTTCACTGAGCAGTGTGTCATATTTTTCTCGAGCAGTGTAGGCTGGATTTACCCAACAAATCTATCACTGAGCAGTATGTATTGTTGATTTTTCACCAAGCAGTTTGCTCTGTAGATAGTTTAAGTAATGTATAAAGTTGATTTTACATGATGCTAATTCTTCATTTTCAAAATTTTTTAGTTACTTTTTTTAATATTTGAGGTAAGAGTTTTATTTTTAAAAAATGTTTAAGATCATGTGATGATTGTTGTGAACTTGAAGTAACCAATAGCTGTCAAGATCTAGAACAACAGGCATCACTGCAGATCAGAAAAGTTACTATGGCCATTCTGTGGAACTTTTTAATCAATTCCCTGCTGTCCAGATTGAAGGTGCACAATGGATAGTGTCTAGGAATAACATAAAGGAGTATGATAGTCTTTACCAGCTTTGGTTAGGCAGATAATTGTATCATTTCTGATGCATGGTTCTTTCTTCTCCTAGAAGAACTCAGTATATTAAATGTTCTACCTTTTATCTCTCACTGTTTTCAATCAGTCATTCATAAGCAATAGAACTGTATGAACAATCATTCCACAATCGTCAGTAAAATATCATAGTTGTTAGTTACATTAATAATACAGTGGTACTGACCAGCATAACAAATACATTGCAGTTGAAGCAGAATGACAGTTGAGTTACTTTTGAACAACATTTGTTGATTTAGTCAGTTTAGTTGTTTTTTTTTTTCTTTTCCTACAAGGCGTGAGGCTCTGAAAAATGCTTTAGAAAACAAAGAAAACAAAAAGAAGAGCAGAGTATGCGCTTGTGGGAAAAAGGACCACAGAAATAAGCGAAAGAAGAAACCCATGAACAGTGCTTCGTCTGAAGGTAGATTCTCTTAGAACATGATTCACTTCATTTTTCTTATGTCATTTTGAAAACAAAAGTGCAGTTCTGAGCATGATTTGGAACATTTGTCTGTGTGAACCAGATTATTATGTCATTTAATTATGAATGGGATATGGTGTTGGTGCCCATGTTTTCAAAGCCTGTCAGAATGCTAGGATGTGATTTGGTCAGTATCACAATGGGGTTTCCTTTATTCTATAGCTCCTGGAGAAGCTAGGTATCTATTTCATTATCTGTGTTTTACCTTTATATGAAATAAATTACATTTCTTCATTTGAGCATTCATGCTATACTTGGAGTTCTGTCTTCAGGATGAAAGCAAGTTTTCTCAGTGCTCTACCAGCAGCCCCATAGGTTCACACCGTTTTATCAGGCTTGCATGTATGTGTCTGCATGTGTTGTATTTAAGGTTAAGAAGTATAATATATATATAAATCTTACATCCTTCCCATGCTGTTAAATGCCACATAGGGCTTGCATGGTAGTTCGCCAAGTTTTCCTGTTTTTGGGGAGTTTTTCAACCTCATCAAGGGATTTTATGTCTACTAATTTGTCCTCTTTCAGCAGTGTCCTCTTTAGAGTTTCACTGGTTGATCTCTTTCTTTGGCCTGTTGTGTTCCACTCGATGTATTATCCACCATTAAAATGGACCACTTTATTTATTTTTTTCAGCCGTAAGTTGTTGTATTGGTTTTAAAATACATAAAACCACTGATTATCCACTTACTGACATGAACTTGCTGTATTCTTAAACATGACACAATGACATGACACTTTCAGATGGTGGCTCATGAGCAGTTGTCTACCCTAGGTATACAAAGAAAGTTCATAAACACTATCATAAAGTCAAAGCCATCACTAATACCATGTATGACTCTCTGAAGTGTCAGTGCAGGCTTGGTATCGCCATTTCTTGCTGTTGTAGAGTGTTTGAAAAATATTTGGGGTGTGGCATTTCATTCTGCAGTGAGTGTTAGCTCTGAATCATTTACAGTGTTGATGTCATGCTGATGGTTTCTTCTGTTCAGTTCAACCCATGCGTGTTCAATTGGTTTCATGTCAGGAGAGTTTTTAAGCCAATTCAGTATAAGAAAAGGTTGCTGGGTTAAGAAATTCCTGGTAACATTAGCTGTGTGAGATCTGTCATTATCGTTCTGAAAGATTCTCAGATCTGGATGATTTTGGAAGAAAGGCACTATGATAAATAGTAAAAAAAGTAGAGAAATAGAGACACTAACACTAAATTCCTTGTATGTTACAATGCCATAAAATAGGATAGAAAATGTCATCTGATAGTGGGGGTAAAGATGCTGTCCGATGAGGTAATCAGCGACCCATAGCTGATAAGCCAACGTCAGGGTTAGCAAACCATAGCTGACCAAAACCCTGTCCTACCTCTCTGTGGTACCCCCAGTAACAAGCCTAGTCTGCTTAACGGGGCAGGGATCGCCATAGTCCCCATGGTGATGAAATCTGCTAAAGAAGCATTGCACACCCCCTGCTTTTTAGCTGTACCCCGGGACTGAAAAAGTAGCTGCCATAACCCGCTCCCACGCTGATATGATGTTGTGCCTCAACACCTCTACAGCATTGGTTGCAAAGAACAACAGCTCACAGTTAAAGGGAGTTCATACAAGAACAAGTACAAGATCATCTGACAATAACTATTCAAGTTAGAAACTTAATGTAAGAAACTGCCAAACAAGTGTTTAAACTTAAAACTTTTTTTCTACTCTAAGATTATGAAGAGATCCCAACATATGAAGAACTTGCCAGGTACTATCCGCAACCTAACCGGAAACGCCCTATAGTCCTGATTGGACCATCCAACATTGGTCGTAATGAGTTACAGCAAAGGCTTCTTGACTCAGATCCAGATAGATTTGGTACTCCAGTGCCTCGTGAGTCAGTTTTACTTTTTGTTTCTTGTACTTTCAGAAATGCTGATTTTTTTTTTACTCTCTCTTGTGCTTTCAGAAATTATGATTTTTTTTTTTTACTTTCTCTTGTATTTTCAGAAATGATGAATTTTTTTGTTACTTTCTCTTGTAGTTTAAGAGATCCTGCATTTTGATGTAAAAATTTTGTTCAATTCTTTTTATTACTTTTCTGATTTGCAATAAATATTGAACTCCTTGAAATTTAATTTGAGCTTTCAAAAAACCTAAAAGTTTATTTTAAAACCCTGATGCAATAAAGATTTTGTATTTTTGTATTAAAATTATGTGTTTAAAAAATATATATAATTTTGTATAACTGATTTCTAGGCATTTAAGACAGATTTTAAGAAACTTGAAATATTTGTTATTATTAAAATGACAAGTCTGAAGAGAAAGAAAATGTCATTAACTCAAAGAGAAATCCTTTATTCATATGTCTAAACAGCTTGTGATATCCTAAATTGTTCATTCCGATGACTAAATGGCACCTGATATGTGTGCAGTGGAGTCCAGTGTGCCTTGCTTTGCAGGAAAATATTCTGTCTGTGAAGGCTGTTTTCCTTCCTTCCGTACTAATGTATTGGGTAGCCATTTCTACATCAGAGTTGAATAGAGACTACTGGGAGCTGGAAGATTATGTTTAATGGAGCGGATATTTGAACATTATTTTTAAACTGCTTTTTTAGATACAACATGTCCCCTGGGAAGTGGTGAAGAGCAAGACAGAATGTATCATCATATTCCTCGTGAAGAGTTCAACATGATGATTCAGCAGAATAAGTTTGTGGAGTATGGCGATCATCAGAAGAATCTGTACGGCACGTCATTTGATTCAGTCAGGAATATTATAATTCAAGGAAAAGTTTGCTTGCTCAAGATGCAGCCAGAGGTTTGTTTGCTGTTAGGTTTGGTTTGTATAGTCATATTTTAAACTGTAGGTTTTGTTTGTTTTCATATACCACTTTGATTTGTGTGATGAAAATACTGAATTATAAATGTGACAAGAGGTATGTTTTGATGTACAGTTTTGGTATAAGTGATCAAAGCAAAGGAATAATAAATGTGACAGGAGATATGTTTTGATGTACAGTTTTGGTATAAGTGATCAAAGCAAAGGATAATAAATGTGACAAGAGGTTTTGTTTTGATGTACAATTTTGGTTAAGTGATCAAAGCAAAGGATAATAAATGTAACAAGAGGTATGTTTTTATGTACAATTTTGGTATAAGTGATCAAAGCATTGAATGATAAATATAACAAGAGGTATGTTTTGATGGAGAATCCCAAAACAAGCTATCAAGTGGAACACAACAGGCCGAAGAAAAAGGGGCAGACCGCGTGAAACTCTGAAGAGAACATTATTAAGAGAGGCCAAATTAACAGGCATAAAATCCTTTGTTGAGGTTGAAAGAAGGAAAAATTGGCGAACTACTTTGCTAGCCCTATGTGACGTCTAACGGCACGGGAAGGATATAAGATATAAGATGTTTTGATGTACAGTTTCGATATAAATGATCAAAGCATTAAATTATTAATGTGACAAGAGATGTGTTTTGATGTACAACTTTTGTATAAGTGATCAAAGCATTGAATTATTAATGTGACAAGAGGTATGTTTTGATGTAGCACTTAGCAGTACTTTTAATGGAAGTATAAAATTGTAATTATTTGTATGCATCTTTAATGAGAGAATTTTCTGTGTTTGCTGTTGATGACAGTCTTTCACTGTTTCTTGCTTTCACTGTGCACCTGGACAAGCTGAGTCCGGTCCATCTCTTGATACTGACTACTTGTCTGTGTCATCTTTTCTTGTTTGTTGAAAAGTGTAATCTGTTTTACCAGCATAGCTCCTTAATATATAAATACAAATTGATTCAGCAGTTTGTGATATCATTCCATGGTAGTGTGAAGTGAACTTGACCATCCAGTCCATGATAGTGTGAAGTGAACTTGACCATTCAGTCCATGATAGTGTGAAGTGAACTTGACCATTCAGTCCATGATAATGTGGCCTTGACCATTCACAATTAAATTTAAGTTCATGATACATGATTGCCCTTGCTGTTGAGCTAAATGTTGATGATAATGTAATGATGAAATGTGTTCATTTTCAACAAACTGTTTCAGCATAGAATTCACTACAGCTGAAGCAGATATTAAGTGTGCTACATGATAAGACAATATCTGTTACTTTTGAAAGTTTTTTTTTTTTTTTAATTTCGAGACCAGTTTTTTAGATTTTCACTTTTTCTTTCCAGAATTTGAAAGTGATCCGTGCCTCCGATTTGAAGCCATACATAATATTTGTTTGTCCACCAAACTTGGAAAAGTTACGACAGTTGCAGAATCAGCTTGACACTCCAGTTGTAAGTTCATCAGTATATTTTATGTATCTGCATGACAAATAAAAAATGACAAGTTTGATAACAATTTCATGTTGTGTCAGAGTACATCACAGCAGCGGTTTGTGGCAGTGGACAATCCCTTCTGTAGTCAGCTATTTAACTGAAATTGTGAGTTATGCTATAGAATATCCCGAGGATAATCCTAGTGAAAGTTTAGTGTGGGGGTTGGAGGTACATTATCTTTACTTTTTATCCTTCTAACTCATCTTGGCTTTGATTTCCTTCTTAACTTCTGTCTTTATAAAGGACAATGGAGACAAGTTTATGCCATAACATATTTTCTTGTATGCATTTAAAAACAAATTTCTAGAATTAAATTTGTAATATCACATTTATGAGTAATACATACACAATGTAAACAGTTTGTATACAAACTTTTTTGTGTGTAAACAACAAAAAACATTCTACAAACAGGCTGTGGCTGACTCTACACTGACAGGAGAAGAAATGAAAATATAGTTTTTACTGCAGTTGACTTTTTGGAGTTAAAATTTGCTCAGTTAGTTGTTGATCCTCCATTATCATGTCATGGATTCTGCCTGTGGTTTCATCGGTAGTTATCGTTCTTGGTCTTCCTGGACAGGGATCATCTTCCAGACTCTCCCTTCCATGTTTGAATTGAGCTGCCCATTTCTTCACTGTGCTGTAAGAAAGGGCACTCTCCCCTACAGTCTCCACCATATCCTCATGGATCTTCTTCAGTGATAAGCCCTTGATACAGAGGTAGTAAATGACTGCTCGATGATAAATTTTATCCATTTTCTCAATGTCTGCCACCTCTTACCACATCAGTAGCCTGTAAAAAAAAAATTAGTTGCAGTTAATTTCTTGAAACTTAGTGTTTAATCTTACATTAACCTGATCTACAAATGCACCTAATATCAACTGTGCGTTTCAAGTATTTGTACCTTATGCCAAGAACTTATCAGTCACACCTCGTATTTTACTAGCCATTGAAGACAGGGTATCCGTTTTTTCTTGCATTCATTTCACATTGTCACTGATAAGGTCTGTATCTACACACGTACAAAAATATCTTCTGTCATCATAAAAATGAGATGGGGCTACAGTCTGACAGACATACTTGGAAAATTCTATTATTTATATTATTACCATACAGATGCGCTCATTTATCATAGTGATTGTTGGTTCAGTCCAGTAGGAAGTGTTATAATCAGCCCAAATCAAAAATAAGTGCAGAGATTCTCCTTTAGATAAACAAACAAATGAACATACTTTATTTTCAAAAGGGTTAACTCTTCCTTTGCCATTGTCGATATTGCAATAACTTCCTGTTAGTCTAGTGACTGCCATTGTCATTATAGCGATTTTGTTTCGTTGCAACGTAAAACTACTGTAAAACTTTTTATTGTACACGATTTATCTGCGCATGTCTGGCCTGCTGCTGATGCATCCATTTGCAGATCGTCAATGATTTCTTGCAGCCATCTTCGTTTTGGTCTTCCTCTTTTTCTTTTTCCCATTATGTATCCTTCCAATATGGTCTTCTCTAAATTATCATGACGTTTAATGTGTCCAAAATATTTAAGTTTTCTCTCTTTAATCCTCTTTACTAGCCAGCCTTCTTCAATATTAAGCTCTTGTAGTATAGATATATTTGTTCTTATGTGTGTCCACGATATTTGAAGAACTCTTCTGTAGCATTTACATTCAAAGGCATTTATGTGTTTCTCAGCTGTTTTGTTAAATGTCCAGGTCTCACAGATATATGTTGCGATGGGAAAGATGCATGCCCTTAAAAATCTTATTTTTGTAGTTCTGTCTGCTCCTCTCCACAGATATGATTACATAAATGATTACATAAATAAATAATAAACTTATATCATGTCAACTCTACACTCTTATTTATACACCAGCATGAAATAAACTTGCATTCTTAAATTCATTCAAAACTAACAAATTTATAGCAAAAGCAGTATAAAAAAATTACAACAATCAAGCCATACTTTAAACTACTTTAGGCTATGCTTAGGGAGGCATGTAGTCCATATCAAGTAGATGTTGACAAACTGTGAAATTATAAAAACAAATATTACTTATAAGTTTTACGTGAGGTGGTAGGGAATTCCAAAGGTGGGCAGCCGAGTAAAAGATGCTTTTTTTAAACATGTCAAGCCTTGGTTTTGGGAGAATACAATTGCTTAAGCGTTGACTGTGTTTTGGATTGGATTTGAACAATGACCACAGATAGGGTTGAGCATTGTGCTATAGAATTTTATTAATTAACTTGGCCTTGTTGAAAAGAAATCTCTTCTTGAGGAGTAGAATATCAAGATGTTTGCCCTTATTTGTAATATGTGGCATGTTCGTCTTCTATAAGCTTTACTGTTCATTTTTGAAGTGAGTAAAGTCTTTTCATGTTTGACATGGAACAACCATCCCAGACTGTGGAGCAGTAGTCCAAGTGTGTTTGTATCTGTGATATGTAGTATATTTTTCTAGTGTCTATGTCAAGAAAATGTTTAATTTGAGTAAATTGGTAAACTTTTTGTGCAGTGAGTTTGGTTAGATTGTCTACATGATGATTCCAGCTGAGGTGCTGGCCAGTCATGAGACCTAGAGTTTTATGTTCTCTATCTGTTTAACATTCTCTATCTGCATGGAGCTGTAGTGTTGTTGGTGAATTTGTTAATTTCTGTCTTCTTGTAATGAGCATTGATTTTGTTTTGCTGGTGTTTATTAGCATTCTGTTGTTGTTGTTGTTGCTACGGTTAATTAGACTGTTTATTTCAAATTGAAGAGTTGACTCAAGGTTAATACAGTCATTGTTGATAGTTTAAACTGTGCAGTCATCAGCAAAGAGGTAACAAGATGATTTTTTTAGATGAAGTAGAAGATCATTGATGCAGATGGTAAACAGGAGAGGACCAAGAATAGATCCCTGTGGAACACCATTATCAACCACAGATATAGATAGAAAATATTCACTACCGTGTATATCAACCACATATATATAGGATAGAGAAGGATAAGGCACTGTGTGATACTGACCACATCATCTTCTAGTGTGTTGACAGGTCAAGAGAAATAGAGATACTAACACCAAATTCCTTGTATATTACAGTGCCATAAAATAGGATACCAAATATCATCTGACACTAACTATTCAAGTTAGAAACATAACACAAGAAACTGCTAAACAAGTGTTGTATGAGTAACTTTACATTTCATGTTTTTCTGTTGCGTACAAACAAGAAACTTCTTATCGTCATGTTGTGTTCTATAAACTGTTTTGCAGGTCAGTGGACTGCGGAAGGGCAAAGAAGTTCTTACAGTTGTAAGTGATATTTATGAACTTTGTGATAATGTTGAACATTTGTTGTAGTAAGATCAGCGCCAGTGGTAATTTCATGAAACAAATATTTATGACTTTTGAATGTAAACCTTCAGTCCAAACTGATCTTTGCGGCTCTTTAGTCCTTGAGGTTTTATGCTTTGAGGAAAGAAAGGAAAAAGCTTATGGGTGTGTAATTTACCAGATTAAACCTTATATGTTAGATGGGTTGTTGCTACCAATTGGTTTTTTTTTTGGTTTTTTTTTTTTTTTAGATGAGGCAGTACAGGTAGTAATGAAAGTAATGAGTCTTTTCACAAAAATGATGAGTTACAACAAAAGTTTTTTTTTTTAAATTGGCTCAAGCGTAAATAATAGGTACCTCATACATTAGTGTCAGGGAAAACTGCATCTGAAATGTAGAATATCTGCCTGACACATTTTAAGACATTTCAGAATATATAAACAATGTTAAAATGGCATATGTGTGGGCTTACAGCCAGGTCCATGGTGAGTGAACAGGAAAATAGAACAAGAAGACTTTGTTTCTTTATGGAAAACAAATAATGACTGACTCATGCTTTTTCTGCTCTTATCAGGATGATCAGTTGAGAGACATAATTGATTGCTCCCGTGAGATAGAAGAAACGTATGGACACTTGTTTGATTTTGTGCTTGTAAATAATGACCTCAATCAAGCGTTTGTGGAACTGCTGAATGAAATAAACAGGATTGAGATGGAGCCCCAGTGGGTCCCAGCTTCATGGATCAGTAACAAGTAAAAGTTTATAGCAGATTTGTTCTGGATATGTTTGATAATGCAGATGTGGTGTGGTTCTGATGGAGGTTATAAATTTGAGAAGTTTCATGAAAGGAAAACATGTACGGGATTCTAGAAACAGTCCCTGGTTGTACTTCCAGGGAAAATAATTCAAGAAAAGATCCAGCTTGTTCAGATTTTGTGCTACAGAGTTCTGAGAGAAGCATTTGTGCTTGATTTTATTGAGAATATAACAGTGAGCTTGTGCAGGAGAAGATTTCTACCTTTTCATTGATGCAGAGAGTGTTGCACAGCATGAGACAATTTCACTTGTGGGTGCTTATTTCTGGAGAGCTCATTTGGAATTCTTGTGAGCCCGAGAAAGCTTGTAAATCTAGTCAAGTTTTGTCACCTGACCACTGACACCTCTCCTTGCAACCGGACAAGTTTTGTTTGAAGGGCAAAAATGATTGCAGCATTTCTGAAAGTGATGTTTTCCTACAGCAGAATGTGTCATTTTTTAAAAAAATTGTTCATAAAGTATAATATATTGAATGAACCAAGAAATGGATCACATGAGCTGTTGTTTATAAGTATCAAGAATGTACATGTAACTGCTGCTTTTTTAATATTCAATATACAAAAAATATGTTTTGCCAGGAGCTGATCATAGTGTGAGAATATTTATGAATATGGATCACTATTTATTTTTTTATTAGACAAGACATATCAAAATAATCTTTCTGTTAGCACATGGAGTCTCTGAGGTGTTCATAACACAAACAAAAGCATCAAAAACCTTGTTCTTTTCCACAACATTTGGTGAAAAGTGTGCAGTTATGGAGAAAATATTCACAGACAGTATTCTGAGATCATCGGACACAGACTGAAAAATAAACCACAAACAGAGAGAGAGAGAGAGAGAAGGAGGGAGAGAGAGAGATTCATTCTAGCTGTATGCTGCACATCTTGTGTTTACTGACAGCAGGTTGTGCAGCTTTTTTTTTTTAATCAAATAACAAAAATGAATATTTTGAAATTAGAGAACTTTGTAATATATTTTAAATGGATTTGAGATACTCATTTTGCTTGTGTGCTTTGTGTATGATAAAAATGAACTCAGGTTTTACTAAAACAAAATTTATATTTTCAGCAGGAGTTCAAAACTTGTTTTAAATTGATTTTGCTGGGAAAAAAAAATTATCTGTTTCTTTATTTGTTAAGTGCTTCATGTTTTTCAAAGATTCAAAAATTCGTATAAATAGAGCAGCAGAAAAAAATGCCTCACAAGATCATTATCATTTAGTGTCTCTGTCATACCTAAACATCTAAACATTAACCATAGAACATGCTTTATAAATTAGCAGTTGTGAATTAAGGTTTCCAAGCACTTTTGTGAAGGTACGCGGATACCAAATATGAAATAAAGAAGTTAGTGAGGCTGTACTGAAAGAATATTGAGAAGAGACCATGGATTGACCATCTTAGATACACTGTCTGGATCAGTCAAGGGCAAGAATCTTTGGTGTGAAATTGTTAGCTTCTCCTGTGGCACAGATCAGTGGTTTGATTCTAGCTATGGACATTTCGGTCACTCTGCTATAGAAATGTGCACCAGGATCCAGAAACAGAAAGGAAAGCTAGGAAGAAATGATGCTTGCCTCACATCACATCACTCACTCACAACCACACACACCCCCCCCCCCCCCCCCCCCCCCCCCCCCCGGCCTCACAACAACAGTGGACCACCTTTCCAGCTTGAGAACAACTGTGGCCCACCTTTCCAGCTTGAGAACAACTGTGGCCCACCTTTCCAGCATGAGGACAACTGTGGATCCCTCATTAAAAATAAAGCAGTAAATAGAACCAAAGTGATGCTAAGATTTTTCTTTAATTGAGTGAATTCATTTGCTGGTCCATAGACCCCAAGCCAAGAATCACTGCTCTAGTGTGCTGAAATCTCAGTGAAAATGTGGATGCTAATACATTATACCCCAGCATCTCAGTGGCATGAACAGTGTGCCTACACTTCATTCAGAGGCATGGGTAGTCGACAGTGGGGTTATGGGAACAAGTCAAAATAAAAGTAGAAGATGCTAAAGAATAGGATTAACTTGATGACTGATACTGTAAAGAGGCATGTCATAACAGTTTATTAGGCTTTGCAACATGCACTAAATGAGAAAGTATGCAGAATTCAAATAATACTTCACACTGTAAGCACAAAGAAAAAAAATTCAGAAGTTTTAACACTTTCTTATCCAGTGTTATAAAGTGTTAACTCTTCTTTTTCCGTTGTCATGGAGTATTAATTCATTCTTATCCGTTTTCGTAATGCTGTAGTCTAATTTACAGCCAGAGCTGTTTTTTTTTACCTGTAATGTAAACTGCAACCGAATTAGTTTTTAACATAAATTTTAAGTAAAAAAAAAAAAATTGGAATGCCAAAAGTTGTTTGTGTAATAGATCTGTGATACAGGAAAGAGTTATGATACAGGAAAGAATTAAGATTGGGAATATTACATCAGTTATACGTTTGCCTGTATATTTTGTTCACTTACTCAGATATAAAGATGTTCATATCGTATTATTTATAATGTCTGTGTGCTCATTTCAGAAAGGTATGCAAACCTGAGGAGGCAGGATTTTTTTAAAATAAAGTTTTCCAGAACTTTGATCTCCATGTATTAGCTTAAAGAGTAGAGTTTTATGGGAAAATAAGTGTAACCATTGGCACGAGGGGCTCTTGGCATTTTCTATCTCTGTTGATCTTTTCAGGTGACACATGGACAAAGTTGAGCCTCAAATATAGAATAAGTGATAACATTTGGCTTATTGATCATAAAGAACCCATGGTGGTAAACGTCAATAAGGTTCGCATGGTAGTTCGGCAAGTTGTCCTGTTTTCGTCTAGTTTTTTTTCAACCTCATCAAGAGATTTTGTGCCTACAAATTTGGCTTGTCTTAACAATGTCCTCTTTAGAGTGTTGACTTCTTTTTCTTCAGCCTGATGTGTTCTGCTTGATAGCTTGTTTTGGGATTCTCTGACTGTTTCTTCTCATTACGTGACCGATATATGTCCATCTCCTTTTTCTGATCACCCATGAGACAGGTTGTTGCTCGCTCATCTGCCTTATCTCTGCATTGTTCTTGAATTCATTCCACTTTATACTGAGTATTTCCCTTAGGCATTAGTTTTCAGAAGAGTCTAATTTGTTGTTTAATTCTTTAGTTGTTTTCCAGCTTTTGCATGCATAAATGAAGGTGGATATTACATTTGAATTATGTTGAGCAATAGAGGGCTCACCTGGGCAAGAGCAGAAAAAAAAAGGCAACGGACAGGCATTTGTGGAAAACCCTTGCGGAAGCCCCATGTGCCTTGGGCACTTAAGGTTGAGTAATCTTAACTTGGTTTTTGTGCTTATAACAAAATACCAGGCCAAAAAGAAATGGCTGGGATTATATGAGGACAAAGAAAACACAGCAGATCTTGAGGAACCTGGAGATGAACTTTCTAGAAAGAGTGTAAGAGCAACAAAATGAGGCACAGACTGGACTAAGGGGAGAGTTTTCATCTCTGACTTTTATGCCTCAGATGATGATGATGATGATGGTTCATTGACCCTATTCTGCAAATGCTTTTTTACATGAAATAATAAAATCAAGGGAGAATAGTATTCACTGGTAAAAGAAATGAACTTGTTATACATTAATAATAAAAAGAAAAGATTGAAATGTTATATAAGATTATCACTGGTGTTGTTTATACTTGGCTTCTATCCATTCCAGCTGATTTTATACTTGCTTAATTGTTGGAAGACCACACCAGAAAGTCAGCAGTTTGTTTTCTTAAAGAACATATGAATTTTAATATCTGTTGTTCGTCTTTATGCTCATCAAATCATTGTTAATATGTTTTACAGTTGTCTTTATTCTTATAAAATGTATGTGTTTATCTTTATGCTCAGAATATTTTTATTGCCTTTTATTCGTTCAAATATCCAATATATTATGGGTGTTGTTATTTGTTCTTGTACACATAAAATGTTACTGACTCAATGTTAACTGTGAGCCATTGTTAACTATGGGTGCCAAAGTTCCGATCACTTTGCATTCAGCTAACATCTTCCATTAACATACTGGCTCTGTGGATTTATGATAATTTGCTGTTTGTATATCCTTGAGTATATGAGCCTTTTTTATACGGGTAAGTCTGTTAAGTGCCTCTTAGAGATTAGTGAATGGAATTGTTTAACATTCATGTTACTGGAATGTGATTTTGCTTTGCTTGGATTATGTTCCTGTATAAATATGGTAGCTGATGTTTATGACAGTAAAGTTAATATTTGTCTTTTTTTTTTTTAGTCATATTTTGTTATGTATCAAGTAGGATTCAGTGTAAATTATTTCAATGAATGTTAATTCTAAAATTGGTTTGTTTTTTGGTTTTTTTTTTTTTTAGTAAAAAGAGGATTGTGAGAAATATGAACTTATAGAATAATGGAATGATTTTATGACACCATTTGTGAGAAGTGTGGATATTTTAAAGAACAATGGGATGATTTTATGACCTGGATTGGGAAATAAGGATATATAGAGAATTGATTTTATTACTTGGAATATGAGAAATATAGATATGTAGACTGACTTTAGCCAATAGAGAAATTTGGATATATAGAAATGGACTGATTTTGGAACTTGTATTATAAGAAATGTGAATATATGTAAAATGGGCTGATTTTTATGACTTGTATTAGATAAATGTAAATATGTAGAAACTGGACTGATTTTATGACCTGTATCATGAGAAGAAAAAATTATACACACATGCACACTTACACACATATCTGGGTTGTGTGAAACGTGATGTGGGCATATATAGAAATGGGATGATTTTATGAATGAAAAAGAAAGTGAAGTACAAGAAAATCTGAAGTTGAAGAGTGGTATCAAGAAAAATGTATCAACTAGTCATTCTAACCTTGACCATATCAGGAGCTGTAGTAGTGAAACTCATACTCGGTGGAAGCTTGACAGGGAGGAGAGAACCTGGGGAAAAATAGTAGTACAAACAGATGCACAGTATCAGCACATGGACAGGAATCTGTGCAAGCATAAGACAACAAGATGAGATCCATTACAGTTAACTTTCCCTGGCAAGATTGCACGGTATGATGATAAGTCTGTTTATGTTTTTGTGTTGAGTTATGTGGGCACTGTTACTGGCTTGTGATTCTTCATGCATTCCCACGTCATTGTGATTATTTAAATGGATTATCAGAGGAGGATAAAGTCATCACATGTCTTTCATGGAACCAGACTTGGGTGAGAGTTGAATGTGGAAGTGAATATGAGGGGTTATATACTTTTGCCGTAGTTATACTTCACTTACTTTTGTTGAAGCCAAGAACTGATTCATAAAATAAACACTGACAGAGATGGTGGCTTTTCAAAATCTGTTATAACAAATGGTTGTTTACATCCTTCCTGTGCTGCTAAAAGTCACATAGGGCTTACTTGGTAGTTTGCCAAGTCTTCCTGTTTTCAGCGAGTTTTTCAACCTCATCAAGGGATATTATGCCTATTAATTTGGCCTCTCTTATCAGTGTCCTCTTTAGAGTTTTGACTTCTTTTTCTTCAGCTTGTTGTGTTGCACTCGATAGCTTGTTTTGGGATTCTCTGTCTCTTCTCATCACATGACTATGTCCATCTCCCTTTTCTGATCACCCATGAGACAGGTTGCTCGCTCATCTGCCTTATGCTCATCTTGAAGGGCAGAATGTAAGATGGGCCTGCATGCCCAATTCTTTACCCTTTAAAAATAAAGATTATTCATTCATTCATTCATTATCTCTGCGTTGTTCTTGAAGTCATTCTACCTTATACTGAGTATTTTCCTTAGGCATCTGTTTTTGAAAGAGTCTAATTTGTTGTCTATTTCTTGAGTTGTTTTCCAGCTTTTGCATGCATAAATGAGGGTGAATGTTACATTTGAATTGAATAATCATAGCTTGGTTTTTGTGCTTATAACTTTTGAGTGTCATATGCTCTCAAGATTCTTAAAGGTAAGTGCTAATTTTGCAATTTTAAGTTCCTTTCTTGTGTCACCATCCTGGTCTATGTAGCTGTCAAGGAGTGCAGATTAGTTTACTTCTTCAACAGCTGTTCCTTCTACATGTATTTTTCCTTTTTGATTAATGGGAAGTTTCGTTATTATGATGGTATAATGTTTATTATATATGATAATAATTTATCATTCAGATTCTGTTACAATATTTATGTTGTTTTGTGAATTATGTTTTCCAGTTGGCATTTTATCTCTGTACTGGGTGAAGTCATGTATGACAAAATGCTTCCATGGCTGAATTTAGTAATGGTAATCAAATCATGGTTTAATCTGTGCAGATCATTATCGGATGCCATGTGGAGAAGTGTTTCTACTTGACTGTGCTGCCAGCAAATACTTTTTAACTAAAACTTGATAAATGTAGCGAATCATTAACATCTGCACCTAGGTTCCATGTTGAAATGTATGAAATATAAATAGTGCTCAAACTCCCAAAGTTTTTTTTGTTTTTGGAATGGGGGGGGGAGGGGGGGGGGGTTGGCGACATATCCTGTAGAAAGACTTTTCCTACAAATTTTTATTTGTGGCTTCTGAGTTGCATTGCTACATCAGTTGTTTTCTGATTATTTCTGATATAGCCATGCTCATATTTTTTTTCATAAACTACAGATTTGAATCGCAGCCATTAACTATACATGAACAGAGCATCTAGTCTCTCTAGGTGCGTCAGTGCTAGACTTAACATCAGTGAAACTAATGTCTCATGTGATGTGCCGCTTAGTCCTGATGTGTTCAGACAGTATGGTTTTCCAAGTGAACTGATTCCTGTAATTGGGTTCACATCTTTACTTAAGCCAGTAAGATTTATATTTATTCATTTATGACAACTTAACCAGGTCCAAAATAGAGCAAAAGTCAGTTTACTGCTTATATCATCAACATATAACCTACATCCTGTCTGTTTACTGTTTACATCCTTGACATTTTGTTTACTGTATAGAGCATTAACCTATATCTTATCTGTTTACTGTTTACATCCTTGACATATACCCTGTTTGCTGTTAACATCCTTAACCTTTATCTTGTCTGTGTAATGTTTACATCTTTAACATATACCATATCGGTTTACTGTTTATATTTGTTTATCATTTACTTATATACTATTTATCATTTACCTGTATCCCACAACTTGTTTTACAGGTTCTCAAGATGTTTCAAACTTCCTAATATGAGCTATATATCAACTTTCAAGATAGAAATATGCTATTCATATCAAATATCCCATTGAACAAGTGCATATTTTTATAAGATTTATTGTGAATGTATTGTTGCTCATATGTTTTGGATATCTAATGAAGTTATTATTGTTTTCTGAATATTTGATTATATAGGAGTTTGTGGATGTGAAAAATGAGTGGAATTTTTTTTTTTTAGAAATGCAAGAAAAGACAGTTAAATAACAGACTTTCGGTACATTAGTAAACAGAAAGTAGTGAAGCAGAGAAAACCTATTGGAACTAGATTTTTGTCTATGTCAGCTTTCGCTTCAGTGTAAAATCTCAGTCACAAGTTAAAACAGCAGAAAAAAAAAGAAATTAACTCCTTTGTTACTTGTTTTCATTATTATTGATTTTTTCTTCATTATGTATGATTTTCTGCCAAATATTCATTTGTTAACATATGTGGATGTTTGTTTATTTTGACAAGATTCTGAGCTTTATTTAAAAGAAACTCACATGTAGATGAAATATAAACATCAGTGATCATGTATGATTGGGAGAATGGCCTGTCTCTTTTTTTTCATCTGCTGCTTCAGGTATTATGTTAAATTCGTATGCTCAGAGTAAAATCAAAATTGGTGACAGTAAAGGTTAAAATGGATTGCTTTGTAAATTTGATCATATTATGGGTGTTATATTTAGGTGTTTATCTTTACATTTGATTAGAATCACCATTACCACTACCACACATATACACACACCACCACCCATGCATACACACCTCCACCCACACACACACATTTTGCTGTGTTGTCTTTCAGAGATGAATGTTCATCTACATATCCTATCAAAACATGCTGGAACCACATGGTTTGAACTCACATTTCAACTGCACCTAACATCCCCATCTTCCACAATCATATTCCTTCTTTCACTAAGTTCCACTCATTTCTCACTTGTAACATGTAGTTCAGAACCTCCTCACAGCATTAGATTACAAGCCCTCTACCCCAACTGTAATCACCTATTCCACTTTCTCCCTGATAGATTATCACCATTGTATCACTTATCTCCCTTTCCACAGGCGCTGCCTCCCACACAACCCACCCATCACACATCACAAGTCTCCATGTAAATATTCCTACACTCCACCATGCACACTTCTGAACACAGCCTCTTACAAATCACAGCTAAGTTCCCCATTCATCCATTCATTTTATTTTCTATTTTTTTCCATTCCTGTTTTTTTTACATAGCATTCATGTGAAGTAATATTTTATCATCTCTGTTTCTTCATCCTGTCTGTTTTTGTATGATTAAGGTTCACATCGAAATGTCACAACTGTATGCTCATTAAGTAATAAAGCTGTTCCTAGTTTTTTCCTAGTTGATACATTTTGTTATCACAGCTTTACTGCAGTGGCTCCGTGTATAGTTGTATACTTAGTTTTATATGTGCACTAATTATTCATGTAGCTGTTGGTGTGGAGCCAGCATCTTGCCTTGATCTTGTCATTCTTGTAGTGCAAGTGTACATTTTATTGTGTTTAGTCAGAAGATTGTGTTGTAACATTGGATCCCTACCTCGGGTCACAGGCGGGGAGTCTGGGCTAGGGTGGAGAGAAGATACTGGGTATTATGATTTTTTTGTAGAATGTCAATATCTGTATCTTTTTGATGGGTCATGGATCATTTACATAACTGATTTAGGACTGCTGGTCACATAGCATAGGTGTTTTAGGGTCACACTAAGAACATGTTGGAAACCACTGTGTTTTACCTTCAGTAAGAAGTGTCGTGGCTTCTTCTGTAATGTGATTGATGATGAAAATTAAGGAATAGAAAGGTTCATTTGTTTCTTTTCAAAAATATTTCCCTTCATAATTCATTGCAGTACATTTTTTTTTTTAATGAATAGAAATTTATCTTATTTCAGAGAAAAAAAATTATAACTCACAACTTGGACTGTGGGGTAGATTTTAAATGCTTCGTGGTGAACTCTCTCATATACGTAATACATGACATGTATGATATATTAGCCATTGTCATGCATTTGAACCTTATTTTATCCCTAAAATCAGAGACACAATATGCTGGACTGACAGTATGGAAACTATCTCTGTGTATGTGGAGAGAAAGAAGGAGAGTAAATGTTTGCAAGAGATTGAGACTGGCTTTTTTCATTCAGTACTGTTGGAGTTTTAGAACTGAAAATGCTTGTAATTTTCTTGTTTTTCTATCAAACATTTAAAGCATGAGTCCTTGTAAGTAATAATGAAATGTATTATACCAGAAAATATAACATTTTTATGAGATTATAAAATATACATGTCTGTGTACATGCAACATGTGGGCCAGCTAGATTTCTTGTTCCTTGTTATTTATTAATGTTTATTATTCATACTTTATTGCTTTAACATTTAATAACTTCACTCCTTCAAAATGTGCATCAGAGTTTGCTTGTCAAAAGATAGAGTTAAATAACAGACTCAGTAAACTATATGGTCAGGTTACAACAAAATGAACAAATGACATACAGGACACTGTATGCTCAATGGAGATAAATGTCCATGGATGGTGAAATAGGCAACACTACTTGGTTTAATTATTTTTATTATTTTTTAACAAAATATTTGTCAAATTGTGCTTTCAGTATATTTGTCTACTATAGTCATTTTTAACAATAAACTATCCTTAATATTACAACATTAACTGTTGTTCATGTAGTCATTTTTTTAATATTCTTCAGTTATGTTGTTAATGTAACTTAATATTGTTTTGTTGTTCAGAAGAGTTTTTCAGTATCAGATACAAAATTAATTGTCATAGAATCTAATTCCTACAAGGGCTCTTTGTTTTTGGAGGCAGAATTTATGAATCAAATAATTACTATTTTTTTACAAGTTCTTTGTTACCACAGCTTCAGATACCATGGGGTTGAAGTTTGCAGCTACAGGGAGATAACTTTACTCATATACTCACTTTGCAGTTTATATATAAAAGCCATACATTACAACTGATACACAAAAACTAATAGAATTGCCACACTTCACAATCAATATACTGAAGCTATCTATTAATAGAGCTGCCACAAATCACAATCAATACACAGAAATTAACATTAATAGAATTGTCACAATAAGTACACAGAAACTATCAATAAAACTGCCACACATTTCAATCAATATGCAGAAACTATCACTAGAACTGTCACATATCTCAATCTGTACACCAAAACTATCACACATCACAGTCAATACACAGAAACTAACATTAATAGAACTGTCACACATCACAATCAGTACACAGAAACTATCAATAAAACTGCCACACATTTCAATCAGTATGGAGAAACTGTCAATAGAACTGTCACACATCGCAGTCAGTACACAGAAGCTAACATCAGTAGAATTGTCACACTTCACAATCAGTACACTGAAGCTGTCTATTAATAGAACTGTCACACATCGCAGTCAATACACAGAAACTAACATCAGTAGAACTGTCACACTTCACAATCAGTACACTGAAGCTGTCTATTAATAGAACTGTCTCACATCACAACCAGTACATAGAAACTGTCAATAGAAATGTCATACATCACAGTCAGTACACAGAAACTAACATTAATAGAACTTCCACACATCACAAGTGATATATAGAAACCAGCATTTTAGAGCAGCTGTATCACAATCAGTACACAGAAACTATCATTAACAGAATTTCCACACATCACAATCATTAACATGGAAACTAGCATTTGTAGAATTTTGTCAGAAACAATCATCTGAAACTACAAATAGAATTTTGTCAAAAACAATCATTTGAAACTACAAATACCAGCATTTATTTCTGCATTGACAAAATGCACCAAAAGGCCAAAAAGTCAATATTTTGGAAATGGTTTTAAGCATAGCCCTACAGTAGTTTCATCACAGTAAGGCTGTTGTGACACCAGCCCATAAAACTTATTATCACATTCAGCAGTGGATGTTGCAAATTCTTTATTGTAAAGCCATAACAAAAGAAACTCATTTACGATTCTTAAACTATAAGGTACTATAAAAAATTCGAAATCATACAGAGAAATAGAATAAGTACAAGAAATTATGAAACCATTAAAAAAAAAAAAAACCATACCATCTTCTAATACACCATGGTAATATATACCAGAACCCTATAGCATAATACTTTCATGTACTTTATATGTGCATATCCAACTCATTTTTAATATTTTAAGGATTAAAACATATATGGGCACTATAGTGATAAGTTCTGATTTATATACTAGATCAGTCCAGTTACATAGCCTTTGTCCCACTAAATCCACTAGATGAGTAGTAGTTGATGTTGCCCCATTACACTGAAAACCTAGCAATGCATCATCATGTATTCTTTTCTTTTCTCTGGGGCAGTCAGCTATTATCAGCTAATTTATGAGTAGATAACCAGATCTCCCTGACTTCAATGTCATTTTACACAATAAAAACATACAGTCACGTTATTTGACTTGTCTGTCATGGAAAGTTCAGTAACCTTCACTGTACACGGGTGATATCAATCGTCTTTGGATTTCTTACGGTTAGCTGTCTGTCAATACACTGTCAGTTACAATGTAAATACTGTCTTTGCTGAAGGGGATATAATTAATGGTTTTTCACCTAGAATATTTGCCATGAAGTGTGCAAGCTAAGATTATAATTTGGTCATCTCCAGATCTTACCATATTTCCCATTTAAGAAACCAGTGTCCCAAGTACCTGGCCACATTTTGGCAGTGGACATTGTATCAAGCTAATTTTAGAAGCTATTACTTCAGACATCTGGACCATATTATTAAAGTCATGTAAGTGAATTCCAAATTGAAGAGTGTCCTGCAATTTTTTTTTCCTCTCTATGAAAGCTAATGATTTACAGGTATTGTCACATTGCCACAAATACTTGATCTTTTAAGCAATAAAACTTGTTCTTCTATGACAGAAATTAGGATGTAATGTCACAGATATATGATCATAAATTTAGTCTTGCATCTGTTTATAGCATGAATGGCAAATCCAAATTCTTTTCTCCTGTCCCAAAATAGACCGATCCATATAATCTGGTGGCAGGGACATGAAAAAATACATAACCCGGCCACTGTAGGCTGTGCAGAGTAAGTAAACCACTTCCTCTTTCAAACTGCATGCTCCAACAACCTTGAATGTGGAGGCAAATAAAATAATAGATTGTCAAATTTTAACACTGTTGGGTTTATAAAAACTAGGACTTGGAATGTTAGAAATGAAATAATGAAGAAAATAAATTTGTCTTCCTGCTTATTCGTTTTTAATTTTTAAATCCTTGGGATTAGTTCAGAGAGGTATGATTAGCTAGAGCAGTTGTTCTTAACCTGTGGTCCATGATCTCCTAGGGGGTCCATACATCAGAAAATGGTTTGGTCTTGATTAAAACAAATCTTAGCATCATTTGGGCTTTACATATTACTCTGTTTTTAATGAGAGGTCCACAACTGTTCTCAGGCCAGAAAGGGGGTCCACAGCTGTTCTCAGGCCAGAAAGGGATCCACAACTGTACTCAGGCCAGAAAGGGATCCGCAACTGTACTCAGGCCAGAAAGGGATCCACAACTGTACTCAGGCCAGAAAGGGGGTCCACAACTGTTCTCAGGCCAGAAAGGGGGTCTACAGCTGTTCTCAGGCCAGAAAGGGATCCACAACTGTACTCAGGCCAGAAAGGGATCCACAACTGTACTCAGGCCAGAAAGGGGGTCCACAACTGTTCTCAGGCCAGAAAGGGGGTCCACAACTGTTCTCAGGCCAGAAGGAGGGGTCCACAGCTGTTCTCAGGCCAGAAAGGGATCCACAGCTGTACTCAGGCCAGAAAACAGCTCCACGGTTAAGAATTACTGAGCTAAAGTCTTTCTATTTGTTTTACTCTGGTTGCTAACATTTTTTTGTGTGTGTCTAGGGACCTCTATTGAGAATCACTTCATAGAAAAATTCACTTTTATAAAATACATCCCCAGCCCAGAAGGGACTCGTAGATCTCATATAATCTACCCTTAGAGTTAGTGGATACCTGTCAAGAAACTCCATATTACTTCCTTCTTTATTTTTATTTATTTATTTATCCTAGATTTATCCTATTAAGATGTCCAAAGCATTGATATGCAGAAAGTGAATGTGGCAGTGAATGTGGAAGATGAATAAGATCTTCACCAGATATATCTTGCTTTTCCTGACAATAATGTCACATTGACACAGACATCTCTGCCCATGTGTGAGATTGATATTTGTGCTACTCTGTTAATACTGAAAATAGCTTATAAAATGCTATATTCAGCCTATCTTATTATATGGAAGTGAATCATGAACAATAGGTAAGTCCGCACAAAAATTGTTCACAACAACAGAAATGTGGTTTATCAGAAGAATGTTGTGAATTCTCTGGACAGCAAAGATTACTAATGAGGAATGTATGAGAATAGTGAGAGAGTCAAAATCTTGTCAAAAAAGTATGAGAGAGACAATGTACTTTCATAGGACATGCAGTGAGAAGAGGGGGCATTGAAAATATTATAACAACAGGAAAAATAGAGGGAAGAAGAGCCAGGGAAAGGCCAAGAAAAATGACACTGAATAGTTAGACGAGCTGGTGTGAGATGAGATCACTACCTGAACTGATGGCTTGTATGAAGGACTGGGTGCTATGAAGAAACATAATAGTCAATGGCAGTCAACATGGCACCTGATGATGACGATGTTAACATTTTACATTCATTCTGTTGTTTCAAAATTAACAAAAAACTATATATCCTTTGTTTAAATGATCACTAATATCAGAATTTACAGAAATGGGAGCAATCTTCTTCTTCTTTGATCTTTTGGAACCGTGAGTTTTTGTTTCCTTCTGATGATGCTCTGATGATCTTAAATCTTGGTCACTGTGTCACTCTCTGAGTGGATTCAAGAAGAAGACTTCTTTGCAGGCTCCATCACTCTGCAAGCCATGCCAAGCTATGTCCCTTAAGCCATGCTAAAGAAGCACATCATTTTGTTACAAGGAACATGTAGAGTGGGCGTGTTAAGGTCTTCACCAGTTCTTGTTATATGGCTCTGACAACTGGCCCATCCTACCAACACTTATTTTTGTTTTGCAGCAGCACCAGCAGTAGCAGTAGTAGCAGTAATAGTAGTAGTAGTAGGAGTAGTAGTAGTAGCAGTAGTAGTAGTAGGAGTAGTAGTAGTAGCAGTAGTAGGAGTAGTAGTAGTAGTAGTAGTAATAGTAGTAATAGGAGTAGCATTAGTAGTAATAGGAGTAGTAGTAGTAATAGTAGTAGTAGTAGTAGCAGTAATGGTAGGAGTAGTAGTAATAGTAGTAGTAGTAATAGTAGTGGTAGGAGTAATAAGAGTAGTAATAGTAGGAGTAGTAGTAGTAATAGTAGTAGTAGTAGTAGTGGTAGGAGTAGTAGGAGTAGTAATAGTAGTGGTAGGAGTAGTAGTTGTAGTAGAAGCCATATTAGAAAATCAAAACATCGTGGAATGCAACCACTCAATTACCACGAGGAATATCATCCTCAATGTCATCCATGAAGTCAATGGCCCTGTCCATGTTTGCTCTCTGAAGCAGTCTCTTGACTGTTAACTTTTTGGCCTCACGGAAGTGCATGTAGTTGCAGAGCTTGATAGCTTCTTGAACTGACAATCCTGTGAGAGATGATTAAAGTAATAATTATTCTGTTTATTTGTCATAAACACTTGGAGCTCAAACAATAGTCATTTTATTGTCTTGTAGTTTTTGTTCTGAATGTTAATAGACAGCGCTGTTTGCTCTTTTTTTTTTCTATTGATGATTATGATGATGACAATAACATTATGATGATGGCATTCCCACTATCTGGAGGTCTGTAAGAAAATGAGATGAGGCTATTTTCAAGTCTCTTGGTCTTTCTCACTGTTAAAATGAATGGCAGCACCAAAAATGTAACACTTCCAACTATGGTTGGCTCTACAGTGTTTAGATTCTTGTACGGCATAATGCTTAAACATAGACCAGGCATCTTCATACTTCAGAACACATACTGCAAACCCGCCCTCTTTAATGAGATCTAAGTGTCCAAACCAGACCCTAGAAAAAGAGATGGATAGAAAATTGGGGTAACACGTGATGAACTGCTTACAATGGGAGGCAATCCATTTCTCATGCTGATCATAGGAAGCCGAGCAAAGAGGAAGAAGTATCAGTCATTTTTCTGAATAAATGAATTTTATTATTATCATTATCATTATTATCATTATCATTATTATTGTTGTTGTTGTTGTTGCTGCTGCTGCTGCTGTTGTTGTTGTTGTTGTTGTTGTTGTTGTTGATGATATCCTTCTTTGTGCATTGAAAAAAAAAAGATGTAAGTTGGTTTTGTTCCCTTCTTCTCCCCCTCCCCCCCCCCCCAAAAAAAGAATCTCTCACATATTTTAACTCTGATCTTCCAGGCTATAGTATAACTACCATATGCCTTTAGTCATCCAGTCAATGACAAATAAAGTAATATACGCAGTGAAACCAACTAATAAGATTTTGGAAAAATAAAACCTCCCTGTAAGAAGTGATGGTACCTTCAAAACTTCTGTTTCTAACAACTTCTCCTGTTGGAACTTGAATGTAAGCTCCTCGAGGTACGACCTTTACATCATCATCAATTTCTGCAATTACTGCAGCTAGACGATCTTCTTCTTTGATGACTGTCTGCAATATTTCAGATATAATTAATTTTCAAACCAACAAGAAACAAATGTCAATGCTCAATGGGATCAGATAAATATTTTCTACAATCTGAAATGTCACACCACAGAGCTTCAAAATTGTGAGGAATAAGTACTCATTTTGGGTTATCTGTGTTATTAAAACTTTTTATCACTTAAAAAAATTTATTTAATGTCTTTTCTACTCTTTTCATCATCAAATATACAGACTTTGTCTTTCTTTCTGCTATATACATACATATATAAATATATATATATATATATATATATACATATAAATATATATATACATACATATATATATATATATATATATATAACAGATGCAATCTTCTTAATTAAGAACTACATTCAGCAGATTCCAGCCTTCTTTGTATTTCTGTATTCATATCTATGTATCTCACTGTAGCATTGTCTTCTTGACTCGTATATAACAACTTACTGCAAAGTATGTCGTATGTATTTCAGCTTTTGAAAGCTTGTGCAATTCTGCTTTTTCACATGTGTCACAAAGGTGATACATCTTCTGTCTGATGTTCGCAAAGTGCCTAAGTATTACTAAATTAACTTGGTTTAATTTTGTGCATTTTGCTTGTATGGTGCACTCTGGGAGTGGGGGGGGTTTGACTCCTGTGATGACCATCACAACTTTTTGTTTATGTTGAGTTCCTTTTTCTCGCTTTCCTTAATAACTATATTAAGTAACGACTGAAGCTCCCTTTTGTTATTGGCCGTCAACACTGAGTCATCTGTGTATCTCAAGTTGTTAACATTGACACCTAATACTGCTACTCCTGGCATATCCTCGGTTTCATTATATTTTCACTGCAAGTAAGAGGAGAAGACAGAACTACAAAAATAAGATTTTTAAGGGCATGCATCTTTTCCATTGCAACATATGCCTGTGAGACCTGGCCACTTAACAAAACAGCAGAGAAACACATAAATGCCTTTGAATGTAAATGCTACAGAAGAGCCCTTCAAATATCATGGACACAAAAAAGAACAAATATATCTATACTACAAGAACTTAATGTTGAAGAAGGCTGGCTAGTAAAGAGGATTAAAGAGAGAAAACTTAAATATTTTTAACATATTAAACGTCATGATAATCTAGAGAAGACCGTCTTGGAAGGGTACATAATGGGAAAAAGAAAGAGAGGAAGACCAAGGTGAAGATGTTGCAAGACATCATTGATAATCTGCAAATGGGTTCATCAGCAGCAGGACATCTTGCTTACAACCGAAAGACCTACAGGAGAGTTGTTAGGGAGGCAAAGTTCCGTCATGGACATGCAAATGACTGACAGATTGAGTAAGATGAGATCAGTGACAGAACAAATCCCTGCCGTACGCCCAGCCTTATTTTCTGGTATTCTCCTATTTCCCCCTCCACTGTGACAGCTGCTTTTTGTTCCAAGAATGTTCTTATGATGACTGTCAGGTCTTTCCCATCAACATTTATGTCCATCTACATTTTTCTATTTCACTGTGTTTAATTTTATCAAATGACTTCTTCTGATAAATTTATAATAAATACACTCTAGTGTGGAGATATAAGAAATCAAATATCCTATTGCTAATTCTGAAAAAAAGAGAACTACATCCTCATTTGTTAACCAGTCACTGCCATGGATTTATTAAGACATCCTTATATTGCTATCTTATTTCAGTGCAATGAAAATATTCAGATTGTGTGAATATTTTTTGCCCATGGTGCTAAAGAAGTGTTAAGATGCAAGTTCTCATTTGTCATGCAGTGTATAACAGTAAAAGGGTTTATTCTAAGCAGGGAGTCAAATATTCCATTATTACATTCTATAAGAAGTCACACACTTACAATTTCTTCCTCTTCTGTAGCATCAGGTCCCTCACCAGATTTTTTGATTTCCACATGTTCTATTTCATGTGAGGGGTCTCCAGTGAACCGTCCCTTTGCAAGTTTTGCCTTAGCTTTCATCATGTTATTGGCTAGTGGCAGTAATCCCCATTTTAGGCAGTCCTTACTAAAGGATAAACAAGTTATATAGTCAAAAGTTTATTCTAATATGTTTTCACAATTGTTTTAAAAGGAGCAGTTCAAATGCATGACATATTAAGAGTGATATAAAAGAGGAGTGAGGAACTGGAGATGAATTTCAGTGGAGTGATATATAAAAATTGTCTTAATGAAGGAATGAGTTTCAGTGGAGTGATATATAAAAATTGTCTTAATGAAGGAGTGAGTTTCAGTGGAGTGATATATAAAAATTGTCTTAATGAAGGAATGAATTTCAGTGGAGTGATATATAAAAATTGTCTTAATGAAGGAGTGAGTTTCAGTGGAGTGATATATAAAAATTGTCTTAATGAAGGAGTGAGTTTCAGTGGAGTGATATATAAAAATTGTCTTAATGAAGGAATGACATATCTTGTGTTAATCTACAAGTCAGATGATTACAGACATTCATTTGATCTGCCTGATTACATCAAAGAATACTACACATCATCAGTATGTCAGGGTTAGTGTTTAGGGTTAACATGTCAATGATAAAGGAGATGATAAAAGAAGGCCTCCACACAGATAAAGTGGTAGAACAACAGCTTGCTGGAAGTAACATACCAAAGAAGAGAAAACAATAACAGTCAAAGGGAAGAAAGGTTTATAATTGTTAACAGAACATAAACCACCATCTTCTTAGATGAATATCTACGCAGGACTGCAAACAATATGCTTCTAAAAGAAAGTGATTAAACAACAGTTACTTGATTTCAATATTGGAGAGTAACAGTCATTGTTCATGAGTAAAATTCATTTGTAATCACTCTTAAATGTTACTTATTCCATTTTTAACTTTAAAATATTTTTTAATAAACATATCTATCACACCTTCTCCATGTCACTTTTTCAGTGTGGTGTTTATGTCACTCCATTATGTCACTTGTTTATGATGAAGCTGCTTGACAAAACAATGCAGTGCAACTCTTACAAACACTAAACATCTACCTTCTCTACAGTCATCCTCCAAGATGAAAATAATCATCATCTCCAAACCATTTTGTCACCAAAAATTGTTCTTTTCTTCTTCTTCTTCTTCAGCTTTCTGAGCCATTAAAGGCTCATTGCTCTCGATTCCTAATCTTCTCTCACCATTTGGTGACATCAATTTCTTTTATATCCTCTTAATAATATGTTTTGTTCTCTAGCTTTTTTTATTAAAAGTTTTTCAGATTTATTTTATCTGGCTATATACTATTAGAACATTATTAACAGGACACTGTTTTGCTAAATATAAGCATGCTTTTCTATATTTAAATGTTTGATTCTTACTCTGACATTCCAATATTCAAAATAAGATAATGTAACACAAAATGTTCAAGCTTTCATTAGTATTGTAGCCCACCTTTTATCTCTAATACATAACTTAACTTTTACTTTCTATCCTCCTTTCTGTTGTGTATGGTTTGTATGACTAAAACAAAACTTGAAATTTCATGTTGATGTATTTTGTTACAGAAACAAACCACCCCATCTTTAAAAACAAAATGTATAAACTAGGGAACAAAGTAGGAACAGCATTATTACTTAACGAGTACACAGTTGTGACATTTCGGAGTGAGCCTTAATCATACAAAAACATACAGGACGAACAGAGAGAAGAGACAAAGTATAAATTCACATGAAAATTAAAATATTACAAAATTTAAAAATATAATATTCATTTTGTTTAATTAATTATTTGTTAAAATTAATTAATTTTTTTTTCACATCCTTGTTTCACACCTGTTTCAATCTGAAACCATTCGCTCATTCCTTGTTCTGTCTTGACTGCACAAACATATCCGTTGTAGAGATATCTAATGATGTTGACAATTTTAGATGGTATTCCATTCTCCACAATGAATCTCTGTGCATGCTATCAAATGCTTTTTTAAAGTCTATGAAGTTCAAGATTAATGGTCTTTGCTTTTCAATATGTTCCTCAAGTATTATTCTTGGAGTAAAGATCTGGTCAAGATGGCTACTCCCTTTTTGAAATCTTGCCTGTTATTCTCTCATTGCAGTATCCACTACATCCTTAATTCTAGTCAGAATCACTTTACAAAACACCTTTGACACAACTGATAGTAAAGTTACACCCCTCCAGTTATTGCAGTCACTAAGGTTGCCTTTTTTGGGTATTTTAACAATGATTCTCTTTTTCCATTTAGAAAAGACCTTTTCCTCTTTCCAAATGTTATTAAACATTCTTTGTAGTTGGCTCATGTTATCACTGTTAATAGCTTTTAACATTTTGACTGTTACTTCATCTTCACCTGCAGCTTTGTTGTTAGCCATTAGATTCACTGCTGTTTCAGTTTCATTCAGTGTAACTTCATCTAAGTTGACATTTAGGTGTGGGACTGGTAAATCAGTTTCAAGATTTATTAATTCATTTTATGTGGTCGACTAAGTATTTCTTGGAAGTGTTCGGCCTATCTTTGCTTTTGGTCTTTACTTGATGTTAGTAGGCTGCCTGTTAATATCACAGGTAAAGGTAAAATTCCTGTTTCCATGCCATTAAGGCATGTTGGGGATACAGTGTTAGGCCCGTATTTCAATGACCTTCGGTATATGAAAGTATGATGTGGTCTGTATCATGCCTGGTCACACACCAAATGTCATGGTTATCAGAAATCTATTTAGTATTTATTAAATACTATTTAATAAATATTAATTTTATTAAATTCTGGGTAAAACTGGGGCGACCATGCCCAACCCAGCGCGTCACAGGTGGCGGATGGTGAAAGTCCTCCAGATATGGAGGATCCCTGTGAATAAGGAGTTGTCCAAATAAGCAGGCACGGACCAACTGGCGGTAGACTCAGAGAGCGAGGTGGGGTAGTAGGTGGCTCTACTACTCCTATAAAGTGCCTCAGGTGCTCAGTGAAGGGAATACCAGGCGGGTCAGAGGCGCCTTAAAACCTCTCGCTCCCGCTGCCTTGCGGGGAGGACAGGGAGTCCAAAGGCTAGCGGAGAGTCCGTACACAAACTGACAGAAGGCAACGGGAAACCACTGTTGTAGTTCCCAAGAATAGTTATGCTTGAACAGAATATTCGATTCATCATGAACGACATTAATGGATGTTCCTCTGGAACAGCCTCGTCCAGTAGGGCAGCTCACGAGCCACAGGTGAGGCCAGATCATCATCAAGCTACTGGTGGCAAAACTAACAAGTTCAAAATAGCAACATGGAATGTTAGAACTTTATTCCAGGCTGGAAAATTAGAAAATGTAAAGATGGAAATGGAAAGGATGAAGATCAACATATTAGGAATGAGTGAAGTTAGATGGACAGGTGCAGGGAAGATAAACTCAGATAAATATACAATAATATATTCAGGAAGTGAGAAACATGAACGAGGAGTGGGAATTATATTTGATGAACAAACGGCAAGGACAATTGTAGGATATTTGAACATCTCAAATGGAGTCCTGCTAGCCCAACTGAAAGGACAACCAATAAACATAAATATTATACAAGTGTACGCTCCAACATCTGAAAGTTCTGAAGAAGAATTAACAGCTATTTTATAATGACATAGAGATAGCACTAAAACACACAAAGTCACATGAAATTACCATAGTCATGGGTGATTTTAATGCCAAAGTTGGTAAAGGAAGAACTTCAGACATCGTTGGTGATCATGGACTGGGGGAGAGGAATGACAGAGGTAGTAAATTAATTGATTGGGCAAGAACACACAGCATAGTTGTAGGAAACACCTGGTTTAAACAACATCCTCGAAGACTGGCAACATGGTGCAGCCCAGACAAAAAGACTTTTAACCAGACAGACTACATATTAATCAACAAACGATACCGCAATGCATTACTGACAACAAAAACCATGCCAGGAGCTGACTGCAATAGTGACCATGATCCACTCTGTGGAAAAGTTAGAATAAAGCTAAAGAAAGCAGGCAGAAAAGTGAGAAACATCAAACTGAATACAGAACTTCTTAAAAATGACCAAGAACTGCGAGAACAATACAAAGTTATTATAACAAATAGATACAATGCAATAGCAAAGATAAATAGTATAGATGAACAATGGGAAATGTTAAGAGATTCTATCCACCAAACTGTTAAGGAGATAATACCACCGAAAAAAGAAGCCCCTAAAAATAAATGGATGACAGACGACATCTTAGGACTGATGGACAAGAGGAGGAGGAGTAAAAATAACGAGGAAAAATATAGCAAGATAAATAAAGAAATAAGACGCAAATGCAGAGAAGCAAAAGAAGTGTGGTTAAATGAACAGTGCAGACAGATAGAGGACTCTCATAATAAAGACAGCAAAAACATGCACAAACAAATTAATGAACTCACAGGCAGGAAAACAAAATATACCACAGGATGCCTGAAATCAAAAGAAGGTAAAATGTTAATGAGATAAGAAGACATTGTGGACAGGTGGACAGAGTATATCGGTGAGTTATATGGAGGAGAAAGACCAGAATTAACACCAGATACTGAAAACTGTGATGGACCGCCAATACTTGAAGATGAAATCATAGATGCCATCAAACACATGAAGAAAGGAAAAGCGACTGGGCCTGATAATATAACAATAGAAGAAATAGAGGCACTAGAGGAGACAGGAATAAAAATAATAACCAAGTTACTGAATGACATTTACAACAGTGGTTATATTCCCAGTGACCTGATTAAATCCACGTTTATAGCACTACCAAAGAAACCAGGTGCAAAGGAATGTGACGACCACCGGACTATCAGCCTCTCATGTCACATAATGAAGCTACTTCTGAGAATAATTATGAGAAGAACAAGGAAAAAAATAAAAATGGAAATAGCAGATGAACAGTTTGGATTTGTTGAAGGAAAGGGAACACACAATGCCATTTATGCTTTACGAACATTAACAGAAAGAGCTTTAGAAGTACAGAAAGATCTCTACTTATGCTTCATTGATTACACCAAGGCATTTGACAAGGTGAAACATAATGAAATTATTAAAATGTTTGAAGACATCAATATAGACGGCAAAGACCTGAGGATTGTAAAACATCTATACTGGCAGCAAGAAGCAGCAGTTCGAGTTGAAAATAGAATTGGAAAATATCAACCTATAAAACAAGGGGTGCGACAAGGAAGTGTACTATCTCCAGACCTTTTTTCTCTGTACAGCAAGAATATTCTAAGAACAATCATCACAGAACCAGGCATAAAAATTGGAGGATACAATATTAACAACCTTCGGTATGCTGACGACACAGTACTGACAGCTGAGAACCAACAAGACCTGCAAAATCTCTTGGATAAAGTGGCCAAAGAAAGTGAACAGAAAGGCCTTACTTTGAACATCAAAAAGACAGAGACTATGGTTATATCTAAGAAACAGAATCCACCAGCATGCAGTATTAAATTAAACGGAACCATTCTAAAGCAGGTGCAGAAATTCCAATACCTTGGAACAGTAATAACTTCAGATGGGAAATGTACAACAGAAATTAGGAACAGAATAGGCCAAGCAAAGACTGCATTTCAGAGAATGAGAAACATATTAGCTAACACATCTTTATCAATGAATGTTAGAAAACGAGTCCTAAAATGCTATATTGAACCCATCTTGTTATATGGAAGTGAATCATGGACAATAGGCAAGTCTGAACAAAAATCATTGGAAGCAGCAGAAATGTGGTTTATTAGAAGAATGTTGCGAATCCCCTGGACAGCAAAAATAACTAATGAAGAATGTATGAGAAGATCTGGAGAGACAAAAAACCTTGTCAAAAAGATAAGAGAGAGACAATATACTTTCATAGGACATGTAATGAGAAGAGGGGGCATTGAAAATATTATAACAACAGGAAAAATAGAAGGAAGAAGATCAAGAGGAAGACCAAGAGAAATGATACTGGACAGTCTGACGGGATGGTGTGAGAGGAGATTGATCAGCAAGATAAATGTAATTCTACATTAGAAATGTGGCCTGGTTAGCTGAGTGGTTAGGTGGTACCAAGTTCTGTCTCAGCAGTGGGATTTATTTTCTAGTACACACCAGAAAGACCCCAGGGTCTACCCAGCTTCTAAAAATATGAAAGAAAGAGAGGAAGACCAAGGCGAAGATGGCTGCAAGACATTGTTGATAATCTGCAAAAATCTGAGAAATCTGGGATGTTAAATATGGCCAGACATGATAATGACAACATCACACTTTCATGTACTGAAGGTCATGGAAAATATGGGCCTAACACTGTATCCCATCATGCCTTAATGGCATGGAAACGGGAATTTTACCTTACCCTACATTAGAAATAGTTTACAAGAGCCAGATCTTACAATGAAAAATGTTGCTGTTTTGTTTATCTGTTATAAACATTTTACAGTTGTGACAGGTACTAATTAAATCTAAAAACTTCTTCTTCTTCTTCTTCTATTAAAACTGAACTAATGATTCTTTGGGCATATGTTGGTCACATGATGAGAAGAAACGATCAGAGAATCCCAAAACAAGCTATCAAGTGGAACACAACAGGCCGAAGAAAAAGAGGCAGACAGTGTGAAACTCTAAAGAGGATGTTGTTAAGAGAGGTCAAATTAATAGGCATAAAATCCTTTGATGAGGTTGAAAAGCTCACTGAAAACAGGAAAAATTGGTGAACTACCTTGCGAGCCTTATGTGACATTTAACGGCATGGGAAGGATATAAGATAAGATGATTCTTTGCAGCCAGTATTATGATGAACTCTTAAGCATTGAAAAGGATTAGATGTGAAGGAATTTATCATGGTTGTCTTAGGTCCTAGAGTAAACTCAAGCAGAAGGATTATAGGCTTGCATCTACTGCTTGGAGAGAGAGAGAGAGAATGAGAGAGAGGGGGAAGAGACATAGAGAGAGAGAGACAGAGAGAGAGAGATTGATAGATAGAGAGAGAGAGAGAAGGGGGACTTAAAGAGCAGAAAACTCGAAACTCATTCATTCATTCATTCATTTGCATGTCTCTTGCGGAACTTTGCCTTCCTAACAGCACTCCTGTAGGCCTCTCGGTTGTGAGCAAGATGGCCTGCTGCTGATGCATCCATTTGCAGATTATCAACAATGTCTTGCAGCCATCTTCGCCTTGGTCTTCCTCTCTTTCTTTTTCCCATTATGTACCCTTCCAAGACGTCCATGATATTTGAAGAACTCTTCTGTAGCATTTACATTCAAAGGCATTTATGTGTTTCTCAGCTGCTGCTGTTTGGGTTTCTTAGTATATTTTCAGAAGATAGTTTACAATTACAATTGCTTTCCTTCCGGGCAGTGACTGTACTAGTCAGTGATCGTAGCCATTTGTCCCTACATTGAGATCATCTGCCTACCATCATAGAATGGTGACCATAACCAACATTATCTGTTGGCTGCTCTCCCATTCCATCCACCACTCGAAACTACGGAACAGAATTTTCTCATGGGTGATCTTTGTGGCTGTTGTTGTTGTTGTTCGTCCATCGTCTTCGATGATGACCACAGATTCATCTTAGTCAAAGTAAGGAGAGGTATGTCTGTGCGTGACCAACTAGCCCTATACGAGCTCTATTTTTGTGGTTACTGTTATGATGATGACCTTTTTACGTTCTTGTAAGTATCAGATTTGAAAAAAAAAATAAACACAATTCACGCAAGTGATGAACTTATAGTAATAAACACCAACCTGTAGAAAAATTTATCACCAGCAAACTCATCTTTGTAGACGCCCTGTGCTATGAAATAGTCAGACTTCACACCCAAAATTTTCCCCCAGAAATAAATTTTGTAAAACTTGTTCTCATTTTGTAAAATTACAAGTGATGCTTGAAGACTTGCTTTCTGTTCAGGGTTCAGAATAATCCCGCTAGAACCCACGTAATCAATGGTTAGATGCAGACCTGTCGACTCCATGGTTCGTGTAGATTTGTTGGTTATAAAAGCAGATATGGCATCTAATTGTATTTATTATCACCATGGTTACGCCTAGCAAGAGCGGACCACTACCGAATTATTGTACAAGGGAAATAATTCAATATGAAAATAATCCTTCACTCTCTTTGGAACTGGTGTTGTCTGCTAACCGATGTGGTGACGATGATGTCGAAGCACAGCATTGTGTCGAATTGGAAAATAATTATGGCTGCTATTTTTTTCAGTCTCTGGGTGGAGCTAAAAACAGAATGCTTCTTTAGCAGACTCCACTGCCATAGGGATAATGGCGATCCCTGGCCCTTTCGCCAGACTGGGCTGGGAATACGAGGTGGGTCAGGGTTTGGGGCAGCTATGGGTCGCCAACCTTGACGCTAGCATGTCAAATATGGACTGCCATAACGGACAGCGTCCCCATTCTTATATCCGTAAAATAATTTTAGAATTGCTGATAATTTGCATATTTTCTTTTAAAGAGACGCATCAGTTAAATTAACAGGCATAAAATCCTTTGATGAGGTTGAAAGACTCGCCGAAGACAGGAAAAATTGGCGAACTACTTTGCGAGCCCTATGTGACGTTTAACGGCACGGGAAGGATATAAGATAAGATCGGTTAAAACTGAAAGAACATGATGCGATTAATTAAGCGGGACGCGTTTCGTTGAGACGAGTCATAATTTTTCTACTGCCATTGCCCCCTCCCGCCTCTCACTTTGTGCAAGTACATGCGATAGCAAAGGAACCACAAGACAGATAATTACAGGTTTCTTGGAAATAAATTCCATAACCTACAAAAAAAATGCTTTCTTAAAAAAAATCAATAAAAGCCATTTTTATAGCTTCAGTGTTGCTTCACTCATACAAGAAAGAAAACAGTAACTGATGATCGCAGGCAGCAATATTGATTTATCTGTAACTACGATCACAGCAAGGAATCAGCAAACAAAGTATTCACAGTACCGGCCTCCAGCTTTAGGTTCTCGCTAGCAAAAATGGTCTGACTAAAAACAGAATATTTCTACTAACCAGAAGATCACCCATACTCTATTCACATCGTTTGTAAGCGTATAAAATACCTTTCTATACTTCCGCAATGTCTTGTTACATTTGCTATATCTGAGGCTGAGAATTAGTTAACACCCTATTTTCCAAACACACAGAGACTCCTTTTCTCTCTCTCTCACTCTCTCTCTCTCTCTCACACACACACACATACACACCTGTGCGTCCATTCACTCGCGCACAAGCACGGAGATGTTGACTTTCTGGTGGCACGTTTTATTAGCTCTGTTCACAGTACCTGGCTTTTTGTTTACTCTTTGGTAGGAAAACAAAACTAACTACGGTACTACTCGCCCCAGCCCCAGACCGATGATACGGATCATGTGACTTAATTCTTTCATACTTTGAGTCATATACTTAATTCTTTCATACTTTTAGTCATACACTTAATTCTTTCATACTTTGATTCATATACATGTAAAGCCATGTAAATTACTTTGTAAATTATTACAGTTAAAATATCGGCTTCAGTTGCTTTTATTATTATTATTATATTATTTTAATTTGCTGATATTTTTAATACAAGCTAACCATAAATATTGCATCATTTCTTTCAATAAAGTGTGACAGATGTAATTATTTTTTAGTTTTTTGTTTTTGTTGGCTGGTAGTGCAAGAATTAATTTTTACGATTTGGCCAAAAGACGGCTTTATACAGACATCAATATTTTATATTAAGGCAGACAAAGCGAGTTGAAAATAGAATTGGAAAATATCAACCTATAAAACAAGGGGTGTGACAAGGAAGTGTACTATCTCCAGACCTTTTTTCTCTGTACAGCGAGAATATTCTAAGAACAATCATCACAGAACCAGGCATAAAAATTGGAGGATACAATATTAACAACCTTCGGTATGCTGACGACACAGTACTGATAGCTGAGAACCAACAAGACCTGCAAAATCTCTTGGATAAAGTGGCCAAAGAAAGTGAACAGAAAGGCCTTACTTTGAACATCAAAAAGACAGAGACTATGGTTATATCTAAGAAACAGAATCCACCAGCATGCAGTATTAAATTAAACGGAACTATTCTAAAGCAAATGTATAAATTCAAATACCTTGGAGCAGTAATAACTTCAGATGGGAAATGCACAACAGAAATTAGGAACAGAATAGGCCAAGCAAAGACTGCAATTCAGAGAATGAGAAACATATTAGCTAACACATCTTTATCAATGAATGTTAGAAAACAAGTCCTAAAATGCTATATTGAACCTATCTTGTTATATGGAAGTGAATCATGGACAATAGGCAAGTCTGCACAAAAATCATTGGAAGCAGCAGAAATGTGGTTTATTAGAAGAATGTTGCAAATCCCCTGGACAGCAAAAATAACTAATGAAGAATGTATGAGAAGAGATGGAGAGACAAAAAACCTTGTCAAAAAGATAAGAGGGAGACAATGTACTTTCATAGGACATGCAATGAGAAGAGGGGGCATTGAAAATATTATAACAACAGGAAAAATAGATGGAAGAAGATCAAGAGGAAGACCAAGAGAAATGATACTGGACAGTCTGACGGGGTGGTGTGAGAGGAGATTACCAACTGAACTGATGGCCTGCATGAAGGATCGGGTACTCTGGAGAAGCATAATAGCCAACGCCAGTCGGCACGGCACCTGATGATGATGATGAGACCCAAAAAAAAAAATTATTCAGTTCAAATGTAATATCCACCTTCATTAATGCATGTGAAAGTTGGAACACAACTAAAGAAACAGACAACAAATTAGACTCTTTTGAAAACAAATGTCTAAGCAAAATACTGGGTATAAAGTGGAACGAATTCAAGAAGAACGCAGAGATAACACAGATGAGCAAACAACAACCTGTCTCATGGATAATCAGAAAAAAAGAAGATGGACATGTGTCGGTCATGTGATGAGAAGAAACAATCGGAGAATCTCAAAACAAGCTATCACGTGGAATATAACAGGCCAAAGAAAAAGAGGTCGACCACGTGAAACTCTAAAGAGGACATTGTTAAGAGAGGCCAGTTTAGTGGGCATAACATCCCTCGATGAGGTCGAAAAGCTCGCCGAAAACAGGAAAACTTGGCAAACTACCATGGGAGCCCTATGTGACATTTAGCGGCACGGGAAGGATTTAAGACTAAAAAAGTAAGAGAAACCTAATTATTAGTAGCTGATGTTGTGACAAAGATAACATATACATCATGCTGGGCATGGGTTGGGGGTAAAGCTGCTTTCTTTAATTTCAGGAGCAAACATGAAAAGTAGACTTTAGGTTCTGATACCACCACCAAAGACAACTCATCAACCCTTAATTCTTTAACATTTTTTACACTGACAGGAGAATGAATCTATAATGAGAAGAAATGACTCCTTTTTAAATTTCACTTAGGGTAGTTATCTTATATCCTTCCAATGCCCTTAAATGTCACATAGGACTCGCATAGTTGTTTGCCAAGTTGTCCTGTTCTCGGTGAGTCTTTCAGCTTCATCAAAGGATGTTATGCCCACTAAACTGGCTTCTTTAGACAATATCATCTTTAGAGTATCACGTGGTCGACCTCTTTTTCTTTGGCCTGTTGTGCTCCACTTGATAGCTTGTTTCGGTATTCTCTGATTGTTTCTTCTCATCACATGGCCTACATACAAGGGGTGATTGATAAGTTCTCGGCATAAGGTACAAATACTTGAAACACACAGCTGATATTAGGTGCATTTGTAGATCAGGTTAATGTAAGATTAAACACCAAGTTTCAAGAAATTAACTGCAACCAATTTTTTTTCAAAGGCTATTGAAGTGGTAACAGAAATTGAGAAAATGGATAACATTTCTCATCAAGCAGTCATTTGCTACCTCTGCATCAAGGGCATATCATCGAAGGAGATCCATGAGGATGTGGTGGAGACTATGGGAGAGTGCCCCTTCTTACAGCACAGTGAACAAATGGGCAGCTCAATTCAAACATGGAAGGGAAAGTCTGGAGGATGATCCCTGTCCAGGAAGACCAAGAACGATAACCACCGATGAAACCACCGGCAGAATCCATGACATGATAATGGAGGATTGACGACTAACTGAGCGGTACATTGCTACTGAGCTGGGCATCTCCCAGGAATGTGTTCATGCCATTATTCACAATGATCTTCATATGACAAAGGTTTCTGCTCGATGGGTCCCAAAACTTCTTGGAGCTGATCACAAACGACAGCATCTCAACACGTCAAGAGACAATCTTGGTCATTTTTCTGCAGATCCTGAAAAGTTTCTTCAGCAATTTGTGACTATGGATGAGACTTGAGTTCATCATTTTCAACCAGAAACCAAAGAACAGTCAAAGCAGTGGAAACATCATGGATCCCCACCTCCAAAGAAAGCAAGTCTGCAGGCAAAGTGATGGCTTCCATCTTTTGGTATTCAGAAGGTGTGCTATTGGTAGACTATCTTCAAAAGGGCAGAACGGTTACTGGGGCTTATTATGTTAATCTTGTGAAGCAAATGCAGGTCAAATTGAAGGAAAAGCGTTGAGGGAAATTGACGAGAGAAGTCATCGTTCATCAAGACAATGCTCCAGTTCACAACCAGGCGGTAGCAATGGCTGCCATTCATGAATGCAGCTTCCATCTTCTTGAACATCTTCCTTATTCCCCAGATTTTTCCCCATCTGATTATTACCTGTTTACCAAACTCAAAAAGGAGCTCAGTGATCGCAAATTTGCTTCAGATAATGATGTTATTGTGCTGTAGACCACTTTCTACTGGCACAAGATGCTGATTTTTACAAAGATAGGATCCGTATGCTCCAGGATCACTAGTCTAAGTGCATAAACTTGCAAGGGGACTATGTTGTAAAATAACCCCAAAAAGTTGCCCACAAATAATCCGTTGTACCTTATACCGAGAACTTATCAGTCACCCCTCATATGTCCATCTTCTTTTTCTGATTACCCATGAAACAGGTTGCTGTTTGCTCATCTGTGTTATCTCTGCATTGTTCTTGAATTCATTCCACTTTATACCAAGTATTTTCCTTAGGCATTTGTTTTCACAAAGCACAGGATGGATGATAAAGCAAATTATTATTGTGGCCTCTAGTATGGCCTGTAGCTCTACCCCATAGTTCACTGATGTTTTTCCAAATCTATTCAAATCTGATGGAAGAAGCAGGTGCTGGAATAGCAAAGTATTTAGTGCACTTGTCTCTTTGTAGTTCAATCATAGCCTGAGATGCTTCACTCAGCCCAGCTGTAAAAATGGTATCTTGGCTTCTTCTGGAGTTATGAAAGGAAAAGTGGCCCTGCAATGATTTAGGGAAGGAAAGGTGTCCTGGTATGGCTTCTCCAGTGTTAGGGAAGGAAAGGCAGCCTGGCAGGGCTCCTAAACTGTAGGTGGCTCTCACTGTTCTGAAGTTTTTTTTTTCAATGACAAGGCAAATCAAGACACAAGTTTAAAAGTAAAAAAAAATTATGAGCTTTACAAACCAAGCTTCCATAAATGACAAAAAAACATCAACAGCTACGGAAGACAACAATTTTTACTGGAGTATGAGACAGACTTCAAAACAACGATTGGATAACATGAGTTTTAATTAACAAACAAATAAACAATTAAGCCAGTGTATACACACAAACACACACCATTTTTCTCAGCATAATCACAGATTACCCTTAACCCACTCATTGCTTTCAAGGTGAACAGTAATGTTTGATTATAGATAGTTATAAACATCACCAAAAAAAATATTTATTCATTAAACTGCAGTTTAAGAGATACATGTCTAAAATATATTTATTAAAATATTATGGTTTTGGTTTACATTTAAAATGTAGAATAAACTGATTAAAATATCAATAATGTCCATGTCCTTGGTTGATGATCAATGAAAAGGTCACTATCCTTTTGCACATTGTAGCATCTCGCAGGGTAGTGACAATTTCTCTAAGCTTCTCGTGGTCTGAAGCCAGCCTTTGTATGGTGTAATTCAAATATAACACATGAAATCATTACTTGGCACACTTCATATCAAACATTTGTTTCATCATTTCTTAGAGGCAGAGAAGGGCAGAATCAATGTGGACATTCTGTCATAATCCAGCACTGTTACTACGGCTACAGCAGAAACTGGTTGCAATGACACCCAGTGCTTCTTTTATCCTGCTTTAGTGACTGAGTTATATAAACTATAATGCCTGTTTGTTGATGCTGTCCATCTACTTCATCTGTCATCCTTTTGATTTTTTTTAAAAATCCTAGATTTTTCCTCCTGTATGGTTTTTGCTGCTTTGTTTCAAAAAGATGGTTAAATGTTCATCTGATTTTAAACATTTCTTTTAAGATTTCCCTTCTTAGTTCCAGTTTTTTTTTTCACAGCTAAAACACATGTCTTCTCCTGCTCATCAGGAGATGCTGTACACACAGAGTTCTGGAGCATTAGTTGTTTATTTTCTTGTTTAATGTCCTTGTTTCTGCTTCACAGACTTGTGTTGAGTATATACATTATTTGAATACTGTTACAGCTGTTATTACTTGTTCTGTGTCAAGGATTTTACAACCCAGCTGAAAATACATTTTAGCAGATCTTGTTCTCTTGTAGATTTCCATTTTTATAGTTTCCATAGTTCCCCAAGATGCATGAACTTTTTAACTTGTTGCAACCATTCTCATTTTATTCACATTACTTAGTGAATATTTAGCATATGTGACTTTCAATGTGCCTTCCAGAAAAACTGTCTTATTTGTTACAATTAAATAAAACCAATAATAACTGAATCTACATTACACCCCCACCCCACCCCCCCCCCAAAAAACCCAGTTGTTTTCAATAACCAAGTTATAATTTTCTGTAACAACTAAGACTATTAACTGTAAACATTATATTGTTATATGAACAAAAGCAATGTTAAAACTCCAGGCTGTACAAAGTAAAAGAAAAAAAAATAAATGGGCTAATAAGAAACATTGATAAGATGAAAAGAAAATATGGAAGAGAGAGAGAAAAATCACAAAATATGAGTTTCAAGATAACAACTTATAAGGATCTTCACAACCTATTGACAATATGAGATCCGTAAGACAACAGCGCTGCAGTGAACTTAAGATTGTTAAACACTGCATAATACTATACTGATTATTAAACCTTACACAGCACTACATTCAACTTTAGATTATTACATCTTACAGTGCTACTGCTTCGGACTGTTAAATATTACAAACTGAAACAGTATTCTAAAGTTATTAAAATGTTCATATGTTCATGATAAAGAAACATATATAGATTTTTTTTAACATACATGAAAAATAAACTTTCTATAGTACAAGTTATAGTACTTGCAAAATGTGCAACTATATCATCCCTTCTAAAAGTATGCCATAGCAAGCAGAAGCACACTGGCAAAATGCTAACTTTACCATAACATACAGAATTGTTGAGTATTTAAGGCAGATGCTGCTGCATGTATGTTCTATGGACATGTGTGAAGTATGAAAAAGATTGTTTTATTAGTTTTGGTTAAAGATTTCAGATAACCCAGCTAAAAAAAAAAAGGTACTTTATATAATTGTGATTGGAATTCTGCTTCTAAAAACAGAGAATATATCTTTTTTTCAGAACAAAGCACATATAAATACACTGGGCAGTCTCCATCAGTGCAACACTGGAATATAAAAAATCGAGACTATGAGCTAGCAAGTGGGGAGAAAAAAAATGTAAAAAAAATCTCTGAAGAACAGAAACTTTATACTGTACTATCAGTTAAAATTTCAATACAACATAACTTGCTATTATGTCACAAAGCAGCAATTCAACAGAACTGAACCAACAATGTACATGAATCACACATTTTTAGACGGTAAACATTTCTCAGAATTCTCAACCAATGCAGTAGGTAAGAATGCTGGGAAATAGCCATGTAACCCTGCGATCAGACTTTCATTATTTCTTCAAGGCAAGCGATAGAACTACCTCTTGATTAACCCCATGAACATAAATTTCCATGTTTCCTATCTCCATTACAGAACTTTTGTTCTATGAGATCTAAAATATGAGCCATTGTGCAGTGAAGTCAAAATTGCTAACTAAATTGAGCTTTTAAAATAATTTGACCTTTGATAAAGAGTTCAAGGTCACACATTTCACTTTTAAATATCAGAGATCTGCTATGCTCTCATGCATTTATTCCTGTGTTGACTGAGACTCATGCTTGGAGCAGTTCTGAAGGTAAAGATTTTAGTGACTGACACCATATTATGAAGGCAGAAAGTACATGTTGCATATTTTTTTTCTTATGTACTGTTTATCATCATCTCATCCATTAACACTATAAAATAAAGTCCACAAACTCCCCCCCCCCAAAAAAAAAAAAACAAAAAACAACAGAACAAACTTACAAAATGGTTCACAAAAAAGGCAGGGCTGAATCAACTTCAGGGAACATTAATTATAAACATTCCTGTGTCGTGATTATTACAAGAGACAGAAAATGGGAATGTCTTTGAAAAAAAAAGAAAGATGATTTACAAGATGTATGCAGCCTGTTCTTGAATAGTGGTACTGAGCTTCTGAGAAAGATAACTGCCTTCAAAATTATGCTACAAGACCCATAAGCTAAAATAACAAGGATTTTCTCAATTACAAGCATGGATAAGATGCCTTGAAAACTATGGTATGATTACAAATCATAGAAAAACTACATAATGAAATAAACTATAAATGTATTTTGATAGACTGGTAGAGTTACCACTGGTCAACAGCACAAGAAGTAAAATTGTAAATGATATGAGAATACTATCGCATGAAATGTGCAAGTTTCTGTAAATAGCTGTGATGAAGAAGGTCCTATTCTGCTGGAGTATCCCTGAGGCATAAAAAAAGCAGATAAACTGACAAAAAAAATGACTGGAATCAACCGCAAACTTATAATACAGATGATCTCACCCTACGCAGAATTCTAGAGGAGTTAGAAGCCTGACAAGCTGATAAAGTGAAGATCAACTTCAGACCAACAAATATGTCAGGTCTTTCTTTTTCATTTTAGAAAAGTAAAAAAGTCATTTGCAAAATTCTATTTGTTCTTAGCTTTACCTGCCTTTTTTTCCCCCCATTTAGACATTATCTCCCTGATCACCTTTCTCATATCTGATTCTGCACAAAATTTATCAAATGTAATTTAATATATAAAATGACAATCTCAAGGACTATGGGTCATTAATAACAAATCACATTTTTTGGCAAGTCCGTATTTCTAACACAAACACTTCTTGCTGTAACTGAGTCCAATTATGCAAATCCAATGACAGAAGCTGTTTAGCAAAATGTTCAGCAAAACCCAAAAGAACTAACATCTGTGTGCTTCAAAACTGTCTTATAATATGAAAGGTGCCTCCATTGCTACTACTATTATTATTATTATTGTTTATATTAGCAACTTATCTTAAATAACTTATACATGGTATGGGAATGCTAAAAAAAAGAGAAAGGGTTAGATCAACATCTGAAAATCTTTGCTGAAGATAAACAGAAATTTCTTACATTATGGTTGGGATCAATGACATTTTTTTTACCACTGATCTCACAATCTGTGTCTGAATCCCTCAGGTTAAAGTAATCAAATATGAGATTTTTATATCAAGAAATAATAAGTCTGGTAGTTTGATAAAAGCAGCCTTTAGCACCAGTAACATAGTGTAGTATAAACATTTATGATGCTTATAGTTTGAATAATTTTATGATTGAAAATATACATCAATACAATATACTTGGACCAGTGTTATAATTAGATTTAACTATAGGTGTTCAAATAGGTGGAGCCCCATTTGTGTACCGTAACATTGGTGACAGAGAGTGTCGGAAGTTGTTGCTAAGCATGCAGCTATACTCATCCTCACAAACAGGAATCAAGAAGAACAGCAAGAATAGCAGCAGAAGCAGCAACTGAATGGGCAATGCAGCTCTGAGGACACGCATCAGTCTGTTTGGACGGACTTTGCTTGTGTTCTCTTGTATGACAGCTACTGATGATTTAGGTTCTGTACTCTGTAAACTGTTAGAAAATAGAAATACTTTTTAAAAACAGCTTATAAATGTCTGCTAAATATCTACATCTTCTTAACCTAAGCCCTAGTGAACTTTCTCAGTGATTAATATGATTATTTTCTTATTGAAAGTTCTAATGCACCAGCAATATGATATATCTTTTAATTCTTAATTAGTGACATCACAAGTAAAATGCACAGCAAAACATTAAATGATGCACCATTTGTCTGTAAACATCAACATATTGCAAGTACAACTTACAAGCGCATAAAATCTATGCAACTACTTCCACAGCTACACCATAATTGGTGTACCAATTTCATAATATGTATCACTTATATATATATACCTCCTCCAGATCATACTGCCACTATAGCTGCTCATTACAGGAGTATGTATGGGCTACCATCTCTTTCAACATTAACTAATGCTACAGAACTACATAACTAAAGTTCTGAGCAACAAGGATGGCTGATAAACTTTGCTTGATTAAGATTCATGCATTAATACAAATACATTCATGCAGCAAAGTTAGCACTGGAAAAGAAACAAAAACAGCTACATAGACCAGGATGGTGACACCAGAAAGGAAGTTAGAATTAGAAAACAAAAATATACCAAATTAAAGAGATTAATTTTTATAATTTCATGAGGTCATCTATTATCTTTATCTTTTTATATGAACTTACTATTACTCATTTTTTTAGTTCCATAAGTAAAGAGGAAAGAAAACTGAAACCAATGAAATGTGAATAAACAGAAAAAGTGGATGTACTTAACAAGGTAACTGAAAACAAGCAAAGATCAATTTAAACTGACATAAAAACTAACACAAACATAAGAAATATGTTTAGTTAGAATGTTTTGGCCATATAGTATGGCAAAAAATGCAAACATTTTTCTAGAGTGAATAACTGATAAGGGAAATTCTAAAGCATGGCCACAACATAAATGAGTGAACATCAATAAGAGATGGACGTGGATTTGTTTTTGTTTTTGTCCAGGCATCATGAAAGCCACAAACACCACCACATGATGACTATCACATGCTAAACAGAAAGGAACAAGTCACCATCTTCCGTCTTCGAACAGGACACAGCCGACTCCGAAGTCATATGTATACAAAGTTTAAGGTTGGTACTTCTAATCTATGTACATGTGCCCAGGTGCCCCAAACTGTGGAACATATCCTCCAGAACTGCATCAACTATGAGACACTGAGAAATAATTACTGGCCCAGTGAAACCACTAAAGAAGATAAGCTCTATGGTTCCATACATTAATTACAAAAAACAGTGAAATTTATCCAAGAGACAGGACTGCAGATATAGACAGACAATGCGAACGAAGAAGAAGAAGAAGATGATCCTATTAATTTCCCTCATTGTATCTCCATTATTAGTTTGCAATGATCCAAGATATTCAAAACTCTCCACCTCTTCCAATTTTTCCTTACTGATATTTATTTCAGTTGCCTTATTTGTTGTCAGTTGCACAGAGCTGAGATTTTACTTTCAAGGAGTTAGGTCCTATATGTATTTTTCTGATGCAATAGAACAAACTCTTTTGCTGAATAAGCACCTATATCAAGGACAAGCAACCATGTCAAGGGTAAAGAACCCAGAAGATTAACACTGCATGTGATCATCATCATCATCAGGTGCCGTGCCGACTGGCGTTGGCTATTATGCTTCTCCAGAATACACGATCCTTCATGCAGGCCATCAGTTCGGTTGGTGATCTCCTCTCACACCATCCCGTCAGACTGTCCAGTATCATTTCTCTTGGTCTTCCTCTTGATCTTCTTCCTTCTATTTTTCCTGTTGTTATAATATTTTCAATGCCCCCTCTTCTCATTGCATGTCCTATGAAAGTACATTGTCTCTCTCTTATCTTTTTGACAAGGTTTTTTGTCTCTCCAGATCTTCTCATACATTCTTCATTAGTTATGTTTGCTGTCCAGGGGATTTGCAACATTCTTCTAATAAACCACATTTCTGCTGCTTCCAATGATTTTTGTGCAGACCTGCCTGTTGTCTATGATTCACTTCCATATAATAAGATACGTTCAATACAGAATTTTAAGACTTGTTTTCTAACACTCATTGATAAGGATGTGTTGGATAATATGTTTCTCATTCTCTGAAATGCAGTCTTTGCTTGGCCTATTCTGTTCTTAATTTCTGCTCTGCATTTCCCATCTGAAGTTATTACCGCTCCTAGTAGTATTTGCTTGCTCCATTACTGCATGTGATGCCAGCAGGTAAAACAATGGTAAATGCTGACTCATCATGTCTATTAAATGTCTAGAGATAACAGTGTCATGCTTTACCTGGGTAAGAACATACACAGACTCATTCTGTTATATTAACATCACTCAAACGTGGAACACTCGGAATACTAGCTGCTGAAACCCTTTCACTAAAAACAAGGCTGTCATTAGACAAAAAAAAATTCAGGAAAGTCATAGAATTAGCAAAATTTCCTTATGTGATGTCTAATACATTTCTCTAGATTATTAATTACTCACCAGTGAATGCATTTTTCTACATTAAACCACAAAAGTAATGCAGCCTACAGTAACAACTACCGCTCAAGCCATATCAAATTCTGTAAGTCATTCACACCAGATATACATAAACTGTATGAAGATTTGGTTCTGAGATGCATCAAAGCCACAAAGGTGGGGGCTGAACTGACTGTGTTAGAAACAACCTTATCATCAGAGCCAGTGAACTGAAGTCAATTAAGGCCCCATTCTACATCAACTGGTGCCCTTGGTAACTTGTCCAGCTGTTGTAGGGTCTCTCCTTAACTGCAGGCTTCAGTTCTTTGCAGTCAAAGTAGTCAAGCTTTATAAGACAAGGATCAACAAGATGGGGATTGAGCTACAATAGTTGATTTGAACTTTCTGCCTAGAAGCAGGCCTCCTAGCAGATTACACCAACATGAGAACACGCACAGCTCTCCCACTCCTGTCAAACTCAACAGTTTTCTTCCTGGTGCAATCAATGAAGAGTGGAAAAATATCTTGGCCATAATGATTAGATCAGTGATGGCTCTAGGATTTTTTGAAAAGGGTACAATTGCACTTGTCTTTCACTTTGCATAAAGTACTTTCTGAAATATCAGTTTTCTCAATAAAACATTCAGTATTTTGTATTATTACTGTACACTTAAACACACTTTACAAGCATAGCAGAAAGTAAATACTCGTACGAAATTTTTTTTCTCATCTTTTTTTGCTATGAGATTATTTACAAAATGCTCACATGCTGAATCAAAGTCAAAACTGGCTGATTCTCCTTCATGAAAATTGAGCATCATCATCCTGCTCACTCAATTATCCCCCAAATGATTTCCCAGGTTGCCTTTTAATAGGTTTTTTTAAATAATATAAACAGGTCACAGTAACTGACGATCTCCAAAAGTTTCAGTTTTTCTATTTTTCTGTCAGTAATTTATTGGTAATTGCTGGTCAACATGATGACTAGTTAGATGCCCTTGTTGCAACTTTCACAAAAGTTGTCTTTGCTCAAAAGTGCTGTTGGTTTTTATTTCTCAGCTATGTACCTGGTTGATCTCCAATGAAGATTTTTTTAATCTCAATATCTCCCAGGCTTATTTATTAATTTAGTAATTCTCCTTGTCCAACTTTTATTCAGTGATTTTCATGGCCCATCAATAACTTGTCTCCTGTCCCATCTCTAACTCAACATTCTTTTGACCCTATCTCACATCAAATAAAACTCTGGACATTTGAAAAAGTTATGGCAATAAAATGACTTCCATATTAAAAATATTTTAGCTTTATTACAGAACATATCAGCCTTATTATGATGTATACACATTATTTTTAAATCATGAAATGTGAAAGTGAACTTCAGAGAGTGGCAGCAGAAACCTGCTTATTGTGAACACACTGACAATGTTGAATTATGGATTTATTTTTAAATCATGAAATGTGAAAGTGAACTTCAGACAGTAGCAGCAGAAACCTGCTTATTGTGAACACACTGACAATGTTGAATCGTGGATGTGATGACCAAAAACAGAAACTGGAAACTCAGTTTTAAAAAAGCACAAACCTCCACCACATAAAAGAACTATTCACTGAAGCAGAAAGACTTAATGACCTTACTGCCAAAGAAAGAAAGCTTTACATCTTATAAAAACTATCACAGTGCCTGTTGTTTAATTTCAAGGTAAAGTTTACATTCCTTCTTTATACTCTGTATCTCTTGCCTTTGTCATTTCTTTTCCTTATGGCTATGAGTCATGTGTCTTGTTTTCGAAGATATGAAGTAACATTTATCTATATCTATATCTCATTTTTTAAAATCTAAATTTAACAGACTACGATTTACTTTTTAATATTTTAGTTTCCCAGATTTTTCTATATTAAAAGGGAGAAATACCACACTTCCCCCCACATAAGACACACCAGTGTACAGGACAAAACTATAATTTGGTAAGAAACATTTTGGAAAAAGAACTGTTCATTACCATGACATATTTACCAGAATTTTATTTGAAAAAAAAAAAGAATTGTGAAATACTTGAGGTGGATATTTAACCACTTTGGCAATGGCTGACAATGAAATTATCTTTCATCTTGCATGGCACCAAAATAACAATGGTCATCTTGTATTTACTGCATCAAGTTTTGATAATAATTTTACAGATTTTACCTATACTGTTCAAAAAAGAAACGCAACAAATACGATGTTGCAATTTATACTGAAGTTTGCTGATCAGACAAAGGCAAATGGCCTGAAACATTCACTTGGACATCAACTTCACATGCTGATCTGAATTGTACTCAGCAGATGATTCATGAGCACAGAAAAGCAACACTAGTCAAAACAGCATTTTTGACAATAACTCATGACAGGTTCAGAGAATCCTGTGAAACTTACTGAACACATAACTCACTGACCATGTTGTTGAATGCCTATAAAAGATTGATGTTCCTTGAATCATTTCATTTGAAAATTCAATGCACAAGTATGGCTCATCTCACTACAGAACGACGACTCATCATCATTGGATGTTTACAGACTGGAATTTCACAAAATGTAATGGCCAGACAATTTAATGTGGTTAGAAGCACCCTTAGTCTCCTTTGGAGATGATTTTAAGAAACTGGCTCAGTTGTAGACCAGCCACATGGAAGACCCATAGTCACAACTCCTGCTGAAGACCACTTCATACGGCTGTGTCACCCCAGGAATTGATTTGCATCTGCATCCTCAACAGTTCAGTCAATGACAGCAGCTTGTCGAATTTTAGAACAAACAGTCAGGAACTGGCTGCACGACGCTAGTCTTTGGGCTAGAAGACCCTACAGAGGTCCTGTTCTTACGGACCAGCATTGCCAGAACTGACTGTAGTGGGTGAACCAGCACTGTCAGTGAACTTTGCAAATGATTGGAGAAGGGTTTGGTTTAGTGATGAATCATTCTTTCTGCTCAAGCGACACGATAGACGGAGAAGAGTTTACCACAGTCCATGAGCGCTACATGTGGTGGAGGTGTACTGGTGTGGGGGACAATCAACTTCGTGGGAAGAATTAACCTGGTGCAAACTGAGGGATGCTGAATGCCCAACAATACGTCGATAAAATTCTTCATCCACACGTCCTTCCATTTCTGGTTGCAGTAGGGTCGATTTTTTCAGCAGGATAATGCTCGACCTCATGTGGCACAACTCATCACCCAGTTCCTGGCTGAAAACAATGTCTGGACCATTCCATGGCCATCCATGTCATCAGACATGAACCCAATAGAACACTTATGGGATGAACTCAACAGACAATTCTGCCAGCAAGGCGTGGTGCCAACCAATCTCTGACAGTTGTCTCTTGCACTGCGGGAAGAGTGAGCAGCCATCCCACAACAACAGATCCAATGGCTAATCAGATCCATTTCAAGGAGATGTCGTTCTCTGATACAGGCCAGAGGAGGTCATACACCTTACTGAAACGGAGGCCTCAGTCACAAAGAATAAAAATCCAAACCAAATTTGATGAACATCATTTCACTGTTAAAGTTTTTAAAGTTTCTTCATGCCAAGAACATTAATTCTGTAAAATAAAATTCTGATACAAGTTTGAAATTTGGTGTCCATTACAACTACACTAGTGTTGCGTTTCTTGTTTTGAACAGTACAGTATTTTGGTTTTAATATTCAGCTGATGATTCATCTATACTCAAAAGTAAAGAACAAAATGTTATAATAGATAAAAATAGTACATAACTAATGTCTGGAAACAAAGAAAGGCTATCAAAAATGTACTGCTATTTATCTGATTTTCATATTTTAATATTCTTATATTAATATATATTATTATAATAAAATTATATCTCAGTAGCTACATAGACCAGGATGGTGACACCAGAAAGGAAGTTAGAATTAGAAGTGCAAAAGCAGCACTGACCTTCAGTAATCTTGAGAATACATGGCATTCAAAAGTTATAAGCACAAATGCCAAGTTAAGATTATTCAATTCAAATGTAATATCCATTCTCATTTATGCATGTGAAAGCTGGAAAACAACTAAAGAAATAGATAAGAAATTAGACTCTTTCGAAAACAAATGCCTAAGGAAAATACTCGGTATAAAGTGGAATGAATTCAAGAAGAACGCAGAGATAAGACAGATGAGCAAACAACAACCTGTCTCATGGGTGATCAGAAAAAGAAGATAAAGAAGATGGATGTGATGAGAAGAAACAATCAAAGAATCCCCAAACAAGCTATCACGTGGAACACAACAGGCCAAAGAAAAAAAGGTCAACTACATGAAATTCTAAAGAGGACATTGTTAAGAGAGGCCAGTTCAGTGGGCATAACATCCTTTGATGAGACTGAAAAACTCACCGAAGACAGGAAATCTTGGCGGACTACTATGCAGGCCCTATGTGACATTTAGCAGCACGGAAAAGATGTTAGAATGTAAGAAAATATTATTTTGGTCTGAAATCATAATTTAATCATCTATATTCATATACACTGCATTCTGGGGTCTTTGGGAGACTGGCGTGTTTAACATGGTGATTTTGGTGTTAATCTAGTGCAGTTTATCTCTAGTCCAAGTATTACCCAAACCTAACTATCAGTGTGCAAGATACAGGGTGATTTTTGGAAAAATGTGCATCTTATATGGCAGGAAATATGGTAATAAATAACATCTGATGATTTTGTCTTTCAATTTCTTTATTGTTTAATTATTTCATATTGTTAATTAATTTCTGAATTAATTATGTATAACTGTAACTAGGCTGCACCTTGGGACCAGCAAAAGAGCTAGGCTCATTTTTTTTACAATTACAGTTACAGTTCTGAATTCATTAAATACTTTAAAAATAGGCTAAAATTTTTGAACAAGTATATACAGTAAGTGGCATACAATAGCACTCTGAGGCCGCTGTTCTCACAAATGAACACTGCCAGCACCAACTCTGACAGGAAAAAAGCTGGGAGATAATGTACCAGAAAAGAGACCACAATCCACAATGCAGGTTAAAAAAAACATTATCTTTGTGCAGAGTTACAACCTGTTAGTTTACGCCATACCAGATGGCAGCATTTTACCATAAAAAGTTTTAAAGCGAAGTTAAAAAAAAAGGTCATGTAAAGAAAAAAGAAGTAAAATCACTTTATTACTTAATTTAAAAATCAGAAGTATTGCAGATGTCTGCCCAGATTGAGTTTACAAGATTCATAATAAAAACCAACTCTAAAAATACAGTGGCTGTGGTGACAATGTGGTGATTGCAAAATTAACAGACATGTATATGTAGGAACCTGGATTTATGTATTTTGTGTGTACATAGCTTAATAGGACAGTGCAGAGAAAAACATGCAAGAAATGTGATTTTTTTTTTTTTAATAATACACTTCTCTGAGAGAAATGATGCTTCTTGCATCTAAAATTAGACATGCACACCTGTAAGTAATCACAATGCAAAAAACACGAAATGTGGGGCACATGTGAAAATAATTTGAAAGAACTTAATAATTAGTTTAGATACATCTACATTCATGTACTTGGCATTATCATGCTGCCTAGTCTGTGGAAAAATCTAAAATCTTAACTTATTTTGAAAAAATGCGGGTGGGGTGCAAATGAGGTTGCATGGGGAGATAGTGATTTAAAAAAAAAAAATTCAAATAAGGGGAGATGACTCTCATTTACTTGTTTCTATCCTGTGTGATGGAACGCAGCAAAGGACTCATGATTCTTGACAAGAGCTGTGGACCAAGAGTGAGTTAAAACTGCATGAATTATAATTTTGATTGCATTTGTATTATCCTTTCTTGTTAGCTTACCAGCTAACTCTCATATGGGCTTGAAAATATTTTTAATTATTATTATTATTATTTTTTTGTAATATTGCTATGATGGATACACACATTATTGTAATAAAATCTGAAACAACCACAAAGGTTCAGGATTTCACATGCATAAAATGTATCCCCCAAAGATATGATACAAAGCAACTTAGATATAACTCTGGATGACATCATGTATATGCACACTTAAACGCAGGTCATACTAGGAAATCCACCACACATAAATGTTGTAGATGCTATATAAACTAACCCACTCTTACAAATATAAAGCCTTCTAAAAAATAGTTCAACAAATATCATTGGTCTTCTGCTCTCAAGATTTCAAACTATCACTAAGGCAGACAGTGAACATGTGAATGAAGTGCACGAATGTGTGCATGAAACAGCAATACATGATAAAATTAGTCCTTGAGTTGTTATATTTTAAGATATAGATCAACTTAGACCCTCTATGCCAAAGAAAAAAAAAACAATACAGTATCTGATTTCATCTCTAAGAACTTTTAGTGACAATACATTTTCAAGGTCTAAAATATTTAATAAAAGTAACAAAAAGATCATTTTCATTTCATTTCTCCGATCCAGCCGCCATCTGAGCTTGTGCTCTTTGGCTCAAAGTGATGGTAAAATATCTGCAGCTCTTCTTTAATTGTACTAGGTTTGTATATAATGTATTTTCATTGTTTGGATGTTCAGGTAGGTATTTCTGTTGTAAATCTAAGAGTGCTGGTCATTCTAGCAGATGGTATATGACTATTTTGTGGTTATTATCACACAATGGGCTTCTGGGCATTCATCGGGCTTTATCACAATAAATATATGTATGTGTACCAGGACACATCAACATTCAAGGAAATGAAAGAACAGACAGACTGGCAAATAAAAAGAACCAACAGGTTCATATGTATGTGTACCAGGACACATCAACATTCAAGGAAATGAAAGAACAGACAGACTGGAAAATAAAAAGGACCAACAGGGAACCAGCCCAATAATTCAATTTCTTTACAAACAGTAAAACAAATAATAAGAAATAACAAAAAGAAGGAATGGCTGAACGAATGGGCATTGGGAAACACAGGCTGAGAAGTTTTCCAATAAACGACCAGTCCGAATGCGAAAGATGCCTTAAACAAAAAGATCAAAAACAAATGCATAATTTTTTGTATGAATATCACAACCTCATATTTGTTCACTATTTAAGAGATATGAATGAAAAATTCTCAGTGGATATTCATAATACACTGTATGATTATGCTAATGTATTATAAGAATGGTTACTAGTCTATAAACAAAAAATAATAATAATAATATAGTAATATGGATTTTCAAAACAGATGAACGTCATATAAAGATGTATACACTAATAAAACACAAAAGAGTTAAGTGGGACCTGATCAATGAAGGCTAAGAAGGGCAGAAACTTATCAGAAAAAGAAAGCACAGGACAGGAAGGTAAATAAAACTTTGGTCGAGAGTCTGTGATCAAGACAGGTGTTAAAGGTACATGATGATAATGATTTATATGTAAGGGGGGAAAATGAAAGATTTAAAAACATGTAAAATATAAATGATAAACTCAAAAGGATAAACTATTTAACAGAACTCACTTGTCGTGGGGCTGTAAATGATAATCTACTTCCAGTTCTTAATGAGAGAGGTCTAGGCTGTAATGGAGATAATGATCGGGAAGAGCTTCCAAACCCTGATGACCTTCCTGTACTCTGACCAAAACTGCCAGGCTGGAAAACAGAAAATTCCACAATTATCTGGCATTTCCTCTATGAGATCACTGAAATAGCATCCATAATGTTCTTTATTTCTGCAATGGTAAGGAAACCTTATTGCAAACAATGAGCATAAATTAGCATAAACATGTTTAAAAGATATGATACTGGTGGCTTTCATCAATAATTTATCAGATGTCTTGGTGCAGCCACAATATGCCTTGTATTCTGTGTGAATGACCTTGACCTTCTGTCCAGGAAGAACTCAATGTGGTCATGTCATGAGATATTACTTACAGAAGATTACCTTCCCTCATGTTGAAATATAATGTGGACATGGAATTGCATCAAAAGTCATAGATTTTGATCAAACTTCAAACTATACATCACTCAGTTTCAAATTTAGTGACAAAAATGTTTTATTTTTTATTCCTAAGTCGCCATTTCATATTTCTGTCAAAATGCCATCCTTGTACAAGTTCAGAAAATTCATACTATTTCAAAGAAATTTTTTTTAATACAGTTGGGAAATACTGGTACTTATTTTTTTTTTTTTTTTTTTGGATTGATTTCAAAGCTTTTTTATTTCAGATCTATTTGAAAAAATGTTAAAACACTTTCACAGAGCAAGACTGGATCAATATAACATTACAGCAAACAACATATCATGTTTATATCATCTACTAAAAATTAAACAGGCTCAGTATAACATCATAGCATTTAACTTACTGTGTTTACAATCATTTACTGAATATTAGCACCAAAAAAAAAAAATGTTTTTACTTACAGTTCCTCCTCTCTTTGGCAGAGTTTGGAATCTGTTCTCCAGACTAGAAATATAAGCGGCAGTTAAGTGTAACAATGACTGGACACGCTTGTGTGCTATGTACATCTGGTCTCGGGCTGTTGATATTTCTGGTGTCTCAGCATTCATAAGCAGTTGATCTGCTATTTTTTTGAGTGCCAAAACTTTTGCTTCATTGCGTTTAAGCTCCGCATGGAGTTCCTGAATTAATTTATTTCTATTAATGAGTGGAAAACATATTCACCTTTTTAAAGAACAAACACCAGAATTTTTATGTCTTTCGCGTAAATGTGTATTCAGAATATTTTCCATTATTTAGTTCTGCTTAATTTGTTCAATTATCACATTTCATCTTTCTGTACTATTTGTCTCAACACATTCTATCTCTTCAAACAATAAAAGATATCATACTAGTTATGTATTTTCCTTTGAAATAAACCAGTGTCTTTTCAATGAATGCTGTTCTTTCACTCATTTGACAAATACAGGCCCTGCTGATCAAGATTCTCCATTTTATGTCATCCTCTGAATTTCTAATCAGATCATTTGGCCTTCTGAATTTCTAATCAGATCATTTACTCTTCTGAATTTATAATCAGATCATTTCACTCATTCATTCATTTGCATGTCCCTTGCAGAACTTTGCTTCCCTAACAGCACTCCTGTAGGCCTCATGGTTGTGAGCAAGATGGCCTGCTGCTGATGCATCCATTTGCAGATCATCAACGATGTCTTATCAGATCATTTGTCCTTATTTTTTTCTTTTGCCATTTTTCTCATAACTTTTTTCCCTCTTTCACTTGCCTAAAGAATTTTATAATTTTCTTGCAGTTTTAGTCAATTTTTAATGTTCTGCAACTTCACAGAAACAACTTCTTAGAAAATGTGATATCAGATTGGAACAACATGTTAAAGGCAGAATAAAGCTAAGAAATTAACACAGGTGTCATCAGTTGTTGAATGCAGAAAGACATTAAAGATGAGATTAGAGTACCTGTGGACAATGACGATAACTAACTTAGCCTCATAGCATTATAACATTCTGGTACAATGCTATGTTCACCTAATACCATATGCTAGAAAACATCTTTCATGTCCAGAACAGTGGTTTCAAACATTTTTTTAGGTCATGGACCCCTGAAGCCAGTGGTAATCAGATATTTATATTTTGAGAACTTATGGGATTGGGCTCTTTCTGATGCATAAAAATAAATGTAATTTTAAAATCTAGATTTGCTAAGTTGGCCTTTATGTGACCTGTCAATGACCCCAATTTGGGATCTGATAGTTAAGAACATGGGCCCTCTTTCCAGCCTGAGAACAGCTGTAGACCCCTCATTAAAAATACATTAATAAATAGATGATGCTAAGAACTTTTTAATCGAGCAAATCCATTTGCTGGTCGGTGGACACCCTGACTGGTCTAGAGGACTGTACTCTATAGATTTTGTCTCTAGCATTTTGCCCAGCTATAGCTCAACAATTTCTTCTTTACAGTCAGTCAGTCATTTGCATGTCCGTTGTGGAACTTTGCCTCCCTAGCAGCTCTCCTCTTATTTACAACAGATGTTAATTATCTTCACAATGCCATGGTACATTACTCTGGGCAATGTGAAACAGTTGTAGGGGACATCAGTTAGTAAAAACACCGCCCAAAACCTCAGGGTGTTCAAGTAATGAGGCTGTTAGTGAACTTTTCTTTCATGGTGATTCAACACCACCCAGTGGTGCACCAGTCAAACCAGTTAAAGACATGGACACATGACTCCTCTTGAAGCTGGGAAGAAAGGGAAGCCAGCAGTGACACTGACCACATCACCCTTTAGTGTGGAAACACATCAAAGAAAATACAAGCACTAACACCATATTCTCTGTACCTGTACCAGTCACAACCTTCAATGTTCTGACCTTTAACAACTGCACTAAATAACAAAACAGCAACATCAGCCAGATAAACAACATAAAACCTACCACCAATTTAAGGTGTTTCTCCTTCAAAACCAGTTCATCAGCACTGAGGTTGATCGGCTCACAATGCCTGATTCTGGATTCGATTTTCTCCAACCAAAGCTGGTAGTCATCTATCGTGTCATGGAACTCACGGCACCGGATTAGTGATAACTTTATCAGAGTAGATCAAAAAAGATAAAAATGAAGGAATCCTGCTGATAAATTTTACAAATTCTACCACTTGTTAACAAACAATTTGCAAATCTTTTGACTGAAAATCTAAGTGCATTTGTTTTATCAGTTTGTTAGATATTTTATTTATAAAATTTGAAAAATGAACAACTCACAAAAGAATGAGCACACACAAAGTAGAGAGAAGCAGCTTTCTAACTAAAAGCTAATAATAATCTTCCTATGCAAAAGCTAAAAAAACAATTTTAATTAAGGAATAGTTCATGTATTTATAGTTCATAATTATTTTCTGTCTAGAAACAAAGTTCATGTACACTTTCTGTGCACAAGCTAGGCAGAACAAAAGTCAGGCTGATATAAATGATTTTCTGTGTAGATCAGTTATAGCAACTTTTGATTTAGAAGTTAACTCTAAGGCTGTGTGATCATTCTCTTTCTTGTTAGGGAATGAAATCCATGTAATCAGCATATTGTATCCAAATTGTTGCAGCAGAAGTTGGTATATAATTGTACCAAACCCCTCAAAGGCCATGTCCACATATATTTTATGAGTCTATCAAAATAATCAGACATGAGAAAATATTCCAGTGATCATGAGCAACTTGAAATCTCTCTCTAATTCATTTTCATTAAACTTCACTTCCATTAAATTCACCTGTAAGCTTCTATGTATGTCTGTGGCTCTAGAAAGAACCTGTTCCCATCTTCTGTTCATTTCCTGTAACTTCCCTTGTAATCGCCTCGTCTCAACCGATTTTGTTCTCAGGTGTTTTTTGTTCAGCATGTTTAAGGACAGCACAATGGGTTTCTTGGATTCCAACTTAGGCTGAAAGTCCTTGAAAAAAAAAATTGAAAAATCAGTCAGTCTGAAAATGAATTTCATGATTTATATCATTTATTACTTGGCAACATTTCATCTTAATGGCCCATGTGAGACATTCACTAGTGAAAAAAAGGGCTTGGTAACAGCAGAATTTTTAGGCACAAAAAAAAAAGAAAGACTGCATTAATGTATACACTGCCCTCAGAGAACCTTATAGTTCTTCAGCTTTCTGAGCCATTGAGGTTCATTGCTGCAGATAAAGTTTGCCTCCATTCCTCTCTATTCCTAATTAAGCAATTCTTTCTCTAGTTGGTAAAATCAATTTCTTTTATATCCTTTCCTATGTTGTTTTTCCATCTCTGTCTTGGTCTACCCTTTGGTCTTGTTTCCCTCATCTCCTGTGCATACATAATTTTCATTTGTCTATTCTCTTCCATTCTTTCTACATGGCCCAACCAGTGTAGTCTGTTCAGTTTCAAGACATTTATAATTTGTTGGGATTTAAATAAGCTGTTAGGTTCAGTGTTCTTTCTAGCTCTCCATTCTCCACTGTTGGTATTCTTTATCGGCCCAAAGATTCTTCTTAGGATCTTGTTCTCAAAGATCTGCAGTTGTTGTTCATCTTTCTTTGTTGTACTCCACGTTTCTGATCCATACATGATGGCTGGTCTTATTATAGTTTTGTATATTGTTATTTTGGTGTTTTGGGACAGGATTTTGGATTTTAACATGTGTTGCAAGCCGAAATATATTTTATTTCCATCTGTACTCCGCTTTAATTTCCTTGCTTACTATGTAGCTTCTGTTGAAGGCCGTTCCTAGATATTCAGAGAAGTTTATAAATATTTTTTAAAAAAAGAAAACCAAGTCAAAAGCAATAAAAAAAAGACACTGAAACTTCTCTGTACACATCATGAAAAGACAGATGTATAAGAAGAAATTGATAATCAATGGAAAACTCATAGGAAAAAAAAGATGGAGAATGGTGGGCTCATCAAATGGTGTTAGAAAATAATGGAAAATGATTAGTGATACTAAGAATTGCACAAAATGGAGAAACATGACTGCCAACATCCATTAGCGAGAGACCTGATGGATTCATATTTGAATATATCCTTGATAGTGTAGGGCACAAAACAAAGAGATGAAACAGATAAGAAACAGACCTAGACCATGGATGATAAGAATCTACCATAAAAATGTAATGGTATCTAACAATTTCATCGTGCTTTCATGTGCTGAAGGTCATGGAAATGGGCCTAACACCGTATCCCCAATATGCCTTAACGGCATGGAAACGGGGATTTTACCTTTTTACCTAACAATTTCAGTAAAAATAATCATAAAAAAAAACTCAAAATAATGACCAAGATGTGATAGATATTTAAAATATTTATAGTACTTAAATAAGAACATTTAAAACATGTGAAAACTGGATCAGAAAACCAACAGAAATAAAACTTTCAGTGTTAAGTCTTAAAATACTCGTATCTACATAATCAGCCATTGGAGAAGGTAACCAACAAAATGATGCATTGCTACAGCTTCCACAAAATACTGCGATCATCTACTTTAGTATCATCATATATGGTGCAAAAGCCATAATTATGTTTAATCAGTATCAATTTAACCACCTATGATACAAGGAATTCAGCTGATGATAAAATAGACACAAAATTCACTTAAAATAATGTCATGGTAAAAGCCATGAGCTTTACTTTGAATGTTCACAACTAAAAAAAAAAAAGAAATATGAAGCTTACATGAAACAAAAAAAGACTAAATTATAAAAACCATGACCCTCACATAACTTCATATTAAAGGTTCTAAGGACTGCTATTGCTGGAGGTGGGGTGGAGAATTCGATCTCCACTCCAACGGCGCGCGTCTCAAACAGCCTCTGGCAGTCAAGTCCAGCTCCTGCCCTTCCCGTGGCAGAACTGTTTAAACTGACTGGAGAAGGGGCGAAGGGTAGATGAGTAACACGTTTGGTAGCTCATCTACCGCTGCTGGTGAGATTCTTCAGCTGCTGTGCGTGGAGCGGTGCTCCTCCCAGTCAATGAAGAAAGGTGAAAAGGGGCTGCCACACGGCACCACCGTGGATAAAGTGGTAGAAAGGATAAGGCGAAGCAAACGGTCAAATCAAGGCACCTCTGGTCTGGAGGTCTGCCACGTCCTGAGTGCAGTCATATCGGCTGAAATGCATGACCAGCTTATCCCAGAGGTTAAGACACTGCTGGCGAGACTCTTCGAATGCCGCGTGTGGAGTGAAGCTCCTCCCGGTCAAGGAAGAAAATGCAGAAAAGAAATAACAGTTGCTGTGTGGTACTGATGTGAAAAGGTGAAGGAAAAGATAAAGTGAAATTTAACACTTTCCGTGCGTTTGGTTGAATTTTCGACATTTCCGGTGGTCCCAAGCTACCGTATGGTAGAAAATTCGACAATTCTTTGTTTCATTAAAACAAGCGGTGTAACATTTAGATTGTACATATTTCGTCAGCGATTCCAGTGACACTTTCAAAATGCCGAATGCGTGCCTAGTTACGAGTGATGCCGAGCGAGAAAAAGGACGCAAAGCATGGAAATTTTTCAATTTTTGATGATGTATATACGGGTATGGACATGGCCTATGGCCACCCCGCTGCTCTTGAATGTTTTCTAAGTAGATCTAGACATATTTAGACGACTGGAGAAGTAGTTAGGAGTAGTTAGGAGGTTAGTTCAGACATTCATTCAGCGAGAATGCAATACAGAATCACAATACGAAATCGACAAGTAGATCTACACATCTCAGATGGTAAGTAGTGGCAAGTAGCATGAATCTAGACCTAGCCAATGGTGAGCTGGCCACAATCAGTGTCTAAAAGCATCACATTACTTCTTTTTTCCTAAAAAACTCTGCATTTATGAAATTTTCATTCATTTAACTATACTTTGAAACATATTAAGTATACGGAAGTACATGGAACTACTGTTTTCCATTCCATTTTACAACTAGACCCCCTTACAGACCAAGACCCGCGTTTTTACTCCCGCACCCCACGACACGTCCATGTTTCTTCTCCCGCACGGAAAGAGTTAATCGGTATGTCCAGTAGTATCGCTGCGAGAGCTACACATACCACGGCACCTCTGCTCTAGAGGCCGGCCACGTCCGAAACACACATACACTGGTGAAATATGCCTAAACCAGCACACACCAGAGGTGAAACTTGATGGCCAGGCATGTCACACCACCTCCGCTCTAGAGGTAGGTCATGCCTGATATACACCCATACTGGTGAAATATGCCTAAACCGGCTAATACCAGGGGTGAAACTTGAAGGCTGCATGTCACGGTACCTCTGCTCTAGAGGTCGGTCACGTCCCAAACACGCCGATACTGGGATAATATGCCTAAACTGGCTCAACCCAGGGGTGGAAGTCACTAGTGGCAAGGATTCATCCTCCTGGACAAAAGCTCCATCCTGGTCACAACTAGGAAGGGTAGCGGCCACGACCACAAAATGCTGAAGTCGGAGACACTGGACCAGGACAGTCTAGATAGGCAACCACCTCTCACCCAGCGGGGATGTATGCATATCCTAATCACCCTGAGGTTTTCCGGTGGGAAAGTCCAACACTGGACTGGATGGGCAACCACCTCTCAACCAGCGATGATACATGGGTATCCTAAAATACGTCGAGGTTTTCCGGTGAGAAAGTCCAACTCTGGCCTAGGTGGGCTAACACCTCTCACCCAGCGGGGATATACTGATATCTAAAACATGTCAAGGTCTTCCGGTGAGACAGTCTAACTCTAGACTAAACTGGTGCAATGATAACCACGGTGTCACGCAATCCCACTTCCGGGACCCACCAACACTACAGGCTCAAGCCCTGTGATACTCTGAACCCCATATGGTCCTCTCGGGGACCACACGGGGGACCACAGGACTTTAACATGGACCACAGGTGTAAATTCAGTAGGATCGTGGGGCAGTCTTGGTGGTAGAAGCGAACAAAGAAGAAGAAGAAGAAGACTTCACATTAAAAAAACAAAACCAAAAACAAACTTACTTTGTATTGTTTAACCAGTACCTCCAGCTGGGCTATATCTGAAGGGAGACACTGATGTAACGACTGCAAGTTTTCTGCTTCGTCCAACCATGCCAGCATCACTTCAATATCATTGGCAAACTGTATCAGGTTATGTTTCTCCTGGGATTTTCTCACATTATGATCTTTGTACTGCCTTTGAAGATTCTCCCAGCGTTGCACCACAACTAAAATTATCCAAGAAAATAAATAAAATAAAAAGAAAATCATATTAAAAATGACTCAAAATAACTTCAAAAATTAAAAAATAATAAACACAGAAATAAATTATTCAAAATAGTCTGACAAATTAAAAACAAGAATTATGAAAGAAGTGATTAAAAACAACTATCTTAGATTTAAGAATTTAGCAAATTTAATCAATATGTTCTTGAATGCCATGGGAACAAGCCTGACTAACTTTTTTATTTCTACAGCTGGCTGACTAGACCACTTCTCATGGGAACAAGCCTAACTACCTTTTTTATTTCTACAGCTGGCTGACTAGACCACTTCTCATGGGAACAAGCCTGACTACCTTTTTTATTTCTACAGCTGGCTGACTAGACCACTTCTAGCCAGACTCAAACTACCAACCTCCACATGAGAGACAAATGCACTAACAACTATGCTACTCAGGCACTCTCTCTTAACAAAGTTTATAAATTATTACTCACACTTCACTTGAGCATCAGCACTGTCAATAGTTGTCAGGCCTGTTTCAGTCTTGAGGAGTCGATGTAATCTTTGAACATCATCTATGACAATCTCACATTCCATGAATGACTGCATCTGTGAAATTAAACACTGATTTATAAAATTTTACATCAAGATAATATTACATGAATTATTTCCAGCACTGGGCAGCGGCTATACAGTCAAAAATCATTTCTAATGTTAGTTTAAATGTTGAAAATAAATGTGAAGTGTCCAACACAGTATAATAACAACACAATATGACTATCAGCTAGTACTTATTTTTTATGCCAAATTATGCCCCACCAGAGGGAGTGATGACAAATGTGCTAGGGTAGTTTTTAAAAAAATGTATCAAACCTTAATTTACCAATGCCCAGTCCTGTTTAACTCTTTACTCTTGGAAAAAAAGGTGTGTAGTTCAGTTTTTCAAAAAGATAGAAAAAGTGAGGAAAGCTGGCAGAAATGAGATGGGCAGAAAATCAATTATGCAAGTATAAATGAGGAGCATACAATAATCCAAAATTTCAGCAAATGTCTTTGTCAAAGACCACATAAAAAACAACACAACAGATAAAAACATGAAAAAAATAAATGAAATATTAACACTTAGCTCTTTGTTATTCTCCTCATAAGAAAGACAGGCCTCATTTGCCTAAAACCAGTTTTACCACAGTCATAATTTCTCTTGTCTCACACCATTACTTTTGGAAACAGTGTATTATACTACTACATTTTGATCAGTTTTAGCAAAGTGGAAAAAAACAGGAAGTATGTATGATTAACCTTGTAAAAAAATCAAAGACACAGTACAAATAAACTCAGAATTATATTTCCAGCAAACCATAAATCCAGAGCATTCTGTGTCATATTAAGGCGGATCAGCAGAAGTGACACCATAACCTTAAATTTATGATGAAAAGCTGTGTTCTTTTAAATTTATCATAACTTTAACTGATCAGAAGGACAAGCTGTGTGATCTGGACGGCTAAATTTGTAGATCCAGTACAGCCAGGGTTCATTTAAAAGAGGAAAATTTGTTAAACCAGACACATTTTTTCATTACATATTTGCCATGAAACTGGGAGTAAAATAATGCTTTGGAATCACATTATATCTTAAGATGAGTAGTTAGGCACTCAGTTTACTAATCTGGTGGTACCAGGTTCAGTCCCAGCAGTGGGATTTTTTCTGGTACACACCAAAAAAGCCCTCATGATCGACCCAGCCTGTAAAAATGGGTACCAGAGAAATCTGGGAAGGTAAATGTGGTCAGGAGTGATACTGACGACATCAGACTTTCATGTGCCGAGGGTTGTGGAAATGTGAGCCTAACACTTTATCTCCAATATGTGCCTTATGGCCATGGAAATGGGGATTTTACCTTTACTTGTATTCTACCTATTATCTATTAAGCTGTGTACACAAAATACATAAATCCAGGTTCCTACATACACTCTGCTCGTGATCCTCAAAAGGCCCCAGAGACTTGTCAAGCCTGGCCAACTTGATGTTACAATCATCAAGTGTCTCCACAAGCTGTTCCATGAGAACATCAATTTTTGCTGCCTTCTCTAGGGTTGCAACATCATGTCCTGGTAGTGCTGAAAATAATGTTTTTCCTTTACATACTGTCATTGTTCTTCTTCATTCTTATTTCTGTTTAAACTGTTTTATCTAATGAAAGTAACCACCAAACTGTTTACACTACATTACTGCAATGATCTGTATATGTCTGTATACAGAACTATAATACATACGAAATAACATCTCACCAGAAAACTAAAGGAGTCAGTTAAAACCTTAGAAAGCAGTAAACAGAATAGACAATAATTAGTGTATAAGTATATAACTATACATGAAGCACTGCAGCAAATCTGTGATACCAGAATGTATAAAATAGGAAAAATGTAGGAACAGCTTTATTATTTAACGACTACAAAGTTATGATATTTTGCCGTGAGCCTTAATCATACAAAAATATACAGGATGAAGAAATAGAGAGAGGAGATAAAGTATAGTACATGAATACTATTTAAAAAAAAATAAAAAAATTAAATAGAGTACTTAGCTGTAAATTGTAAAATGTGGCTTATCCGGTGGTGTGTGTTAGGAATGGATTTAGTAGAACGTGGAGACTGTTTAAATGGAGACCTGTGATATGTGGTCGGTGGGTTGTAACTGAGGGTGTTGGATGTGGAACCGTGGAGGGGAGGGAGAGTGATACAATTTTGACCTAGCCAGGAGAAGGTGAAAGAGATGATTGGGGAAGAGGGGTTGCAAAAGTGATGCTGTGAGGAGGTCTGACAAGTAAGAAGGGGTGGAGCTCTGTGGAGAGGTATTATAACGACTGAAGAGAATGTTAAGTGTAGCTGAACAGCGAATTTAACCCATGTGGCTCCAGCATCCTAAAATTTTGAATGCAGTGGTTCTCAAGCGCCAGGTGGCTTGTGTTATCTGCGTGACATTGTTTGATGGCTGTTACCAGAAAATCAGATTTGCCTCTGTGGTTGGGGCCATTGAAATGATTTGGGACTGGTTTCAAAGCTTGCTGGGTGATGTCGTACAGATGTTTTTGCATGCGGTCCCCTAATGTGAGGCCAGTCTTACCAATATACGTTATCCTGCATTTTTTGCAAACGATGACATATATCACATTACGGGACTCACATGTGAATCCCTCATGAAGAGTGAGGATAATTTTGGGAAAGGTGATTGTTTTCATTCCCAGACTACCGGGCAAGTAATGCAGCGGGGGCGGTTACATTTTCTGGTACCAACATATGTAAGGCTTTGCTTCAAGTGGCTGTGGATGAGGATGTCCTTAAGGTTTGGCTCATGTTTGTATGCCAACAGGGGTGGATCAGGGAAAATGTCGCGTGTGTTAGGGTCGAGTTGGATTAGCGGCAGAAGACAATAAAGAATTTTCGTAACCATCTGACCATGCGTGTGGAAAGGCAGTACTAAGTTAACTCTGTCAGATGGAGTAACAGGCTTTTTCCTGAATATTTCTTTGTGGCTCACTAGTTGGATACGGTTGAAGGCTTCACAAAGGACCTTTTCTTGGAAGTGGCGATGACTGAAAAATTCTAATAACTTGTTGGACTGATCTATAAAGTTCAAATTATCCTGACATATGCGGCGAAGATGGAGGAGTTGGGAGTATGGGATGGAGTTCTTACAGGCTTCAGAATGAAAAGAGGTGTAAAGCAAATAGGTGTGGCTGTCTGTGGGCTTGTAAAATACAGAGGTGACAAGCCTGATTGTGCTAACAGAAATTTTAATATCTAAAAAGATGACAGACCTGTTAGAAATTTCATACGTGAATTTTATGTTATTACTGAGTGAGTTGGTGAATTCAATCAAATTTTTAGCTCTTCCTGTGGCATGCATGTTATTCCAATGCCATCATCGATGTAACTTTTATAGAACTCTGGAAGTCTGCTAGTGTAGGTTTCCCATAATTTGACTTCTAGAAAGCCCATAAATAGTCTTGCATAACTGGGACCCATTTTCGTTCCCATGGCAACACCACTGATTTGCTAAGTATTCGCCATTGAATTTGAAAGAATTTGGGTTTAGTACTAGCTGTGTAAGTCTGATTATGGTGTCAGTGTTAGTGGTGGGGTGAGGGTCTTTGTCGAGAAAATAGTGGAGTGCTAAGAGTCCTCCCCTTCTTGTCAAACCTCCTCATAGAATCACTTTGCAACCCCTCGTCCCTAATCATCTGTTTCACCTTCTCCTGGCTAGGTCAACACTGTATCACTCTCCTTCCCCTCCACAGTTCCCCATCCACCACCTTCAGTTACAACCCATCAACCACATATCACAGGTCTCCATTTAAACAGTCTCCACGTTTACTAAATCCATTCCTAACAAACACCGCCGGAGAAGCCACATCTTACAATTTACAGCTAGGTACTCTATTTAATTTTTTTTTTTTTAGTAGTATTCATGTGAATCTATACTTTATATCCTCTCTCTCTATTTCTTCATCCTGTATGCTTTTGTATGATTAAGGCTCATGCCGAAACATCACAACTTTGTGGTTGTTAAGTAATAAAACTGTTCCTACATTTTTCCTAGTTTACACATTCTAGTAAACAGAACAGATCTCTTTGTTTTATGAATGATTTTGAAGCAGGTATATGTTGTTTATTTGTAAAAGTTTCCCAGTATCATTCTGTTTAGTGCACCACCCTCTTCACTTTGGCACACTAAAACTAAAAGAAGGCCAAACATATCTTGTAGTTTAACTTCCATGTTTCAAGAGCAAATTTATTATAGTTTTGTACAGATTTAATAAAAAATTTATAAGCTCTTAATATTTTCAGTCAAACTGAAAAGTTTTCCTCCTCACCTCTGCTGTCTGCACATGATGATGACTTTCCACCTGGGCTAATCCTTCTTTGGGGTGAAATGGACTTTCTGGTTGTACCTGACTTTCTGGAGGAAGACCTTGACCTTGACTTGAGAAAAGAAGGTGAATTTGATCTTTGAAGGACTAGTGAAGTTTTGTTTCTTGATGGAGACAAAGATACCCGTACATGGATCTCGGGAGAGGATTCTGGTGGTGATTCTTCCAGGTATCTTTCAAGTTCTGCATTTTTCCGTTCAATCTCACTCATGCCTTCAACATTTTGCAGTTCTCTGGTATGCCAACTTTTATCTTCATACACTGAGGAGGTATCTTCAACCTAAGAAAAACATTATGAAGCTCCACAAATATGCAAGATAAACACATCTAACACACGTTTTCTAGTATCACTACAATCATATCCTTACACAGATCCTTGGGCTAAGCGACAAGTGAATATAGTTAACTCTTACTATTTTGATCATTCATCTGATTCCTTGAGAAATAAATTGTGATTACTCTGTGTTTAAATAGTTATACCATTTTAAAGTGTTACATTAAAAAAAAGACTTGAGGAGGGAGAAACAAAAGACCACATTCAGCTTTGCAACCATGAATACACAGTTGTCTACCAAATGTTTGACAAAGGATACATAAATGTTAAGTCAGTATTTCTGATACTGAGTCATAAAAGCATAACCTTATGTAAATGCATAACCTTATGTAAACACATAATCTCTGTTAGCTACTAATTCCTAAAGGCGAACTGATCAAAAGTGAGATTAATGAGAATAATTTTGATAGCTCTGTCAACTGTTTTAACTCTTTGTATCTTTTGTGACGTGTCCTGCCTGGTGTTTTTACCCCTCAGAAGGCCATTCACTACTCAATGCGATGATAGTTTGTAGCTCTCTAATTTTGAAGATAATCAAAGTATACTTAAAACCAGCAGTTGGACTTCCTTCCAGAATCCATTTGTTGACACAAGGCATGTGTTTCAGGTGAATTCAGAGCAGTTGTGTGTTAATTTAACGAGTTTATCGCCAAAGTTTATCGTCGCTAGGTTTTTGTTTATCAACAAATATGGCTTCCAGTGGTAGTTTATTTCGTCCAGAGCAGCGTATTTCTGCATTACAAGCTCAAAATTTAATTTAAAAATGTCTAGACTGCGAAGTGAGAATGCAGTATTAGAGATTTTGAATTTTCAGAACACAGAAGAGGAAAATGCATAGAGTGTGGCCATTTACAACACCAATGTGATCTGTTATCACTGCAGCTGAATATGCCTTTGAAATATTGGTATATCTGACCATGATAGAAATTTTTTAACAAAATGATGACTGATAGCTTTGCTAAATAGCTGACATCTATTGGCTTCAAAAACCTGAGACAATAAGAGCAGTTACATTAAGAACTACAATAAGATGTCTCTATATATGCTTACACATGCATACAGCATAGAATGTTTTTTATTGACCCCACAGAATTATTTATTTTAATCCCATGAAATTCTATCTTGTAAGATTCATAAGAGAAATTAAGGTCAAATGAATACAGTAATGACAAACCTGAGCTACCACCATACGTTCTATCCGTCGTTTCGTAATGGCCACTCTATCCAGTACTCCCCCAGAGAATGATCTGAACTCATCCAACTCTTGCTGAACCTGCAGAGCCGCTTGGCTGTCCCCCTTCTGCATTAAGTACACTCCTGCCTGCTCTAGATACTTCATGCGGTGTTTTTTGGCATAAACTTCATCTTCAATACGCTATAATGATAGCAGAACAATGTTTATGAAATTGAAACAAAAGCATAAAATAAATTAGTTTATATTATTAACAACATTCAATTCAGAGGTAAAGAGAATTTTCAACCCTATCTCAAATTAACCTGAATTAAAGAGGAATTCATTTTAAGAAAGACTAGCAAGATAAAAAGGAGAACATCTATCACTCTTCAGAAAGTAAAACAACTAAAGAATCTGTGGAGAGAACAGACAGAACCACAATAAGAAGATTTTTAAGAGCATGCATCTTTCCCATCACAACATATGCCTGTGAGACCCAGAAACTTAACAAAAAGCTGAGAAACACATAAAAGCCTTTGAATGCAAATGTTACAGAAGAATTCTTCAAATATCATGGACATAAAAAAGAACAAATATATCCATACTACAAGAACTTAATATTGAAGAAGGCTGGCTAGTAAAGAGGATTAAACAAAGAAAACTTAAATATTTTGGACACATTAAACGTTATGATAATCTAAAGAAGACCATCTTGGAAGGGTACATAATGGGAAAAAGAAAGAGAGGAAGACCAAGGCAAAGACGGATGCAAGACATCGTTGATGATCTACAAATGGATGCATCAGCAGCAGGGCATCTTGCTTACAACCGAGAGGCCTACAGGAGTGCTGTTAGGGAGGCAAAGTTCCACAAGGGACATGCAAATAAATGAATGAATGAATGAATGAGCAAGATAAGTTATACACAGCACTATCATACAATGAAGCAACATCCTGAACCACAGAAATATAGGTTATAACAGAATGTAGATAAACAAAGTCAAGGTGTACTCGGGTTTTAGTGTCGATGAAACCTACTCAGAGTTTCACAGTCTTTTTCTTGTGTCAAGTCTATGTTGTGATTTTGCTTGGAGAGAAAGTGTGTGATTTTAGTGTGTGAACCTGAGGATCTGAATGTTACACATCATGGGAGAAAGTTCGTTTTGTGTCTAGTTCTGACTTCAGTGAAGAATATAAGGAAAACATTCTAGTCAAATGCTGAATAACACTTGTGGATTTGTCTGCAGTGTTATAATGGAAATATTTTCATTCTGTGGTGGACTGAATTGTGTAGATTGTAACCCTGTGTGTAGCTGTTGTTGTCAACATGTAATCTGGTTTGTATTTTTCTGCAGAAATTGTCCTCTTGATGTTGTTTTTGGGTACTTGGTATACTTCTTGTTTGTATGTTGGATTGCCATATGGCAGGGCAACTTGCCAGCATATCACCATTGTTTTTCTGTGGGCCATTATTTCCATTCTAACTTAGTCTATTCGTTAAACATCTTGCTGAAATGTTTAGGCCAAGTTGTTGAGTTGTTGCAAGGTGTGTTGTGCCAGCTGGTAATTGCTGTAGAGCTTGGGTTATGTCTGAGAGCTGAAAAAAGTGTTTATCTACGTCAGAATAACTTTTATATGAACGATTGGAAGATGTCCAGAATAATCTGAGATTAAACATCAGTTTGAGATCAGTTACTGTCATGTGGATACCATTTCAGTTAACTGCATATCAGGATACTGCGTCAGTTTAAAGTTACAGCAACTCAGCTTTAGTTGGTTATATTTCCTGCACTTTCTGAGATATCACTTCACCACCTTCATCACCATTTTTGCATTTGGATTAATCATCATCATTAGTTGGAAGGATTAAAAGTCATTAACTGTTGATACAGCCTTATCACTGACAGACATGTGTGTAACTTGCATGTGTTGTGAACATTGTTTGTGGGAAAGATAAAAAAATTTTGCCTTATTGCAGATGAAATTTATTTTCTGTGAAGAAGAAGGTAAGGTAAAGGTAAAGTTCCCATTTCCATGCCATTAACTCTTCCCAGGCGTATGTCACTATACTGACGCTTCCGGTTTTCCCGATGCGTGCGGGAATGGGCAGTATACTGACGATTTGTTTCATTTAAAACAACCGGTGTAACATTTAGATTGTACATATTTCGTCCGCGATTCCGGTGACACTTTCAAAATGGCGAATGCGTGCCTAGTTACGAGCGATGCCGAGCGAGAATACGGACGAGAAGCATGGAAATTTTTCAATTTTTTACGATGTAGATAGGGGTATGGACATAGCCTATGGCCACCCCGCTGCTCTTGAATGTTTTCTAAGTAGATTTAGACATATTTAGACGACTGGAGAAGTAGTTAGGAGTAGTTAGGAGGTTATTTCATACATTCAGTAAGCGAAAATGCCATACGGAGTCACAATACGAGATCGATAAGTAGATCTACACATCTTAGATGGTAAATAGGGGTAAGAAGCGCGAATCTAGATCTAGCCGATGGTGAGCTGGCCACAATCAGTGTCTAAAAACATCACATTACTTCTTTTTTCCTAAAAAACTCTGCATTTATGAAATTTTCATTCATTTAGCTACACTTTGATACATATTACGTATACGGAAGTACATGGAAACACTGTTTTTCATTCCATTTTACACCTAGACCCCTTACTGACAAGGACCCGCGTTTTTACTCCCGCACTCCAGAAAACGTCCGTGTTTCTTCCTCCAGCATGGAAAGAGTTAAGATATATTGGGGAATATGGTGTTAGGCCCATATTTTTCATGACCTTCGGCACATGAAAGTGTGATGTGGTCAGTGTCATGCCGTCTCAGATTTCTCTGGTACCAATTTTCTGAGGCTGAGTGAACCCTGGGGCCGTATTGGTCTGACCAATATGACCAAGAAGAAGGTAGATAAAAATATAATGAGAACAGAACAATGTCAAATATATTTATATTCTGATTTAAAATTAGATAGGCACATACATATTATAGCAATCAGATCGTACCCAGATCTCCTTGACTTGTGACTGCAGATCAAGATTGCAGGGCTGCTGCAGATTGTTCAACTGGGCATCAATTTCTGTCAACCACGTAATCAAAGACTGACGAGTTGCCTCAAAATCTTCCCTTATCTTTGATGAATGACGCAATTTTTTCATTATCTGAAATAAGGGCATTCAGGAATTATAACAGTACAAAACCTCTTAAGAAATTTAGAGCATCAGTATTCATCCCTATGTAAATACTGAATGCTACTCTTTTTACCTTCAAGGAACACATATTAACTATATGGTAAGCAAATTGTTACTTTACATGGAAATTAAAATTATCATCTCTCCCCATTGGTACTGATATGATGAAAGATTGATGCAATCTTCTTGGAGGAACAGTCTGCAAGAAACCTACAAGTATGTCCACTTCAGGACTACAAGCAAGTCTCTGTCACTCACCTGCCCATGTGACATAAAGTCTGTTCTTCAAGATGCTTATGCCATCAGTTACAAAAAATGTATATTTGTACTTTCAGGAAGATTAAAATCAAAATAAAACCCGTTTTGTTGGCTACAATATGCAGGCAGACAACAGATAGTACACATTTACATTTTTTTCCTATACAAACCTCTGGAACTTTGTAATTAAAATGTTGTTTTACACAGATCTTTAATTCACATCAAGCTGAAGCCCATCAAAAGATGATGGCATAATAAGTGAAAATATGATTTTTACTTTAAATAGTTACTTATAACAATTAAATTTTGCCATTGACTGAAAACAATATTAAACTATCCTACGATCTTTCTCTTAAGAAAAAAAAAAATAATAACATGCTCACCATTAATTAATACCTTCTTCTAAGCTTAAGCCAAAACAACCCACAAACATGAACACAAGCATTCACTTGCACTCTTTTCCTCTCTAACATTTTGTGATGCACTGACAAACTTAGAAAATTATAATATTAGATTCTGTTGCCCACAGACCTCTGTAACTCTAAGCTGAAGAGCATCCCATCTATTATTAAGTTCAGTCATGTTAACTCTCATAGAGCCATCAGCATCAGCACAGCCTTCCTTCACTAGCTTGCAGTACCGTCGGTTAATATGCTCAAGGTCACTTAAGTGATCATGAATATCATGCTGGAGATTCTGTAAAGAAATACACTGCTAGAACAAATGTTGCTAGACATCCTGGTTATAGCAACAATCGATAAAATGAACTCAATGAATTCATTATCTTTATCTTAATTATTAACGATCTGTTTAAAATCCTGAATATTTTATTAAACATGGTAACCAACAGTTTGAAACACTGACATTTAAACAGGCTTGAGTTAAACTAAGACATTTCTAGTGCGTCTAATTGCAGTTTGCTTGGATTTATTTCCAATTAGAGTTTGAATATTGGACACAGAATTTTTTGAGCTTACAAAACTTTGTTTCTATATCAGGTGCCAATGGCTAAAATAGTCAAAGTACAATTGGTTTGAAGAGCATCTTTTCTAATTGTTTGTGTGCTGCCCTCTTTTTAGCTTGTCCTATCAGAGGCTTGAGACTGACTTCGTTATTTTCTGTGGACTTTTCATTGTCTAAAATCAATATGACTTGCCAGATTTTTTAAAACCTCTTTTAACTCATTTATTTTTCCTTAAAATCTTTTTAAAAAAATGCATACCTCATATTTCTTGAATGATGCTTTTGCAGCTTTCACATTAGTGACTTCTGATTCTGAGAGCTGAATGTCTCGCTCTGCGTGGGTCATCCAGTTTGAGAATCTTTTACAATCCTCTCGGAAAGCTTCCCACTGATGCCACGTTTCTTCGACTCTGAGTTGTGATAAACATGAAATAAAACTTAGTTTACAAATTTTACCCATGATTTTTTTAAAACTTAACCAGATATTCACAAACAAAAGTTAGTACTAAAATAAGAACAACTGGAACTTTATTGAATCCTTTTCTTGTAAATTACAGGGAAGCAACTCTGAGTTGCTGACTAATAATATGACAACAATTGATGTAAAAAAAAATACTGTGGTTCCTTTAGAAAGTATAGCCATACCAACCAGTACAAAGTACCAACCAGTACAAAAGAACAGAAATACTCCTGAATCAATTCAAGACTCAGTTCCTCCGATCAAAAGTTACTGTTTCTTTCTCTCTCAACGCTAAAGATAAGTATTTTGATTACCATACTTGTCTTTTTTTTTCTTATATGGATCTGAACAAAATGAAAACTTTATGCTCAAGAAAAGATTTAACAATGTTTAACTGAACTGCTTCATAAAATTATGAACATCAAATGGCAGGACAAAACCCAGATATCCTGCAATATGCCAAGCTTCTATACATTATGACAACATCCAAAAGCTGAAGACTATGATGACTGGGTCAATGTCAAGTTTCTATATTGTACATTAAGACAATGCCTAATAGCTGAAGACTATGATGCTGGTTGAACACCAACAGCTGAAGACTATGATGGCTAAACTACTATACATATCATGACAACACTCAACAGCTGAAGACTGATGGCTGGGTCAAGGCCAAACTTCTACACATCATGACAACACCCAATCACAGAAAGACTATGATGGCTGGGTTACATAACAGATGACAAATGCATCACCACATAAATACCATGTAGTAAACTTCTGGAAGTTATGAACTTATGGAAGAAGGAGAAGGAAAAAAGATACACAAATTAGACTTCTTAGAATTCTCTGTCAGTCCGTAAGAACAGCAAAGAGCAGAATCTCTAACTTAATGCGAAAAAAACTAAATTGATGATAACTGACAAAACAAACAAGGCAGCTGAAATATATATCAATGAGGAAAAATTGGAAGAAGTGGAGAGTTTTGAATATCTTGGATCACTGCTAACTAATAATGGAGATACAATGAGGGAAATTAAAAGGAGGACATCTATTGCTCTTCAGAAAGTAAAACAAATAAAGAATCTGTGGAGAGGAGCAGAGAGAACTACAAAAATAAGATTTTTAAGGTCATGCATCTTTCCCATCGCAACATATGCCTGTCAGACCTGGACACTTAACAAAACAGCTGAGAAACACATAAATGCCTTTGAATGTAAATGCTACAGAAGAGTTCTCCAAATATCGTGGACACAAAAAAGAACAAACATATCTATACTACAAGAGCTTAATATTGAAGAAGGCTGGCTAGTAAAGAGGATTAAAGAGAGAAAACTTAAATATTTTGGACACATTAAACGTCATGATAATTTAGAGAAGACCATATTGGAAGGATACATAACGGGAAAAAGAAAAAGAGGAAGATCAAAACGAAGATGGCTGCAAGAAATCGTTGACAATCTGCAAATGGATGCAGCAGCAGCAGGCCATCTTGCTCACAACCGAGAGACCTACAGGAGTGCTGTTTGGGAGGCAAAGTTCCACAAGCGACATGCAAATGAATGAATGAAGAATTCTCTGCTGACAAGCAAAATTAAGAAGCAATGTCAAAAGGTCATATCCAAAGGAAAACATTTACAGATTAAACTATGCAATGAGACTATATATTGAAACATATGCACAACTTACAATTACAGCAGTCAATTCTGCAGATCAAATATTAGTAAACTAATCATGAGAGAATTTGTTTTCATTATCTTATATCCTTCTTGTGTTGTTAAATGTCATATAGGGCTCACATGGTAGTTGGCCAAGATTTCCTGTATTGGCGAGTTTTTCAGTCTCATCAAGGGATGTTATGCGCACTAAACTTATCTCTCTTAACAATGTCCTCTTCAGAGTTTCACATCAAGAATTCTCTATCATTTCGTCTCATCAAGTGACCAATATATGTCCATCTCCTTCTCCTGATCACCCATGAGACTGGGTGCTGTTCAGTCATCTGTCTTATCTCTGCATTGTTCTTGAATTCATTACACTTGATGCCGAGTATTTTCCTTAGGCATTTGTTTTCAAAAGAGTCTAATTTCTTGTCTATTTCTTTAGTTGTTTTCCAGCTTTTGCATGCATAAATGAGAGTGGATATTACATTTGAATTGAATAATCTTAGCTTGATGTTTGTGCTGGTAACTTTTGAATTCCATATGTTCTCAAGTTTCTTGAAGATCGATGCTGCTTCTGCAATTCTGATTCTTACTTCCTTTCTGGTGTCACCATCCTGGTATATGTAGCTGCCAAGGTATGAAAATTGATTGACTTCTTCAATATCTGTCCCTTCTATTTGTATTTTTTCATTTTGATTAAGGGGAATTTTCATTATTTTTGTTTTGTCCTTGTTAATTTCAAGTCCTATTTTGCTAGCCAGTGAAGACAGGCTATGTGTTTTTTTTTTTGCATGGAATTCACACTGTTACTGATAAGAGTTATGTCATCAACAAAATCAATTAATTAATTAGTTAATTAAATACTAGTACAATATTAAAGAAGTTGCCTAGAAAGATAATAACATGTAACTGCAAGTAACATTTTACATCCTTGTGATTAACTAAATACTTCCAAAAATAGTCACCTAATTCTTCTTTGTGGTGAGAGAGCGCAGATATTTTGCCAGCGCTGCTCCAGATTTCTCATGGCATTTTGTAAAGCCATAAACTCTGTTTCTGTTGGGCATGCATCAGCATCATGCAGCAATACTTCACACAGGTTCAGCACAGCAGACACTCCAGCACTGTGACGATCAATGTCTTGCTGCAGTTCCTAAAGTAATGCCAAAATCTTTTATAAGCAATTTGAACATTTCAAGCCACATGCACAACTGATTAAATAATAATATGTAATAGAATGATCTAAGGCAACAGCATCCACTATGATGCAAGTGTGGGTGAGCCACTGTCAGCCAATTCACTACCTTGCTTCTATGAAGAGTACCTTAGAAAAAAAAAAAGCTACTTCATGAGAACCTGAAAATGAGGCAGGAATTGACTGATCTGAGAAGTTGGCTATTGCATCAGTTGAGAGGATATTGATAACTTCCCAAAATACACTTCTGGGATATAATAAAAGCTACAACAGTCCATCATATTTATCACATATCACCCTGAACATCACCCCATCACCAGTGAAGAGAACAGACCAGTAATCAGTTATAAAAGTGTGGATAACAAGAGAAAAACGGACAAACAATTATGGAAAAAAAATTCTGAATTGGGCGATCTTTGAAGAAACTGTTGGATGGACACTTATTGGAGAAACTGTCTGGACATCAGTTGAGAAATTGTTGGATGTATACACAGATCAGTGGAGAAACAGATCAACTGACAGATCACTGGAGAACTAGATCTACATGTCTTTCAGAGAAATAGATCAACTATTAGAATTAGAACATTGGAGAAAAATACAAAAAGTGACAAAAAAGAATTAAAACAAAAATTTATGCAACTGTAGCACAAAAAATGACTAGCATTTTATTAAATTTGATAACAAGATATGAATAAGCTGTAAAAATAGATCAGGAACCACAACACATACATGACTGTCCTGAAGTTTTGCCTGAATTTCCATTAATCCCGTATCCTTGAATGAGATTCCTCCATTCAATTCATTCTCGACAGCTGACAACCACTGGGTAAGATTTCTCATGCTGGTATCAAGTTGTTTAACAGCCAACACAGTTTCTCGCAGCTTGCGCTGTCTGCAGAAAAAACCCCATAAATATTTGTTTGCAGTGACAATTCTGCTGAGAATAGAAATGACTACTTTAGTGAGATGATACAATTATCAGGGCTGTAGATGGTAAAGACCCTCTCCAACTTCTATATAATGGATATCAGAAACAGGCTGTTTCTAAGCCTGAAAAAGAATAAGTGATTGATCTATACCTATAAAAAATGGATTCCGATGAGAGGCCTATTTAAGTCCACTCCAATAAGTCAGAAAAGTAGAGCAACCTACTCCCAATCCAACTACATAGTTATGAAATGAGATTTTAACCACGGTATAAGATATCATGAACCCAAGTTCACAGTTATGGGAAGCCTCTTTTAATCTCTCTCTCTCTCTCTCTCTGAACCTTAAGTGCCAAGGGGTTTTACACAAATGCCTGTCCTTTGCCTTTTTTTTCCACTCTTGTCCAGGTGAGCCCTCTATTGCTCAGCATCCTCTCTATTGTTCTTCTTCATGTCTCTTTTGGTCTACCGTTACCTTTTTTCCCTTGTGGTGTCCATCTTGGTGCTTTTTTTTTGGTAGTGAGTTGTCAGTGCTTCAAATGAAACTCACATCTTTTAATAGTAAAAGATAAATATGTTGTGTACATAAGAAAGATGAAGTATAATTTTATTTATGACAGATATTTTGGTAGACAATTTATTTTGACGGCATAATCATCAAGAGTTTTGCAAACACATTTCTGAAATCATGCTCCTCCACAGATCACAATTCTTGATGTTTTCCTTAATTGTTTTTCTGTCAGGGCTCAGATGATGATTTTCTATCATTCCATTATGTTAAACTATCCACAGTCATCTCAGATTCCTTCCTCTTTCCATCTTCCTGTTTATCTTTTGTGCTTTAATGAAATTCATAAGCCTAACAGCAGTCTCATGAAAGTAAGAAACACAGTGAGTACACTATCTCAAGGAATTAGCTGAAAGTATATCTCACCTGAAGTCTATTACTCCCTTCAGATGTTGCCATTTTTCTTCAAGACGCAGAAGCTTCTGTTCAATATCAGAGGCTCGAATATCACTGCTGACATGAATTAGCTGCCTTCCTTGCTCCACAATCTTGATTTTCTGAAGTTCCCTATCTTCCATTTCTCGTTTATATTCCTGTGGAATTTTTAAAAAATACATCAGACTTTATTTTATTTACTTGGTTCAGAAATCTCTTTATAATAATACTATTTGGCAGGTCTCATCAGCTTCTAGACCTTTGTACACTGAACTCAAACTCTGTTTCATCCATTTTAAAAAGGTGAAGATTTGCTGTAGAACTCATTTTATTACAACATAACTTGCTAGTTGTGGTTCATGCAGATTTTTTAGCCTCGTATTCTGAAAGCTAGGTGACAGTTATTAAAATTCTTTAATATATTATCTAGTAATTAATGTTAATAATTTTTACCTTGGATATAATTAATAACTGAATGCACTCTTAAGTCATATGGCTAGGAAAACTCTTACATGGGACTGGAATAATAAAACAAGGTTGTCTACAAAAGCTTTGAAACAGGACAAGCAAGGGTTTAAACACCAGGAAACACAATTTTCATGAACTCCTCAGGATATTTATACACCTTTTTAAACCATTAGCCCTTTTGTTGGGATGTTTGCTCAAATAATATTTAAAAAAGAATAACAAATGCAACAAATATTACATCTTACTTCACAAAAGTTCAAAATTCTAGAAAACAAATAGGACTCACATTTTCCAGTTTGCCCAGTAAATCTTCGACATGCATATCTCGGCTTGAAACCACTTTCAGTGTCATGTCTTCAGTCCAGTCCATGAGTGACTGGATATGCTCACCAAGGTTTGTCCACCTGATTAAAAAAGACAGACAAAAAATCTCACACTCACATTTAGAATATTTGAATGGTCTCGACTTCACAGAAAATATACTCTAATTTATACTACAATTATGTGAAGCATTGCATTTGCAGTTAATCATTTTTTTGTGTGCTCAGTCTGCTGTGGATGATGTGTGATTCAAATGATGGGGATATGGGACTAAATCTGTGATCAATTTGGAAAAAACACCCCCCAAAAAACTGTTCTTAGAATTTTCATTTTGCTATTCTGTTCCTAGTTATCCATAAAAGTAAAACCAAACTAGAGGCATCTTTTGGCAACATCAGACAAATGCAGAGGATTACAATGGACCCTTGATACAGTGCTGGAGGACCTTGACTTTGTGGACGATATTTGTCTACTGTCAAGCAGCCACAAAGATATGCAAGATAAAATAAACAAGCTAACTCAGAATGCAAACAACATAGGATTAAAGATCAACTTAGGAAAGACAAAGTTAATGAAGCAAAATGTGAACAACAGAAATGTACTCAGAGTAGATAGCAAGTTAGTGGAGGAGGTCAATGAATCTGTATATCTTGGCAGCAGAGTAGTAGAAAATGGAGACAGCACAGAGGACATCAACAGCAGATTTACTAGAGCAAACCAGGCTTTTGCAATGCTGCAGACTGTAAGGAAATCTAAAAAACTACGCATGAAGACGAAAATCAGGATATATAAGAGTAATGTCCTAGGTGTACTATTCTATGGAAGTGAATGCTAGAAAATCATCAAAACTATAGAAAACAAGTTGAACTAAATGTTTATGAAGAATTAGAAAAATATTTTGGCCAAACATCATAAGAAATAACATCTTGTTGGCAGAAATGCAGATGAAGCCGCTGACACCAATTATTTAGGAAAGACGCTGGTGATAGCTGAGACATGTGCTTCGAATGACTGACAACTCACTATCAAAAATAGCACTAAGATGGACACCATAGGGGAACAGAAGTAAGGGCAGACCAAAAGAGACATGGAAAAGAACAACAGAAAGGATGTTGAGCAACAGAGGGCTAACCTGGGCAAGAGCAGAAAAAAAGGCAAAGGACAGGAATTTGTGGAAAACCCTTGCAGAAGCCCCATCTACCATGGGCACTTAAGGTTCAGAGAGAGAGAGAGAGATGCATCTTTTGAAATCATACTTGTACCTAATAGGACTGATGAGCTTTCAGTAGTCTGGAAAAAGGAAATAGAGACATACTAGGTGGTCTATGGGAGTCTCTAATCATACAAAGGTTAAGAATCATTACATGAAAAAAAAATGTATGCTGAAAATGAAGATGCTAACTCTTTATGATCTTCAGACCTGAAGAGAGCCTCTGTTATCCTCTGTTCTCTGGCATAAGTTTGATGCAAGAGCTCTTCCTTCTGTTTGGTCAACAGATGTATTCTCTGATGCAGAAGATTCATGTCTTCAGTCTGGACCTTCTTGCTTAGCTGTTTTTCCTTGGCCAGCAGTTGCTGTGTCCTGTCTTCTGTTTCACTGAAGTGAGCTTCTATATCCTGTGTTAAACGATAGGAATAATTTTTTTCTATGATTTATAGTACTAACATAAATAAATTTCTATGATTAATTGCTTAAACAGAAAGAAATAAACTGATAGTGACAGTTAAAAATGCTAACATTTATGAAGAAAATAATTCTTTGTGGTCACTGGTTTAATCATGTCAAATATGTTCTCTGTCTTTTGATATCACATAAAAATGACCAACAGTTTTTTCTTTCCTCTTCCTTTTACAGTATTATGGAGCTGCTCACACCACTTTTCTTACTCATTTTTTTTTCTTTCATTTAATCTTATCTTGCATCAGGAATTTCCCTTAATGTGTTTATGTGTTTCAAAAGAAGATGGACATATGTCGGTTATGTGATGAGAAGAAACAATCAGAGAATACTAAAACAAGCTATCAAGTGGAACACAACAGGCCGAAGAAAAGAGGTCAACCACGTGAAACTCTAAAGAGGACACTGTTAACACTTTCCGTGAGTTTGGTCGATATAGTGATACTTCCGGTGTCCCGAAGCTACCGTATGGTCATTATAGTGACAATTGTTTGTTTCATTAAAACAAGCGGTGTAACATTTAGATTGTACATATTTCGTCCGTGATTCCGGTGACACTTTCAAAATGGCGAAAGAGTGCCTAGTTACGAGCGATGCCGAATGAGAAAAAGGACGAGAAGCATGGAAATTTTTCAGTTTTTGATGATGTAGATAGGGGTATGGACATAGCCTATGGCCACCCCGCTGCTCTTGAATGTTTTCTAAGTAGATCTAGACATATTTAGACGACTGGAGAAGTAGTTAGGAGTAGTTAGGAGGTTAGTTCAGACATTCATTCAGCGAGAATGCAATACAGAATCACAATACGAGATCGACAAGTAGATCTACACATCTCAGATGGTAAGTAGTGGTAAGTAGCGCGGATTTAGACCTAGCCAATGGTGAGCTGGCCACAATCAGTGTCTAAAAAACATCACATTACTTCTTTTTTCCTAAAAAACTCTGCATTTATGAAATTTTCATTCATTTAGCTATACTTTGAAACATATTAAGTATACGGAAGTACATGGAAATACTGTTTTCCATTCCATTTTACAACTAGACCCCCTTACAGACCAAGACCCGCGTTTTTACTCCTGCACTCCAGAACACGTCCGTGTTTCTTCCTCCAGCACGGAAAGAGTTAAGAGAGGAAAGTTCAATGAGAATAACATCCCTTGATGAGACTGAAAAACTTGCTGAAGACAGGAAATCTTGGCGAACTACCATACAGGCCCTATATGACTTTTAGCTGCACAGGGAGTATGTAAGATGTAAGTTTATGTCAAACAGGCAAAAAGGAAACTGAAGGTAACCAAATCAGGTTTTGGAAAAATGATGCAACGTATGCCCTGGACAGTTAGAAGAATAAATTAAGAAACTCTTAGAAAAGTTGCAGACCATCAAAAACTAATTAAAACAAAATGGAAAAGACAATCAAAATTCTTTTGGAATGTGAAAAGAAGACAGAGGTCAGATCCTGACAATCACTGGAAAACTCCTGGAAAAGAAAAGAGAGTGAGACCAAAAGTGTATGGCAAGGAAATGGTAATTGATCTGATCAGAAATATCATGGACCACAAAACAATGGAGCATGGCTGTCAACACCAGTTTCAGCTTCAGAAGTGTCTGCCTGGGTTTTCATGATGCTGTATGACAGTAAGAGGTACTAAAGTCCCCGTCAAACATGATGCCTTGTGGCCAGCTTGGGAGAGTGAAAGCCTACATATGTAAATCCCAAAATAAAAATCTGGAGAAATGAATTCCAAGGCAGCTGATGGTAAGATTCTCTAACCTAACCGCCTTCTGGTACTCAATGCAATTCTTTTAGATTTTCAGGCATATGGACTTTGCCCTTCTTCTGAATTGGATCAGTAGGTCAAAAGAAAAGTACAAAATGGGCAAGACACTTTTTCCATATCAAATGCCCATGCACAGAAGGATATGTAATAATAATAACAACAGTCTGCTTCAAAACTGTGCTCTAAAACGAAAAAAAAATGTCATTATACAAGTAGGCTAAAATCTCGCCCAGTTGTTGTTGACTGATCTTTATGACGATGGTATCTTGGACATAGTTATTCCCCTGTCATGCAAGTCAGGCATGAAATTAAAATATTTTAGTAAATTTATATTCAAAATTCTTTATTGCTCATTCTGTCTCAAGATGATATCAATAAACATTACATCTTTCTTTCTATTTTATAATAATATTAACTTCCCTTACATTGTCCTATCTGATAGTGATAACCAGTGTACCTTGTATCTTTCTATATTAATGCAATAACATCTTACCTTACATCTTTCAATTTCAGTCTGAAGAGAATCATATGTGGTGGGGATGTCTGTATTCACAATACTGCGGATATCTTTCATCCAGTTCTGCATGTCATCAATTCCACCTTCACATTCCAGCCACTGGTGATCAACATTGTCCAGCTGAGACTGATGGTCATCCAGGGCACTTAAAAGTCGATGCCATTGGTCTGTAAGGTCTGACTGAATGTCCTGATTTGATAAAAATATCAATATGAATTGTTCTGTATATAACTTATGACAGCATGCAACTTACGGCAATTTTCAGTATTGGAAGTATGTAACTTATGGCAATTTTCAATACTGAAAGCATGAAACTTATGGCAATTTTCAGTACTGAAAGCATGTAACTTATGGTAATTTCAGTACTGAAAGCATGTAACTTATGGCAATTTTCAGTATTGGAAGTACGTAACTTATGGCAATTTTCAGTATTGGAAGTATGTAACTTATGGCAATTTTCAGTATTGGAAGTATGTAACTTATGGCAATTTTCAGTATTGGAAGTATGTAACTTATGGCAATTTTCAGTACTTAAAGTCATGCTTAATAAGTTTTCTTTAAGTAATTTATCCAAGAAGAAGATGCTGAGCTGAGAAGGGATTAGTCACAAGTTAAGGGGTTAGTCACAAGTTAAGGGTTTAGTCACAAGTTAAGGGTCTGTCACAAGTTAAGGGGTCAGTCACAAGTTAAGGGTTTAGTCACAAGTTAAGGGTTTGTCACAAGTTAAGGGGTTAGTCACAAGTTAAGGGGTTAGTCATAAATTAAGGGGTTGTCACAAGTTAAGGGGTTAGTCACAAATTAAAGGGTTAGTCACAAGTTAAAGGGTTAGTCACAGGTTAAGGGGTTAGTCACAAGTTAAGGGGTTGTCACAAGTTAATGAATACTTTACATTAAAGACAGGCATGTCAAGCATCTTTTCAGAGATATTTTGTGGCCAAGTCAACATTACACTAACTGCTCGTTAATAGACAATTGCTTGTTCTTCTACTGGGTCAAGAATTTGATTCACAATCATTCTCTATTTTTCTTTCTCTCATGTCTAAAGTGCTTTGTCTACAGTTTTTCAAAACTAATTATACACAGTCTGCTCTAACACTTTGCTCCATTAAAAAAGGCTCTTTGACCATACTATTATTTGTTGTATGTATTCTCCATTTCTAATTTTACAAATACTGTACATTCTTTAATTAACTATTAATTAATTAAGGGAAGCAAGATGTCCTTGACCTGCTAACAATAAAAAATGTACATACTTCACAACTGCATAACACACTACCTTAATTTCTTTAGCTGCTTTGTCATCAGCATGCAGAAGCAGAGTATTTCCTAGGTCATGGATTTTATTGAAGTTCGGTTCTTGCAGGATGAACTCATCCTTAAAGGCCTGGTTACAAAAATGTATAATTTGTCAGTAAGAGTCATTCTTCTTCTTCTAAAATCCATTATCATTTTACTTTTCTGCAACAATCTATAGAATTACTGACATTAAACTTATTTTTTAAACAATATCAGCATTCTGCAGATTGTTTAGACTGTAACTGCTGGTATTATATCAATAAACCATCTTCACTAAACAATGTATACTCTTATATATTTTGAAGAATACATCATCCAGACGGGAGACTTGCATGTTTGCCTGTAACGTTTTTCTTGGACTTGGCAAAAAAATTAGACTTATTTTTTGCATGGGTTTATTTAAAAACTGCTACTAACAATTATTTTTAATTCACATACCTGAACTTTTTCAGCCACATTCCTGATGACTTCCAAAGACTTAGAATCAAGTTCAGACACATTAAGGTCATTCTCTTTGACCTGTAACCACTCCCTCAACTGCTGACTTAGTTTATGGAACTCCTGCCACTGGTGGACCATTTGTTCAATGACAGTCTTTCTCTGACTGGCTCTCCTGAACAAACTCTGCCACTGCTCAGAGAGTTGGTGAAGTTTTTTCTGAAACTCATCTTTGTCCTCTACTTCCCCTGCTCTCAACATTTTTTGACTATCACTGATAATAGCATGTAAGATCTGCTGTCGGCTGTCCATCTCACTTTCAAATTGCTGCAAGAATAACACAGTGATATAAATTTATTCATGAAGTAAAATACCTTTTAGCTACCAAACATCTCTGAAACAAAGTAGTTTTTTTTATAATAAAAACAGTAAGTTGCAATGTTCTACCTGGAATAGACATGATGTCTATTTGTAGCATCTGTGGCAGTTTAAAGTAATAAAGGCCTGACTAAGGAACAAAAACTGTATGGCAGTAGTTTTGTTTGAATTTTCTGAAAAGCAGTTTAAAATGATTCATGGTAATTTAAGAGTTAAAACATGGTATATCTTACTTTGGCTTTTACTACTCTATGGAAGTGAATGCTGGAAAATCACCAAAACCATAGAAAACAAGATGAATTCTTTCCAGACTAAAGGTTTAAGAAGAATTAGGAAAATATTTTTGCCAAACACCATAAGAAATGACATCTTGTTGGCAGAAATGCAGATGAAGCCACTGACAACAATTATTGAGGAAAGACGTTGGCAATGGTTGGGACATGTGCTCCGAATGAATGACAACTCACTACCAAAAATAGCACTAAAATGGACACCACAGGGGAACAGAAGTAAGGGTAGACCAAAAGAGACATGGAGAAGAACAACAGAAAGGATGTTGAGCAATAGAGGGCTCACCTGGGCAAGAGCAGAAAAAAAGGCGAAGGACAGGCATTTGTGGAAAACCCTTGTGGAAGCCCCATGTGCTCTGAGCACTTAAGGTTCAGAGAGAGAGAGAGAGAGATATCTTACTTTATGGACCCATATTTAATATATGGATAACAGAAGGATACTGTATCATGACAGTTTGAAAGGAAGATTTTAAATACTGGTAAATCTTTATTAAGGATCTTGTATTCAAACAGAATTAAATTTTCTTCCATTCCAACTATGAGATAAACAAACATAATAATCTATAAATACTAAGCTTAAGCACTTATATATACATAGACAAAGTCACATAAACAATGCAGGTCTGTGAACCCAACAGCATGAACCCCAGCGAGGAATGGGTACCTGTGCTTCCAGTGTTCTTCTCTTGCATTGTCACACTTGACAAGAGAAGCAGGGAGCAGAATCCACCTTCTGTGAATGCTGAGGTCAAATGCCCTCATCAGCGAAAACTCCAATGAGGCAGACGCTGTGATTTACATAGATGGGTCCGTTGTAGGACATCAAAGAAATGCATGGGCATTCACAGCACTTTTGGCAGGCAGAACAATCTAGGAAGCCAGTGGTGCCTTCGTTATGACTACAAGCAGTATGACGATGGAGATGACAGCAGTAACAAAAGCATCTGAATGGCTGGAGTCACTGTTTATCTTTCTGAGTACTGCTTTCTTATGTTGGCTTTTCAGTTTTAGTCTTATTTTCCCTATACACAGATTATTAGAACAACTGAAAATTAAATAGACTTTGATTTATAAAGTAATTTAGTTACATTAGGAAGCATAATAAACTCAGAATCATCGAGTGCTATGCAAATGAGTGTCAGTAATCGTGCTTATTCATTTTATTCAGGCTTTGAAACTTATAATCAAATTTGAACATTAACTAAGTGAGCTAAATTTCCCTGCATTTATTCACAACAAAAACTCACAACCAAGCTCTAATGATCTAGAGAGTTTTTGCTGCCTCTTGACAATTTGCATTCCTTACCTCAAACTTCTGTAGTTGTTCAGTCAGATCACTGAAATTTCCTTTTATCTCTTTGGCCAGGTTTTGCTCTGTCTGTGCCAGGAAGGTCATCCAGGATTCACATTTGGTCGTGAAATCCTGCTGCTGAAGTAGATGACTCTGAAGTGTTCTAGATCTGTCTCCGGTATCTTCATACAGCCTTTTCCACTTATGGTTGAGCTCTTTTAGTCGGGTAGCATCTGCCTCACTCAGAGCCAGGCGATATCTGAAGCAAGACAAGAAACAACTTTTCTGTCACTGGTCACAATCTGTTCATTGTTTTATATAGAACTGCTAGTCAGAAGCTGATTTCAGGATAAACAGAGCCAAGAATCAGCCAATGCACTCCAGTCAATCCAGTTGTAAAAACTGGTACTGAACAGCCTCTGAAAATATAGAATGTATGCCTGCATGGCAAAACACATCAGATTAAACTGTTTATATGGGTGTAACTGTATTAACTCTTCCCATGCCACAGGAAGAAACACGGACGTTCCGTTTGTTGCCAGAGTAAAAGCACAGGTCTTGATATGTATCAGGGATATATTTGGAAAAGTGAATGAAATACAGTACTTCCATGTTATGTGTACTTATTATGTTTCAAAATAACTAAAAATGTATGAAGATTTCATAAATGCAGAGTTTTTTTTTAGGAAAAAAGAAGTAATGTGATGTTTTTAGACAATAATTGTGTCCTACTTACCATCAGCTAGGTCTAGGGTACAGTATGTATCATCTGAGATGCCTAGAACTACCTGTTGACTAACTGTCGATCTTGTCTTATGATTGTATGTGTCTTTCTCCCTAAAATAATGTCTGAAATAGCCTTCCAACTACTTCTCCAGTCATCTAATATGTCTAGATCTACTTGGGATACATTCAAGAACAGTGGTCTGGTCACAGGGTATATCCACATCCCTATCTACATCACCAAAAATTGAAAATTCATGACGATCACTTTGATTTTCTCCCTCATTACTAGGCACTCTTCAGCCATGATGAACAGGACCATGGGGCATGCGAACTAAATGTTTACAATCTAAACGTTACACCAGGTTTTTAATGAAACAAAGCATGTAGCGAAATATAGTCACACGGCACTATAAACACAAACCAGAAGTAACCATTTTTAGTCATTAGGCACGGGAAGAGTTAACAGACATATGATATTCACATGAAAATCAGTGCCATCTGTATGTGAGTGAGATAGGATGTACAGACATGTAAAAATATATGCAAATGTTTCTTTCACATTTTATCAATGAACAGTACTTCCCCTACACTTACTGTAACTCCAGTAATGTCCCATAGACCTGGAACTAAACTGCATACGACATTCTACTTTACTCTGATCTGCAGACAGGAATGTAAACAGAATGTTTCGTTGTGCAGGCTGATATTCTTCATGTTTGAAAGCAACTTTCCTCAACACAATATGCCGAGTAATCATTTCTACATCTGAAAAATTGGAGCATGCTGGCAGTGCAGGTAAAACTCAACTGCTTTCAGTGTTATATTGCTCATACATAAAAAACAACCTTTGACTCAACTATAATGACTACAATATATCAGAATGGAAATACAAGGCATGATCAGAAACCTACCCAAGGTCATTAACATTATCCAGTTTGACAAAATTGGTGCTGAATAATAACAGCAATTGTTGGAGCTCACTCAGTCTGGACTGAATGTCTTTCTCTTCTGTAGCTTTTGTTGGGTCATCTCCTGTCAAGACGTCTTCTGCATGACTCAAGAATTCTTTGATGACCTGGACAAGGCAGACGTTAAGAATTGGTTTTGACATTTATATTTTTTGACATGATCATAAAGTCAATCAATCAATCAAGTGCCATGCCATGTGGCACAGGTGATCATTTCTCTCCACAGTTCCCTGTCCTTAGATTTTAGGTCATTTTATAACAGTCAGCAATATAGCAACAGTACACTTAATGTCATTTTAAAAAAAAAGTACAGTTGGGAAGCAATTTCAAGCGTCATGTTAACTCTTTGTCTACCAGTTGACATTCCTTGTGTTGATGGGTTATTCTTCAGACTACCATCGTTGTGTAGCATGTTGGTCTCTAATTTTGAATTTAACCTCACTATGCTTAAAAATCTGCAAGTCCGGTTGTCCTACTTTCTTTCCTTGTCACATTTGACCATGAGGCATGTAGGATATTTAATTCAGTGTGGTTTTGTGTTAAAATTTAACCGTTTTTAAGTTATTTCTAAGCTTATAGCCGCTGCCCACTTGTGTTTTCATGTACATATTAGCTGCCTGATTTTTTTTTTTTCAGTTTATTGTAAATAAATAATTAGTGTATATTTTCCTGTGGGCAAATGGTGTTTATGTACAACTTTATTCATTTTGGATATGTTGGACCCACTACAATGACAAAATCGTTGTTTGCACTTCTTCATTTTTCATTCTTTCTTCTCAATTCTTAGCTCTTTTTTCTGTTCTATACTAACAACATACTAACAATTCTATTAGAAAAACAAAATACAACTTTTCCTGTTTAAACTAATGTATAATATGTCATACTGCATATCAGGCTTTGCCTTTGTGATGCATTTGAATGTGACAACTATGAAATTTCCCCTTTTGGTCATTTGATGTAAACCCCCCCCCCCCCCCCCCAGAGTATAAATTGAGTTAAAAATGGAAATTTATAAATCACAAAAGATAAAAAAAACTATTTTCATTATTTAATTATAATTATTAATTAATTAATAATAAAATAATTACTTGTAATTATTTCATATATTATTTATTTAAAAATGTATATGAATACAAGAAAAAAATCATTACATCAAGAAACACATATTACCATCAATTATTATTATGTATAAATAATAACAAATAATGTTACTTGTACTTTAAATTCATATTATTTTATTTATAATAAAATATTTTTTAAAAAAGCAACTGTCAACATCATACTTCAAATGCCTCATTAAATCTCCGCAGCATGGACAAATTGTTAGTGAGAATGGCTGAATGATCTAGCAATATCTGTCTCAGAGACAGCATCCTCTGATCGACGGCTGCCAATCGTGATGTGATAACTGAGACAGTGGATGGATTAATGTCTTTCATCAAACTGTCACTCATTCTGTACAATTCTGAGACTTGGCTCTGACCACCTTCGAAATCTCTGAGAAGTTGCTGAAACACACAAAAAATTATGTGGAAATGATCATGAAAGAACTGCAAGTGCTTTTGTGCTGGCCAACTTAAAAACTTAATACTCTCCCTTAATCTGACTTTCTTGAACTGTGAACTGTTTGTCCTTTGTAGCAGACACTGACAATGTTGAAACACGGACATCATGTCAAAGTGAAGGTGGATCATGGTTGACTGCTTTGAAGATACAGAATGAACTCTAGAAATAAGCTTCTTGGGAGAGTCCACCACCACCAGAATACCAGCAAACCCTACTATGCCTGCCCAGGAAATCCTACTGTGTCTGCCCAGCAAGCCCTACCATACCTGCCAAGCTAAAGGTCCACAAAAACTTGTTTGCTAGAAGCAGCAAGAGATGGAATACCATCTTAGTCATTTCTGATTTGCCAGCAAAATAAAGGTAATTTTTATTATTTCAGGTGCTTTGCTGATCACCAAAAAACAATTGTGCTTCCTTGTTTTGTGGTGTTCTTGATGCAAGTCTCTCTCTTTTTCATTCTTTCATTGAATTTTCCAATGATTCACAGTTTCTCTGAATTCTGACTACATATGACATGTCCAAAGAATTCTGGCTGTATTTTCCTTGAGGTATTAATCTATTCTCACTTTTCTTTTTTGTTGTCCCTATCATGGTGTGTATGTTGCATCTTTCTCCAAAACCATACCTCTTTTGCCTCATTTTGTTTCATCAGTTTGTTTAAAGTCTCATAAACACAGAAAATACTGTCTCTTTCTAGCACCCAGATACTCAGTATTGAATCTGTATAGTACTGCAGTATTCCTTTTTCATTATTAAGGACATTCTCTTATTTGTTATCTTCTTTAGATTGTTAAAAAAAACCTGCTTTTGCTCTTCTTGCTTTATTTATGTGACCTTATAAATAAAAAAAAGAGCTTTTGTATTGAAACACCAATAGGAGATATTATATTGTCTACAATACATACTTTGCAATTTGCTAAAGACTCCGGCCTTGTCAGTGAATCTTCCAGATTAATGGTGAAGTCTGTAAGTAGACTCTCCATGGAACCAAGCCAATCTTGCAGTTTGCTGTACTTTTCCTCAAATTTCTGCCACTGGTTGAGGGAGTTTTCCAACTGCTTGTCTCTCACCATTAAATCTGCAGTGACTTGCTTCCACTTGGTCTGGATGTCTGACACTGTCTTCTGAATGTCAGCCTGGACTTTTGGCTCACAGACTTGCCCCAGACGTCTTGCTAATGCTGAGAATGTTTCCAGATGTCCTGAATGCTTATTTAAATCAGCTAGTAAGGTCTGTAAAAGACAAAAGATGGACCAATAATAGAAACGAGAATAACACTAATATAAAAGCTGCTTGCTGTATTTTGTTACCAATTAAGCACATGCAACATCGTTAGATCGCCCATGACAGGAACTGCACAGCTGATGTTCAGCCAAAAACCCACAACAGCTGATATCTGCCTGCTGAAAATCATCTTCTTTGATATAAAAGTGTCAACATCATCACTGTCATTGTTGTCATTGTCATCATTGTCGTCATCATCATCATCATCATCATCATCATCACAATAATAATAATAATAATAAATGGCAGAAATAAAACTAAAAGTTGTAATGAAAAAAATCACAAAAACACTGTATGAAAGAGATGACATATCAGAACCAGTAAACCATAGCTGATAAAGACCTTGCCCTACTTCCAAGTGGCGCTCCCAGAGATTGTTGCAGTACCACTTCCTAGCCAAGTAGTCAGTGACCATGACATTTCAAGGAAGTAAAATTTGCTGCAAAGTTGCTTTCTTAAGTCTTCGCCAGGATTTAAAGAAAGCTGCTGTTACTGCTGCTAACTCACTGTCTGACATGAAACTTACGTTAGAAGACCTTCACCACAGGCTTCTGCTCCTTCATCAAAAAATAAAACATCATGAAGCACATATTATCATCATAAACTTTCATTTAGGACTCAAGAGAGATGTAATACATTTCTCACAGATGCTGCAATACTTTCAGCAGTTCATCACCAAACTAGTTTCAAGGTCAGCTTCTTCTTCAGCAAGTATGAAGCTAAAATTTGAAAATAATCATATTTTAGAGATGACCTCCACACCTAGGCCAGTGAACCATATCTAGTCTAGACTTTATCCTATCTTTAAGTAATGCTATTTGCAGTTTTCTGCATCACAGAAGCCTGGATTACTGGCTGGGGATAGAAATTCTTCACATAGTTATGGGATTTTCTAAGACCTGTTTCTTGGGTCCACACTAGATATTAGTTACAATCATCATCCTTGCACTTGCACATATATACAGATGCTCCAATCTCCTTCCAATTACATTCTTCATTAAACATGCCGATGACACTCTCTCTGTTAATGTACAATTCTTCTAATGCCTTTAACATGGTGTTATGATGTTCATTTCTGGCACCACCATATTTTACCCTTAACTTTTTCAACCTATGCATGGAAGCTGAATAACTATGTGGAAATCTGTCACTTTAGCCTCAGTGAAGATGTTAACAATGTCTGCATGGTATCTGTCTTACCCCAAAGATAATGACAGCCTCCACAGGTCATCCTAATTCTGAAACAAAGTTTGTTGTACAATACCTTTTAAGTCAACATCTGATCCCAAGAGATTTAAGACAAACAACAACAGGACTTTACTAACCTTTAATTTGTCCATGTGAGATCTGAGAGTTGCAACATCTCCTCTGACCAGGGAGTCATGGCTGAGAGTATACTCTGCAGGAACCAGCACCTGGTTCAGAGCACCCAGGTCACTCTGATACTGGGACCATAGAGCTAGTGTATCTGTGGGAGATCCATTCAAAATCTGTGCTTAGTTAGGCTCACCATTCTTGCACTCCAAACAAAACCACTAGGTGGCTTTTTTGTATACAGTGACTGATATGTCAGTTCTATGTTGATTGTGTCCCTAATGTGATGTCTACACCATAGAGTTTATTCTCAGCTCTTTCATCCATCACAGATACATGTCAGAGGGTAGTGAAATCTTCTATTCTACCGGCTTTCATAATGTCTGCCTGAACCAGTATCTGTTCTACCAGAAATGCAAATGTAGCAGGCCTAACTTAACTGAGGTAGATAGAGGTGTATGGTGCAGTTTTACAAAGTGAGGGAGGAAGTGAGCAAGGTGAGAAAAAAACGAATATAAAGTATGAGAATGTATAAATGAAAAACATACAACATCCGATATTTCGGCATAAGCCTTATTTGAGGATACATGCAAAAACAAAATACAAACATATATAACTTATCTGAAGCGTCTTGCTCTCAGTAAAGCGGAAATGTGTGTGGAAGAAGGAGGAGGAGGGAAAAAAAAAAAACCATTGGCTACAGACAAAAGATTCCCGATATAGCCAATCATAGCGAAGAAGCGGAGAGAGAGGAATGACAGGAGCAGAACAAGTGGGAGAAAGGGGTTGGGGGAAGGCAACAGAAACATGATAGCCGCTAGAGGTGTCGGGGGGGGGGGGGGGGAAAGGGGAGAGAAAAGAGGACGCGAGAGATAATGAATGAAGAATTAAACACCTACAGGGAGGAAATGTAAAACTGGTGAATGGGACAAGACCAATATGTTGGCAGAGAAGGAAATAGGATGGTGGTAGGGAGGGGTAGCATAGAGAAAGAAAGTATAGTATAAAAAAGGTCAGTGGAAAAATAAAGAAGTTACAGAAAGCTGAAGACATTGTTAATTCCAGCTGGGTGGAGACAGCCAGTCTGGAAAATAACTTAACTGAAATGCTTTTCCATATTCATGAAAATCTGCTCTTATAATTTATTACTTGGATATCTTATTTCCCAACTGTCTGCCCACCAAATTTTTTGTGTGTTTATCCTTAATTAGATATCTGCCTTCTCAACTGTCTGCCCACAAAATATCTGTTTATCTTTACTTGCATGTCTCACTTCCCAGTTGTTTTCCAACCAAATATTTCTTTTTATTCAAGATCCCACCAAATGCCATAGTGTACAAAGCACAGACAACTCTTTCATTCATATTTATCCTAGATTAACCATCTAACCTCATTCAAATCACCCCTCCTCCCTCTCAATGAGTTTTTTTTTTTCTGGTCTTCCCTTTAATTTTGAATTCCATAAAATGGCAGAATGATGATGCCATGTCTCCTTTACTTTTGTATATTTCAACCATTTCCATGTCCTTTAATGGTTCTATTAGTGCAATCTGTAAAAGATTCTAAAAACACAGTGTGGGGCCAACAGCAGAGACGGTTAACATAAGAGATTTTGATAAGATTACCAGAAAAAGTAGCTACTGATCAGATTACCAGAAAAAGTAGTTACTGATAAGATAACTGAAAAAAATAGCAGAGGTTCCAAAACTTTATTTATTTATTTTGCTGACTATAATGAAAGTGAGAAAAATATGGAAGTACAAGTTAAACCTGAAAGTGAACACAAGGTCACATTTGCACAAATGTCTGGTTGCCGATACAAGAAACATACTCACCCTTCAGCTGACTCTCAAGCTGATTAGTCTGTTCTTCTAATCTTCTCCAGTTCTGATCTAGACCCCAGAGACTGTCCTTGACTGACTGCTGACTGTCCAGTGACTCGCGGCTGGCATCAATAAGATAACTGCCCAGAGATTTAATGGAGGCTATGTCAGACTGCTTAACTTGAAGCTGTTGTTGCAATGCCTGTAATTTGACAGACATATATCATACCAATAAGACTGCTAATAAAAGAGTGAGGACAAATAAATACATGATTTACATATAATCAAGCCTTAGAGTAAAAAAGTCAATTCTTTCAACTCAGTTAAAGAAACAAAATGTAAATTATCCAGAAAATCAGTTTAATTTTTGTTTGTTTCATCAGTCCTCATTGTCTAAACAGCTGGAGATGCTGAGACTTCAGGAAACTTAATTTTACGTTGTGGCCAGGTATTTTATACATATTTATTATTACAAATTGTCAGGGGAGGGGAAGAGGCAATCTCATAGATTTGGAACAACTTTTACCGTTTTAAAGGTAGTCCCTTTTATCTGCATGCATTTTCTTCTATCTTTCCTTTTGCTGTATCTTTCTAGAATTTACTTATTTCAACTTGCAACCTATCTATGCTGTTACCTGTATTTCCCACTACCCATTTCTGCTGTTACACATATTTCCCACTACCCATATCTGCTGTTACACATATTTCCCACTACCTATATCTGCTATTACACATATTTCCCACTACTTATATATGCTGTTACACATATTTCCCACTACCAATATCTGCTTTTACACATATTTCCCACTACCCATATCTGCTGTTACACATATTTCCCACTACCCATATCTGCTGTTACACATATTTCCCACTACCCATATCTGCTGTTACACATATTTCCCACTACTTATATATGCTGTTACACATCTTTCCCACTACCCATATCTGCTGTTACACATATTTCCCACTACCCATATCTGCTGTTACACATATTTCCCACTACCCATTTCTGCTGTTACACATATTTCCCACTACCCATATCTGCTGTTACACATATTTCCCACTACCCATATCTGCTGTTACACATATTTCCCACTACCCATATCTGCTGTTACACATATTTCCCACTACCCATATCTGTTGTTACACATATTTCCCACTACCCATATCTGCTGTTACACATATTTCCCACTACCCATATCTGCTGTTACACATATTTCCCACTACTTACATATGCTGTTACACATATTTCCCACTACTTATATATGCTGTTACACATATTTCCCACTACCCATATCTGCTGTTACACATATTTCCCACTACTTACATATGCTGTTACACATATTTCCCACTACTTATATATGCTGTTACACATATTTCCCACTGCCCATATCTGCTGTTACACATATTTCCCACTACTTATATATGCTGTTACACATATTTCCCACCTCCTATATTTGCTGTTACCCACCTATCCTGACACCCACTTCTGTTGTTTATTCCTAGAATTTCTTAATTTATACTTGCAGCCCATCTCTGCTCTTACCCACATTTCTTGATATTCATCTCATTTATACTTCTGTAGTTATCCTTCTATGGTAGCATCCATCTTCATTGTCAACCATCTTCACTATCACCCATATTTGTTACACATATCTGCTAGCATCCATCTTCATTATTATCTATCTCTTCTGTTATTTATGCCTGCTGTAATCCATATCTCTTGTTGTTCATGTCTAACAATAAGTATTCTTTTTTTTTTTAGTCTAATGATAAGTATTCAATTTTTTTTTAGTCTAATGACAAGTATTCTTTTTTTTTTTTTTAAAGAAGAGTTCATTTATTGTTATAAATCTTACTTTCTGTATTCTTGTCATGCTATTTCTACTAGTCAGTGCTAAGTCAACAATGAGTTCCAGATTAATGAGAATATGATTAGCTCAAATTTTTTACCTATATATTAATGAATATTTAACTTTTGATTACAAATGGACAAAGCAGACATTATAACAGCCACCCTATCAAAATTACAGGGAGATGAACAAAAGAATTTTGAATGCAGAACCTATCACCAAAGACTATGCAACAGGGGAATAATGAAGGGCAATGGCAAACATTCAGAATTTTGTGAAAAAGATTGAGCTGTGTTCGGTCAATGTGCCTTTGGCACAATCACCCAACACATACTACAGACAAGTAGGCTGAGCACATATGGGAGTGTCCTGAGTGCAAGGAGGCCCATTTCTAGGCCAGCAGTAGGGCAAGGCCATTTTTCAAGTTCAAGTTCAAGTAACTTTTGATCTATCAGGAGCCATTTAAACAGTTTTTCAACAAACAAAAATAAAATAACTAGCCATACAGTTTTGTGTTGTAGATGGGAGTTTATAATTTTAAACTAAAAAAAAAATGTTAAAAACTGACACGTCATTTCTCAGCAAAACATTGCAATAGTGATTTTTTATTATTAAAAAAAATGTGTGTTATAAATGTTGTTTGGAAGGTTAAGAGTTAACGAGTCAAAGACTGCAAGACAAACAAATTGGTGAAAATTTGAAAATTTTAAAAAATTTAAGATTTCAAGGAATAAATTAATGAAAATTTTATGAATGTAAAATTTCCAAGCATATAAAATCCACAGAGTTTATTAACTGACAGTACATATTAGGCTTTTTCAACATGAATCACAAATCTCTGGTATATCTCATCACCATTTTCTTCTACTTTTTAAAATGTAAATGCACCAGCACTTCTACCTTGCAATCTTTCAAATTTTGTTTAACACCAATGTCTTGTCCAATCATTTTGTACTGTTTGATTTTGTCTTCCTGTTCATGAAACCAGGACTGGATTCCTCCTAAAGTTTTTTCATAATCGTTCCACTTATTGTGTACACCCTGCAAACCAAACAGAAATAAAAGGTGCACTTCATTTAATTACAGAACTGACATGAATGATAAAAGATGCACACAACTAAAGCTAAGAGCCACCATTCTATGCCATTCTTACAGTGAAGGTTACATTGGATATACAAGCTATTTTTGTCATCAACTGACGGAACATATGGGCAAACTGTTACTTGTCTATCTTTCGATGTTCCCTAGCTCTCTATGCTTACAAATTTTCCCCATGAAAAAAAAAAAGGAACTAAAACAAACCCAGCCAGGAATCCATTCCATATCCATTCAAAGCTCATGGTAACAGACTGTTGTGGCACAACAGCCTGATGTATGGAGTAGGGGCTCATATATTCACTAAGACAATGGAGCATACTGAACATGCTTCTTAAGATCATTACAGGAAGTTATATAAAGTCACTGAAGTTATGGAAAGCCACTGTAGTTATGGAAAGTCACTGAAGCTGTGAAATGCCACTAAGGTTATGAAAAGCTACTGAAGTTATGAAAAGCCTCTGAATTTATGGAAAGCCCCTGGAATTGTGGAAAATGCAGACAGAGGTACAGGCTTTAGTTTTACAAAAAGACAGAACAAGCGAGGACAGCAGGCAGGAACAAGAGTGGCAGAAAGTAAGATGAGCATGTATAAATGAAGAACAAACAACAATCCAATATTCTTGTAATTGACTTTTCTGAGGACCGCATATAAAAACAACACAAACAGAAACATGAAAAAGCAAATGAAAAATTAAAACACTTATTCTTTGGTATCCTTCTCATGATAAAGAACTGTGGAAAGCCACTGCAGTTATGGAAAGCCACTGCAGTTACTGAAAGTCACTGAGGTAATGGAATGCTACTGATGTTATTAAAAACCACTGAAATTATGGAACTTCCTTGAAACTGTAACAAGCTTTTGAAGTTATGGAAAAGCATCAAGGTAAACTTTCAATATGACGTCTGTTTTCTAAGATCTTCATCCATCACAATATTAGCAAAGAGCTTCTTCACTGTTCCTCATATTACAAGTTACATCTGCTCTAGAAATTCCACTGTCTGTTGTAATGGGTCAGGTCACTTATTCCACTGTCTGTTGTAGTGGGTCAGTTCACTTATTCCACTGTCTGTTGTAGTGAGTCAGTTCACTTATTCCACTGTCTGTTGTAGTGAGTCAGTTCACTTATTCCACTGTCTGTTGTAGTGGGTCAGTTCACTTATTCCACTGTCTGTTGTAGTGGGTCAGTTCACTTATTCCACTGTCTGTTGTAGTGGGTCAGTTCACTTATTCCACTGTCTGTTGTAGTGGGTCAGTTCACTTATTCCACTGTCTGTTGTAGTGGGTCAGGTCACTTAATCCACTGTCTGTTGTAGTGGGTCAGGTCACTTATTCCAGTGTCTGTTGTAGTAGGTCAGGTCACTTATTCCACTGGGTCAGGTCACTTATTCCACTGCCATTTGCACAGCTTATGAGACCGATTTGCCTCAAATCCTGGAGGTGCAAACAGCTTCAAATTCTTAAACACAGAAACATGCTACAGTAGCAAGTCATTCATCCACAAGACAGGGACAAAGACTGAATTACAAATTTGTAAACTTTAAAACTAAATCATCTCACATTGTACAGATAATATGAGCCCATCCTTCTGACATTGTACTGGAAAGACTTTACTATCACACTGTACAATTAAAAATACAAACCTCTAGTGCTTTCAGTCTATCATTCACATCCTTCACCAGTTTCTTCCACTTCTTGTTTAATTCTGCGAGCTTCTCTGCAAACTCCAGCTTCTCCTCTGGAACATCCACCTGGCCTGGCCTGGGAGCTAGAACTTGCTGGTTCACAAAGTCTAATGTCATCTGCTTGTTGGCCAGGTCAATTCTGTATCCCTGTCAGGAGAGTCACTTTGTAAGTATATACATTACTGAAATATGTAATAAAGTGCACCACCACTACCATCACCATCACCATCATCATCATTACCTTTCACGCCCTTGAGAGCATAGGCCATGGATAAAGACTCTCCAGTCATCCCTGTTCTTAGAATTATTCTCTGCTTCCTTCCATGTGTATCCCTTGTCTCTGAGCACTGTCATAATTTCTCTTTTCCAAGTAAGTCTAGGTTTTCCTCATTTTCTATTTCCTTGAGGATTCCCTGTCTTGCTATGCTGTGTCAGGTTTCCTCAGAGTGTAGTCAATCCACCTCCACTTCCTAGACATGATTTCAGGGGGATAGGCCAACGACCTGTTCAATGTAAAAAACTGGAGCATTACAGTAACATGGAGAAGAAAACCAGCATCATAATGTCCATACATAATTCTGGGATTTGTCAGCAAATGTTTTCTCTTCTTGGGAACTAGGAGTTCTCCTTTGCTGTTCATGGGACTTTAAATTGTTCTTATATCCCTGAAAATGTGAACTAGTGTTCTTGTATCCAAGGAAATATAAACTGCTGTTCTTATATCTGTGGAAACATGAACTGTTGTTCTTATATCTATGGAAACATGAACTGTTGTTCTTATATCTATGGAAACATGAACTGTTGTTCTTATATCTATGGAAACATGAACTGTTGTTCTTATATCTATGGAAACATGAACTGTTGTTCTTATATCTATGGAAACATGAACTGTTGTTCTTATATCTATGGAAACATGAACTGTTGTTCTTATATCTATGGAAACATGAACTGTTGTTCTTATATCTATGGAAACATGAACTGTTGTTCTTATATCTATGGAAACATGAACTGTTGTTCTTATATCTATGGAAACATGAACTGTTGTTCTTATATCTATGGAAACATGAACTGTTGCTCTTATATCTATGGAAATATGAACTGTTGTTCTTATATCTATGGAAACATGAACTGTTGTTCTTATATTCCTTGGAACTATAAACTATTGTTCTTATATTCCTTGGAAATGTAAACCTTTTTTTCTCATCCCTGGAACTGTTGTTCTGTGCAGTCAATGAATGCTGTGAATTTTTCTTTTTCAGAAGACAGATTTTTCCCCTCCTTGTTTTCCTTTTTTTTTTAATCAAAGGAAAAAAGAAGAAAAAAAAAAGCTTTGTCTTTTCACATTTTTTGTGTGTTCACAGAGCATATTAAGGACTTCAGCAATGAGCTTAACTTTCTGCCTAAAGTTAATTACATTTTAAAAAAATCTTTATTGTTAGGGCAAGTTTTTCTGGAAAGTTTATAATTCTCATCAACAATATATACTCATAGTTTTTCAGCTGCCTTCTACAGTTATCCTCACTTCTTTATTTCAGAAAAAAAAATTAAATGTAGAAAATTACATATTTAAACGAATCTGTCTAAAAAGCATTCGTTACTTCAAGATCTGAAAAAAAAAAAAGAACCAACATATAAATAAAAGAGACCTTGTATTTTTTCATCATGATCTGAGTGTCTGTCATACTCCTGGTCCGGCTGGTGGCATCCTGCTGAACTAACTGACCGAGCTCTTCAATCCAGACCATCAGTTCACCCAGTGCTTGGCGAGATGGCATGAGCTTCATCTGGGCATGAACAAAATACTCCTGCATAGCTATGGTGCCTTTCTCAAGCTGTGTCCATTCTTCTTCATAATCCCTGAGTCTCTTGGCAAGGCCCCTTGTATCATAATCTTTATTCTGCAGGAGCTGGTTGCCAAATGCAATGACTTTATTTTTTAGAGGAAGCTGATTCTCAACTTCCTTATGGAACTCCTGTAAAATGAGAAGATATGTCTGAGCATTTAATTTTCATAGGATAAGGAGTGAACAAATAAACTTTTGTTTCAAAAGGTGAAGAGTTGGACACACATGGTCCACCTGACTTTCTGCCCTTCATCATTCAACTTTAACTTTGTCGCAAAGATTCAGTTTCATATAAACAGCAATAAGTATATCAGTTAAGGGCAGGTCTGCTCATTCTGACAAAACTTTGTTCGTGAAAGTTAACAGGTACAGTAATGCTGAACATACCAACATGTAATAATGATCCATTTGCTGTCTATCTAAGTACATAAAAAGCATGAGGAAAAAAAATGACAAAACTTTTACATTCAAAACTCTGATCCATACAGACAGTCAAACATAAAAACACTAAATGCATCTGGTGTAACTATTTAACCTTCACATACAAGCAGGATAATCATATGACACAGAAAACCAGTGGTGGTGGTGGTGGTGGTAGTGGTGAAGGTGATGGTGGTGGTGGTGAAGGTGGTGGTGGTGCTGGTGTTGCTGGTGTTGGTGGTGATGGCGGTGGTGCTGGTGTTAGTGGTGGTGGTGATGGTGCTGGTGGTGCTGGTGATGGTAGTGGTGATGGTGGTGGTGCTGGTGGTGGTGGTGCTGGTGATGGTAGTGGTGCTGGTGGTGCTGGTGTTGCTGGTGTTGGTGGTGATGGTGCTGGTGGTGATGGTGATGGTAGTGGTGATGGTGGTGGTGGTGGTGATGGTGGTGATAGTGGTAGTGATGGTGGTGATAGTGATGGTGGTGGTGATGGTGGTGATAGTGATGGTGGTGAAGGTGGTGCTGGTGGTGGTGATGGTGGTGGTGCTGGTGTTGCTGGTGTTGGTGGTGATGGTGGTGGTGCTGGTGTTGCTGGTGGTGGTGGTGATGGTGTTGGTGGTAATGGTGATGGTGCTGGTGGTGGTGGTGATGGTGGTGGTACTGGTGTTGTGATGGTGGTGACAGTGGTGGTGATGGTGGTGATAGTGATGGTGGTGATGGTGGTGGTGATGGTGGTGATAGTGATGGTGGTGGTGATAGTGATAGTGATGGTGGTGGTGATGGTGCTGGTGGTGATAGTGATGGTGGTGATGGTGCTGGTGGTGATAGTGATGGTGGTGCTGGTGATGGTGGTGATGGTGGTGGTGATAGTGATGGTGGTGCTGGTGGTGATGGTGGTGCTGGTGGTGATGGTGATGGTGGTGCTGGTGATGGTGATGGTGGTGCTGGTGGTGATGGTGGTGGTGATAGTGCTGGTGGTGCTGGTGATGGTGGTGGTGGTGATAGTGATGCTGGTGGTGGTGATGGTAGTGCTGGTGCTGATGGTGATGATAGTGATGGTGGTGCTGGTGGTGATAGTGGTGATAATGATGGTGGTGGTGCTGGTGATGGCAGTGATGGTGGTGATGGTGGTGGTGGTGGTGGTGCTGGTGATGGTGCTGCTGGTGGAGAAGAAACAGCTGCCTTGATAAACTTACTAAAACTTTTTCAATTCTGGATCTTACAGCCACAATGTTTTGAAGATCTGAGGCTGACATCTGACTGAGGCTGGCTTGTTTCATCTTTGCTGTGCTCAGCCATGATGAAAGCACTGCAGCCTCACTCTCAAACACAGACAACTGGTCACCCAGAGTTTCAGTCCTACCAAACAAATAACAAAACTGACTAATAACTTCATCTAGCAATACTCAGGTAACTGCACATAGCAATACTCTGATAACTGCATCTAGCAATACTTGGATACTGTAACCAGCAATACTTGGATAACTTCATCTAGTAATATTTGGACAGCTTTATCTAGCAAAACTTGGATACTGATTAGCAAATTAAAAAATTAACCTCTGAGGTGAATGGTGCAGACTGGAGAACCTAAAGCTAAATGTAAAAAAAGTGAGTGTCTGACATCTTGTGAGGAAAACCTTCATATCAACCTTCAGGGTTAGGTACACCAGATTTCTTTGTACAAGTGGGTGGCTATCACTTCATAAAAGGATGTGACATATGAAAAACCAATTCCACAAAAAAAAAAGAAAATAAAACATGTCTATATCTTAGTATACAAAGTGTGAAGCAAAAATAAAAACAAAATTCTTGGAAGTATACAGTTTCATGCAATTTAAAAATCAAACTCACAGCATATTCACAGGATTTCCAAAAACAAAACAAAGTCAGAGAACAGGTCTGACCTGGTTTTGGCCTAAGAGTGCTACAACCAGCTTTTTTTTTTTTTTTAGCTGGGCCTAGTTTTGCCCTACATTTTTTTTTTTGCACACAGACAAGAGTAATGTTACCCAGGCCAGGTGAACAGTCACAAGAGGTTAAGCTGACCTGGTGAGTTGTGCACACAGGGAAAATCTCATCTCACAGGATTGTGACAGAAAGCAGGCTTCAAGCATGAACTAGTTGGATGTATCAAGAGACAGAAATATGGCATGAAATTAAATGAAGGAGTGGAAGAAATGTGAAAGAAAACAGGAAAGCAACAGACATTTAAGGAGAAAATAGGGGACTGGGCAAAGGAAAGAGGGATTTTGGGGAAAGGGCTGTGAGGGGAGAGAGTGTGTTACAAGCCAGAAAAAAACAGTAACTGTAAAAAAGGGGCCCAGCTCTGCTGTTGGACATGGGGGCATGCCCATATTGTTTGGCCTTTGACATCAGGATTTCCTTCAGTGTTTTTAGGGAGATGACTCCAATGTTGTGTTGACTGTGCTTGCTAGTAATCTAGAATTTATCTGGGATATGCAATCATTGCCCTTGGCTACATGTAATGCATTGATCATACAAGAATGTGTGATAGGTACTCTGGAGTTTGCTTTGCATTTTTTCATCAAGGTGTTGCTTGATGGATTTGTATAGGTTCAATTTATCCATTTCGATGGACAAACCAGAAAAAAAAAAGACAGGAAGGCAGACAGACAGATCAATTGCTTAAATAGCTCAGATATAAAAAAGTTTCATTATCTAACTAATGTAGAAAGAAAACCGTTTGGAGATAAGAAAGTTTTAGTATCTAATCAGAAGACTGCTCAGAAATATGAAAGTCTCAATATCTTAACTAATGTAGAAAACATATCAGAAATAATAAAGTTTCAGCATCCTTCAAATGTACAAAACAACTCATTAAAAAAAAAAATCAGCTTCTAACAACTACAGCAAAAAGTTCAGGCACAGTTCATCTGACAAACATGGTAAACTTCCTAGAGACAGAACACATCCCTCTATTGAAAGGCACAGATGAACACTCACCTTTTCAACTCTCGTGTAATGTCAGCATTGAAGGATATCCATTTGTTGGCAAGGTCAGTAATGGCTGTCTCAAGAGCAGGACAGTTGACATTGTGTAAGATGTGCTTCCCTTTGTCTACAACCTCAAATACATTGTCTCTTTCACTCGCTAGGTCTAGCTGAAGCAGTCCATATCTGACAATGTTCACAACTTTATTACTGTTATTATTAATAACACTATCAACAGTGATAGCAGTAATAACTGTAGTCATAGCAGTTGCAGGAGTTGGAGTAGTAGCAATAGCAGCAGCAGATGTAGCACCAATAATAACAAATGTAGATTAGGTGAGTAGAAGTAATAATTGTAATAGTGATAGCAGTTTTCACAGTGTTAACAGTAGAAGCAGCAGCAGCAGTAGTAGTAGTAGTATTTAACAGTAGCAGCAGTGTAGTTTTAACCGTATTAGTAGCAGCAGAATAAAAAAAAAATATTAAAATGATTAACAAATCCAGTAAATGCTAATGAAGATGTGAAATCACAGAATAAATGAAGCATTCTTCATCTGAATCATAAAACGGTGGTTCAAATTATAATGTGATTACCAGTCTAACAAACACTCCTCAAATTGTGTTAAACAATAGCACAAACAAGAAACTAAGACAGGATGTGATACTGAAAGTCATTTTCAGCCTTTCACTTTAAACTGCAAAGCAGGAAAAAAAAGTCTACAAAACTTTTATTCAGACTGAGCTGATTAGATAAGTAAAGTACTTTAATTAGCTCATTCGAGTTCCCATAGTCCAGTTTGTTACTGGGCCAATAGATATGATAAATTGTACCAGTAACTGTTTATGTAATCACAGAAAGAAATAGTTACTAGTAATTTTTTTTAAAAATTATGTTCTTATCAATGTTTCCACTATGAATATTCTTATCAAGCTGCTGGATTAATTTTTTCCTATTTGCTTCAAAGATTTTCCAGACACACCATTTCTAACATTTCAGTATTATTCAAAGCTCTCTTATGTAACCAGATTTTAAAAAAAATGAATATATGGAATTTTAAAAAAAATTCACATGGAGAGTCAAATGTTTTTTATGAAATCACATGCTTAAGGATAGGGTATGAGTAGTATAGTCAATAGTGAATTATATCCTTATGTAAAGTTTGCTGGTTGGAGACCTAGTGTTGTAGCCTGAAGCAAACCAGCTGTAAAAATGTGTACCTGACATCACAGAATTGAGAACGAATGGCTTTCAAATTTAGAATATCAGCTTGCACTGTAAAGCAAATTGGATTACAGTCTATACAGAATCTCAGTGCGTGATGGGGAAAATAGATGATCATGTACAAATTTGTTTCATGAATATAGAACACATCCAAGACCACAGGGAAAAAAAAGTACAGAAGAAGCTATATTATTTTTTAAAATATTTTTTAAAAAGCCAAAACATCAATGTAACATTTCAGCTTCTGCCTTCATCATACGACAATTAAAATTTTGTTAAAAGTACAAAAGTATAATACAGCATATCTGTCAGAAAGCATTATCACTTGAATCCCCTTCAAGCCCAGTTCCTTGATGTGGTGACGGAGTTTAAGCACAGCCACTAGAGGCTGGAAACAAAAGTCTGGCCAGGCCAATCTATGTCAAAATTTTCTGACAGTGAAAGCAAAAGTGCAGTCTGTCCAGTAAGAAAAAGTGCTAACATCACAGGTAGCAGAAAGTGATCCATACAACCAGGTAATATTAATAACTAGCTGATTACCCGCAAATGAGTGGCATAGCACAACATATGCATTATTCATAGATTTTGAGAAAGCCTTTGACAGTGTCAACAGAGATGCACTGTGGAAAATCCTAAGATGGCATGGCCTCCCCCATAAAATAGTTAATGTAATCAAAGCCCTGTACGAGGGTTTTCAGTGCAAAGTTATCTGTGGAGAACATACCTCCAGCAGCTTTAGGGTACAAACAGGAGTGAAACAGGGATGTGTACTGTCACCAACATTATTTATCTTGGCAGTAGACTGGTTAATGAAGGAGGCAACATCAGACAAACGCAGAGGATTACAATGGACCTTTGACACAGTGCTGGAGGACCTTGACTTTGCAGACGACATTTGTCTATTCTCAAGCAGTCACAAAGATATGCAAGATAAAATAAACAAGCTAACTCAGAATGCAAACAACATAGGACTAAAGATCAACGTAGGAAAGACAAAATTAATGAAGCAAAATGTGAACAACAGAAATGTACTCAGAGTAGGTAAGAAGTTAGTGGAGGAGGTCAATGAATTTGTATACCTTGGCAGCAGAGTAGTAGAAAATGGAGACAGCACAGAGGACATCAACAGCAGACTTAATAGAGCAAACCAGGCTTTTGCAATGCTGCAAACTATATGGAAATAAAAAAAAACTAAGCATAAATATGAAAATCAGGATATTTAAGAGTAATGTTCTAAGTGTACTACTCTATGGAAGTGAATGCTGGAAAATCACCAAAACCATAGAAAACAAGTTGAATTCTTTCCAGACTAAATGTTTAAGAAGAATTAGAAAAATATTTTGGCCAAACACCATAAGAAATAACATCTTATTAGCAGAAATGCAGATGAAACCACTGACAACAATTATTGAAGAAAGACGCTGGCAATGGTTGGGACATGTGCTCCGAATGACTGACAACTCACTACCAAAAATAGCACTAAGATGGACACCACAGGGGAGCAGAAGTAAGGGTAGACCAAAAGAGACATGGAGAAGAACAACAGAAAGGATGTTGAGCAATAGAGGGCTCACCTGGGCAAGAGCAGAAAAAAAGGCGAAGGACAGGCATTTGTGGAAAACCCTTGCAGAAGCCCCATGTGCCCTGGGCACTTAAGGTTCAGATAGAGAGAGAGAGAGCTGATTACCCGGCGTTGCTCAGGAATTTATTAATTATTAATACTGTGGAGTGGTTTTGAGATTGTCATGTTTCTCCCATGGACGACCTTATGTTGCTTGCTCAAGGATGGTTTCACCTAAGAAATTATTTATTCTTGCTCCTAGAGGTGAAACTAAAAATGTATATAATCAAGTTTTGAGTTAAATTAATATTACAGTGAATTTGTAAAAGACTTTAATGTGTAGACTGCCCCTGTGACTTGTTGATTGTGATCGAGAATGCAAGTTTCACTGGAAATTGCAATCTCTTAAAAGGATACCCGTCAGAATGAATGGTATCCGTGGGATGAAAACTGCTTCACCCTCTTCTTGTCCTGTAAAGATATTCACTTCAACTACATTGCTCAGCATCCTCTTTACACACAGCCTTGTGCTATTGCAAAATTTTGGTGAGGTGTTGTTCCGTAGTAAAATAATTGGAGATCCCACCCTAATTTTCACCCCCTCTCACCCCCCCCCCCATGCCATGGGGGCTGAATTTGGATGTAAACGGCATCGGAAGTGTCACTATTCATCTCAGTGACCCCGAAAACTACGGAATCAACACTAAATATTGGTCATTTTCTATTACTTTTACATATCACCCCCACCCCTCTCTCATCCCCCTGCCATGCTGATAGGGGCTGACTAAGAGATCATCAAATTATTTGGACTTGCCATCATCATCATCATCGCCTTTCACTCCCCCGAGAGCATAGGCCACGGATAAAGGCTCTCCAGTTATCCCTGTTCTTGGAATTATTCTCTGCTTCCCTCTATGTGCATCCCTTGTCTCTCAGCACTGTCATAATGTCTGTTCTCCAAGTAAGTCTAGGTATTCCTCGTTTTCAATTTCCTTGAGGATTCCATGTCAGTACCTGCCTTGCTATGCTGGTGTTGGGTTTCCTCAGAGTGTGGCCAATCCACTGGTTTTCCTCTCCATGTTTCTGTAACACTCCAGTTTTTTACAGGGAACAGGTCATTGGCCTGTCCCCCAACCTCCTTGGTCACATCTTATGACATATGTGGAAGGTGGCAGTGGTCTTTTTCTTTTTTCCCCCAGACTTAGATCTGGGCCACACAGGACTTGCCATGGGAGGCTACAAATGCTGCTCTTAGATCAGCACCACTCTATTTCACGATTATTGTTCTTAGACCAATCTTTTTTCCTTCTTGAATTTAGTGGATAGTATGTCACCCCCTTCCCACCCCACCCCTAGGGGTGCCATACCCTCACAGTACTTTTCTCCAGACTGTAAGTCATATGTGTGCCAAGTTCGGTTGAAATTTCTCCAGGCATTCCAGAATTATGGTGGAACATACACACACCCACACGCATACATCCATTTATATATATATATATGCAGATAAAACAGCATCTAAATTTCACTGTCATATACGTCTTACTTTTATCTTCAGTAATTTTTAAAATCTAATATTCAGCGCAAATTTGAATGATAGTTTTTAAAAATAATGTTCAATGAATTTTAACTGTCACTGCTTACTTGCTAAGTTTGTCTCGGATAGTGGTGAGGGAATCTCCATTAGCAATCGGCTGAGGCATCTGGGACTCCAAGGATGATAACACCTTCTGTAATCTTACATATTTCTCATCTAGCTCAGTCCATTGATGAACAAGTCTCTCCAACCTTAGAGAGGAGAATAAAGAGGGTATATCAGCCAAGGGCAGGTCTGCTCATTCTGATAAAACTTTGTTCGTGAAAGTTAACAGGTACAGTTAGTCTGAACATACCAACATGTAATAATGATCTATCTGCTGTGTATCTAAATACTGAAAATTAACAGATAAACAAGACGCCATTCAGACTGAACTCTAAAGTGAGAATAATAGAGAACTACTTCAAAAAGTGTTTTCAAGAAAGAGAGAACAAATTGTAAGAAAGACATGATGGGAATTACAATGAGAAGCCGATGACAGGGAGAGATGGGAAATTTTTTGTCTTTGACTTATGTGTCTCAGGCTGTGATGAAGATGATGAAGATGACGAAGATGATGATTATGTCTGACAATTCTGTGGGGTCCTGTAAAGTCTTCTTCTGAGCCAGGTTTGCTTCAAATTACTTTTCATGTGTCAAATCGGCCCTCTCTTTCCTTCTCTAGACATTCCCCGTCAGCAACTGACTGTTGAAGTCATGGCCCCAGTCAAAGACAGAAATTATGATCCCTTCATTTCATGGGCAGACTGACGAAATCATGGTCATATCTGCCAACAGGCTAATACAATCATGCTCCCATTATAGACAGAAGATAAGATCACATCCCTAATGCAGATAAGATGGAGAAATAATGTTTTGTTTCACAAATATGTTGGTGAAATCATGTTCCTTGTCAAAACAGGCCACTGAAACCATGTTCCTCATTAAAGACAGGCTGATGAAATAATGTTCCATGTCAGAGTCAGAATGACAAGATCATGTTCCAATCAAAAAGAGGCTGGTGAAATCAGTAACAGATTGTTTTTACTGCAGAAGATTTACTTCCTCTTTCACTTCATTTGCTTTTTTTCAGCTTATTTGTGTATTGTTTTTACTGCAGAAGATTTACTTCCTCTTTCACTTCATTTGCTTTTTCTCAGCTTATTTGTGTATGCATATTTTCTACAAAATCAATAAATGAAAATAGGAATAATTATTGTTTAAGTTTATAACTTAAATTAACAAGCATCAAAACAAAAATAATGAAACTTCTCATTAGCCATGAAGGACAAATAGATGTAGAAGGAACAGCTGTTGAAGAAGTTTATTCTTCATTTTTCATATCTTGGCAGCTACATAGACCAGGATGGTGACACCAGAAAGGAAGTTAGAATTGCAAAAGCAGCACTGACCTTCAAGAATTTTGAGAACAAAAGTTATAAGCACAAAAACCAAGTTAAGATTATTCAATTCAAATGTAATATCCACTCTCATTTATGAATGTGAAAGCAACTAAATAAATAGATAACAAATTAGACTCTTTATAAAACAAATGCCTAAGGAAAATTCTCGGTATAAAGTAGAACAAATTCAAGAACAATGCAGAGATAAGACAGATGAGCAAACAACAACCTGTGTCATTGGTGATCAGGAAAAGGAGATGGACATACGTCAGTCATGTTATGAGAAGAAACAATCAGAGGATCCCCAAACAAGCTATCAAGTGGAACACAACAGGCCAAAGAAAAAGAGGTCAACCATGTGAAACTCTAAAGAGGACACTGTTAAGAGAGGCCAGTTCAGTGGGCATAACATCCCTTGATGAGACTGAAAAACTTGCTGAAGACAGGAAATCTTGGCGATCTACCATGCAATCCCTATGTGACACTTAACGGCACTAGAAGAATGTAAGATGTAAGTATATAACTATGCACAAAGCCACTGCAGTAAAGCTATGATAACAACTGTATGAACTAGGAAAAATGTAAGAACAGCTTTATTAATTAACGAGCAGTTAATGAGCTTGTTAATTAATAAAGCTGTTCCCATTTTCTCCTAGTTCATACATTAAATGAAAATACCACCTGTCCGATTAAAAAAAAAAAAGAAATGCACTCTTGAAGGATGAATTTGTGGTTTTGTGTTAGCATTTGTCCGTTACTGATCTTTTAATGTAACTCTATTTCTACTGATGAATTACTTTTGCCTAACACATAAAAAGAGATACCTTTGGCCATGAAGGCTAGCTTGGTCCACAAGTACGTAAGTTTGGTTGGAGAGAGATGAGTGTTGCTGCTGGAAGCTGGTTCTTGTTGCTGGATCACATTTACTGGCCAGTGAATCCAAAATGGCCTTGTGAACCTCAAGGTCACTGAAGAAATCCTGCAACAAGATTTATTTGTCTGGTCTGTAAATTTGATTTTATAAAATGTTATGAAAGAACAACTAAAACGTCTGCAGGGCTTTCAAAAAAATGCAAAGACACCACATCACTGGAAAATAGAAAGGAAAAAGAAACAGAAGGAGACCAGAGAAAAATAACTGAACAAGCTGAACATGTGGCATGGGAAAGGAAGGGCAACTCATTAGAAAGGAGATACAAAAAAGGATGGAGAAGAATGACTGTCAACATCTCATAGTTAATGTTGATTATGATGATGAAGATGACAGGCTGTGATGATAATAATGAAGATGATGACAAGGACAACACTGAATATGAGCTGCTAAAGTAAGTAAATGATTAAGCTATGGAATGAAAGAAATAGAAACAAGCAATACGACAATAAGAATGAAAAAATTAAATAAATAATATGACAGCTTGAATGAAAGAAAACAGAGAAAGCAAACAGAATGAAAGAAATTAAGTAAGTAATACGGCAGTGAAAATGAAAGAAAAAGAATAATATAATTATGAGAATGAACCGATAAAAGGCTTTACAAACAAACCTTGTGAGCTGCTAACTGCTGTTTAAGATGATTAAGATCTCTAGCTGTGATTGACTCTAAGTGAAGCTTGTCTTGAGCTGTGTCCAAGAAAGCTGCACAGTCGTTCAACATCTTCTGGTACTGGTCTTGTACTGTTACCAATTTCTGGAGAGCAGATTTCTTCTCCAAGGCCTGGAGTATGAAAACATGGATGACAAAAACAAATAGTAAGTCATTTCTGTCAAAGAAAGACATGTACATGTGAAATAACTTGGTACACATGAAGTTATTTAAAAACTTAGTGAAATACTTTTTATAAAGGCACATGAGGCCAGCCACGTCCTATATACACCCATACTGGTGAAATATGTCTAAACTGGCTTAACACAGGGGTGAAACTTGATGACTACTCATGTCATGGTACCTCCGCTCTGGAGGTCGGTTACGTCCTAAATATGCCCATACTGGGATAATACACCTAAACTGGCTTAACCCTGAGATGAAACCTACTAGTGGCGAGAATTCATCCTCCTGGACAAAAGCTCTGTCCTGGTCACAACTAGGAAGGGTAGCGGCCATGACCACAAAATGCTGAAGTCAGAGACACTGGACCAGTGCAGTCTAGATAGGAAACCACCTCTCACCTGATGGGGATATATGTGTATCCTAATCACGCTGAGGTTTTCCAGTGAGAAAGTCCAACGCTGGACTGGATGGGCAACCACCTCTCAACTGGCGGGGATATACTGATATCCAAACACGTCGAGGTTTTCTGGTGAGAAAGTCCAACTCAAGGCTGGATGGGCAACCACCTCTCACCCAGTGGGTATATACTGATATCCAAACCACGTTGAGGTTTTCCGGTGAGAAAGTCCAACTCTAGATTAAATTGGTGCAACAAAAACCACAGTGTCATGCAATCTCGCTTCTGTGACCCATCAAGAATACAGGCCCAAGCCCCGCAATAATCTGAACCTCATGTGGTCCTTTCTGGGATCTCTTGTGGTCCTCTCAGGAACCACAGGAGTAAATTCAGTAGGTTCACGGGGCAGTCTTGGTGGTAGAAGTGAACGAAGAAGAAGAAGATAAGGGCACATAACAGTTTTGCACAGGTCAGTTCTCACACATGAAGGGCTTTTGTAAGGTTCATGAGCTAAATAATAATATTTAGCAGTATGATTGCAAAAAAATGACAATGATAAAACTTGTGTGGCATGATACACATGATAGGGCGATATAGTTTTTTTTTTTTTTTTAATAAGAGAAAAGATGACTGTGGATGTCTGAGTGGTGAAGTGGTTAATGCACTGGTCTCTCATGGCAAAGGTCATGGGTTCAAATCTGGCCAGAGACACCCCAGTCACTCAGCTGTAGAAATGGGTACCTGACTTCTGGAATTGGGGAAGGAAAGGCGGCCAGGCGTGATACTGACCCTATCACCCTCTAGTGTGCTCACAGGTCAAGGAAAATATGGGCACTAACACCATATCCCTATGTGCCTCTAAGGCATGACAGGATTACCAAAAAAAAAAAAGAAAAGATGACTGTGCCAGAGTGATGGTGAAAATGTTAGAACCAGTGAAGCTGTCCCTCCCAAATGCTGTCCCTCCCTTTACGGATCATTAACAGGCCACTGGCTTCTTTGCCCTAGAAATATGGATCACTGGGTCAACACCAGATCTTCAAGCAAGCCACTATAACCCATCTGACTTTGATATATGGAATAGGGTTGTTCACAAGGTCTTGACTCCTCACAGTCTGTGATCTGTTTGGAGTTTTTTTTTCCATTTTCTTTTCCTTCCTGGAGTTGTATAATTGTGACAGCGGTTAAAGTAAAACTGGTACCAGTAGAGTTTTGACAGAGATGTAAGCTGCAGTTTTATAAAAACAAAGAGAGGAAGGTAAGAGAAATCAAAGTCTATGTTCAGCTTCCTTACAGAGCAGATCACAGATAAGTTCTTTTGCATGTATTTATATCTTTGTTTGGGGGTGAAGGCGCTGTCCGATGAGGCCAGCATCAGGGTTAGCAAACCATAGCTGACCAAGACCCTGTCCCACCTCTCTGTGGTACCCCCAGTAACAGGCCTAGCCTGGCTAACGGGGCAGGGATCGCCATAGTCCCCATGGTGGTGAAGTCTGCTAAAGAAGCATTGCACACTCCCTGCTTTTTAGCTGTTCTCGGGGACTAAAAAAGTAGTTGCCATAACCCGCTCCCACGCCGATACGATGCTGTGCCTCATCATCTCTACAGCATCGGCTGCAAAGAACAACAGCTCACAGCTATAGTGAGTTCATACAAGTATAAGTACAATATCTTTGTTTTGTCTTTTCTGTTATAAAAGCATGTTTGTTGAAATATTAGGTTGTTGTTACTGCTGTTTTTCTTAACCACCTTCCTAGAGTTGGACCACCATCTTCTGTGCGAAAATAAATCTTGAAACATAGCTGAGCTATTATGCCACAGGGACTAGTGTTAGACAACTTAACCATTTAAATTTTACGCTGTTTATCATAAAGCTCCACAGCCAACATTCGGAAGCATTATCTCCAGTCTCAGACTTTTCTGTGATCTTGCTTGTTCTTTCACATCCAACTGCTCATATAAGTCATGTAAGAAGGTAGGTAACTGTTATGTCATGGATGCACCTAGGGAATATGGTATTAGTGTCCATATTTTCCTTGACCTGTCAAGCACACTAGAGGGTGATGTGGTCAGTATCATGCCTGGCTGCCTTTCCTTCCTTAGCTCCTTATGTTTTTTTAATAGACTTGAATTAAACTGAATGAACAGGATGAGTGAGTGATGAGAGACAGAGGGCAGAATGTCAGATGGGCCTGCATGCCCAATTCTTCACCCTTTCCAAATAAAATTAAATCAATCAATCAAATGATCAATCAATGAATCAATCAGCTTCTTCTTCTACAACTGAGTAATATGCCCTTACTGATGTCAATATAGTTTTTCTTGTTTCCATTTCTGCAACTAGAGGATTCAAGAGCAAATGGAATTACCTCATTCAGGCAAGGAAACTAATGAAAAGACTACTAAAATATAGTCATGATTTGTTATCTCTTATCATGTACAGACAGATACACATACATATTAATTCCAGAATGACTATTAACTGTATAGGGAAATGTAAATGGATACCTTTCTCTGTAGATCCATGTATTTAGACTGCAGCACTGCAAGTTCTGGTGAGAAATCTCCTTTATGGAGAGAGTGTGTGAGGCTGGATTCCCTGCTCCTCAACTCCCCGAGCTGAACCTCACACTTCTTTAGCTGAGCCTCAATTTTCTGAATTTGATTAAAAAAAACAAACAAACTAAAACCCATATCCAGCACTGGTTTTATTTTATGACAGCTGAATCAGCAAAAATTTCATTTAACATTTACACCAATATCAAAAACATAAGCATACAAATTTTTTACTTCAAAATGACAGTATCAGCACAGGTAAAATGATCAGCCAAAAACAGCAAAGTCATAAGCAGATTTTTATGATATGATGGTAAAATAAGAGAATGTTGTCAACATTTATTGAAATGGTTTTCAATCTCTCTAAAAAAAAAAATCCAAGTCCCGTAGCATTTGCATGCTGTTGTATGAGTATGAAGTGTCATTTCCTTCACATTTCTAGGCCACTACAGTGTTTTAGGTAGGGATGCCAGCACCTGTCCTTGCTGTCTTTGTTTTCCTAGAGAGACCCCAGGTAGGGATGCCAGCACCTGTCCTTGCTGCCTTTGTTTTCCTAGAGAAACCCCAGGTACCCATTTTCTGAGGTTGGGTCAACCCCGGTGCAGGTCAATCTTAAAAAATTCCACTTGAGTGTGAAGTCAAATCAGGGACCTTCTTATCAGCAGGTGAGTGCACTAACCACTTTGTCACTCAGTCTTCAGTACAAAGCAAAAATACAGAAACTAAAAAGATTCTGTTATATGGCTCTCGGATGTAATTTTTCTTATATGGCTTTCAATTACAGATTCTGTTATAAAACTCTCCAGTATAAATGATCTTACATAGTAAATACTTACAGATTCTTTCATTTCTGTTAATGATTTGATTATGTGGTCCTCAGTTATAAAAGCTGTTATGTGGTTTCAGTTACTGATTCTATTATATGGTTGTTATAAATTATCTTTTATAATGAATGTTATAAATTATCTTTTATAATGAATGGTTACAGACAGCAATTGTCATGTGTTATGAATTTAATATTTGGGTCTGATATTGATTAATTTATGTAATTCTCAGTTCAAAGTCTCTTATTTGGCTCTCAGTTAAAGATTCTGTTATGTGGTTCTTAGTAATAAATTCTTTTATATGACTTCTTGTTATAGATTATCTCACACAGTGGATAGCTGCAGACTCTGTTACATAGCTTTCAGTTATAGGTTGTATTATATGGTCCTTCATTAAAGACTATCTTGTGAACAGTTAAAGACTCTAGCTATGACTCTCAGTTATATGGCCTGTAATTCCAGATTCACTTTCATGGCTCTCTGTCACTGATCTGTACAAGAAAAGCCTTGCATACTCTGCAGTACAGCTCTGGAACACCCTCATCTACCATTTAAAACCCAATAGTAATACTTCATCCTTTAACTCAAAACTGTTTCATTATTTACTTGCTTGCAATTATATGCCTCCATACAATAACCAGGACTCTCTCAACACATGACTTGCCAGCCATCAAATACTAAAATGATATAGTTAGAAAAATAACTTGTTAGATATTGTTAGAAATTAGTTTAATGTTTGTTAAAAAACATATGTTAGAAGATCTGTACTGAAAATGTATTTTTGCTTATGTATATGTCTGTGTGTGTGTGCCTGTATGCATGTCTGAGAGCTATTTTATTAGGTTAATTACTACTTTTCTTTTACTTTGAATGTAATAGTTTAATCTTACTCTCCTGTGATATGTTTTTTTCCTAATGTAATTTGTATACTTTTATTAAATCGAATATGTGGGAAGAATGAAAGATAGAGTGATGAAGAGCAAAATATAAGACAGACCTGCGTGTCCAATTCTTTACCCTGTAAAAATAAAGATCATTCATTCATTCATTCATTCATTTATACAACTTCTAGTTACATATTCTATTACAAGCAGAGTTTTTGTGAATTCTTTTACATGGGTTTCTATCAGTAATTTCAATCAGAGGTTAATTCCTTGGTAGAAATAGCTGATCTTACCTGGTTATGAGACAAAAGCTGATCCAGTGACAGTGTAGAGGTAGGCTGAAGGATAAGTTTCTGTGTGTCCTGCAGAAGCCTTTTTAACTCAGCAATCTCATAACTATACTGTTTCTGCTCTCTGTCTGATTGGTGCAGTTCCTCTGCTTGTGATCTGGAGGTGTCCTCAATTAGTCTTACCCTTTCAGTTATGCTTCTGTAGCATTTATCAACCAGATCTTGATTGGCTGAATTTGTGGATGCTAATAAATCATCTGCATGTTCTTTCATTGCAGTTACTTGGACCTGTAGGTTTCTGATTTGCCTTTGAAGATTCTGGTAATAAGATACAGTAGTACTTTTTTCTCAACAATAATTGTGCAGCTTTCTGATAAGCTTAGAATTTCAAATTGCTAGAGTGATATTAATCACTGTCAAGTGTTAATTCATTACTGCCAAGTTGCTAGTCAGGTCAAGTCATTTACCATTTATAACTGAAGTCCAAACTGAGTCTTAAAAATCTGATTAAACTCCAGGTAAATCACCTCCAGTCTAAATCTCCAGTGATAGATAATATAATTTATGCAAATAGAATATTATTAGCAGCTCAGACATATAATATATACATATACATATACATGATATAACAGAAACATGCTTTATCATAGATATTTTACTAATATCGTATTGTAGCAGAGTTTTCATGTTGGTTTTCTAAAAATTATAACATGTCATGAGCTGAGTCAAGTCACAGTTCTTCATCTTTCAATTCAAGATTGAGCTCAGTCAAGTCACAGTTCTTCATCTCTCGAGTCAAGAGCTGAGCTGCAATTCTTCATCTCTCAAGCTGAAACTGAGTTGAGTTGCAATTCTTCACCTCTCAAGTTCAGATCAAGCTTAGTCATCAAAGTGACTCAAGTTCAAGTCAATCAACTCGAGTGCACAACAACTCAAATAAGACTTCTCAGCTTCAAAGTTTAGAGTTCAAAATTCAGACTCCAGCTTCACTGCATTCAGGACAACCCCATGTATGCTCCAATGCATGCCGCAGCATCCACTGAAGAGGATGTTTGCTAATAGTTTCTGTCAAATGTTGTTTGCTTACGTTGCATTTTCTGCCACACAGTTTGGATTTCCTGCCAGCACCTTTAATTTGTCCTAGGTCCAGCTGTCTCCTCAAAGCTACATTGTTCATCCATTCCTGGTCTTCACTTTCTCGCAGTTTGTCCAGTACAGCCCTAGCAAAGTCCTCTTTGTCCATTTATTTTTGCCTGTCCAGCAAGTCTGTCTGCCACATCACTGCCATGTATTTCTACATGCCCTGGACAGCAAAGCCATGTTGGGCTTGTCATAGCTGACTGGCTTAATAACTGAACCCATTCTTTGTGAAGCAAATTCTTCTCAATTTTATGGAGGATACTCTGTGAATCTGTCACAATGACACCATTAACCACATCACGAGCAACTAACCATTCCATTCCCACCAACACAGGCTCTGTTTCCATTCACATGCTTGATGTTGTGACTTCAAAGGCTCCTGAACCCAGTGCCATGACTCTTCCATTTCAGCAGGCAACAAAACCCCAACCACTTCTGCTGTTCCGACCCACTGAGCCATCTATATATATATATATATATATATATATTATCGTGTCGAAAGACCCACAGTGATGCTGGATGAGATCTTGAACCCAAAGTTCAAATGCTCCATTCACCCAGTCTCGACATTATTGACTCTTCTGTATAATAACTTTTGTTAGCTGAGATCGGTTCTGTACCTGTAACCAGTCATCACCTTTAGGCACTTCATCTAGACTGTAAAATGACTTTGATGTATCCTCCGCCTCAGCCATCCAAGGTCTGCCTCGTTTGATGTGTCTTCTCTTTATCAACCCCAACTCCTTATGGAGAGGATGATCCTTCATGCCAGCAACCCTGATGTATGCCTTTACCTGAGCAGAACTGTGTTTTGACCTCTCACTCAGCAAATCAAGCAAAAAGCACATGGCCGCCACCAGAGTATCCCTGGTGCAACCAAATACCTCTCACTGCCTTGTTCTGTACATGCTCTAATTTATTCAGCTATGCACTGGACAAGGTGACCAGGCCAAGACCATATTCCACTGATAACACTACCAGCACATGCATCAGCAAGAAGAGAGTGCACTGTGGAAAGCTCGCTGCAGCCATTAACGTAACTGCTCCCAGCACTTTCCTGGCTTTTTGTATTGGATAGTCCACATGGTGTGCAAAGGACAACAAACAATCAAATATGATCCCTGGATACCTCATGCAATGTGTTCTCTTAATATCTTGACCTTGACACTTCACAATCAGAACTTCAGATCTTACAATTCTGTTATTTAATGAGCACCACAGGAAAATATGGGCACTAATACCATATCCCTATGTGCCTCCAAGACATCAGAGGATTACCTTTACAAAATGCTGGTTTTTCCTGGGTTGATCACCACACTGTTATCCTCACACCAGCTTGTTATCTGGTCCACCCTGCTTTGCATTCTTGAGACTAATTCCTTTCTACACCTCCCATGCTCATATGTTAATATATCTGTATAGGTCAGCATTTTCCCCACACCATTTTCAAATAACAGATCTACAGAACCGCTGCCAGTGCAACGGAGTTAGTGCACTGAGGTTGACGCTGCAGCAGCAGCTAAATAAGGTGTCAGATCGACTAGTTTTCAGCTTTCCTTAAGAAATTCACAGTTTCAAGATGCTGATTTAAAGATTACCTCATTCTGTGTTATCTGTTCTTCTACAGCTGCTGGGCCTGTGAACAGCTGCTGCTGTGCAAGATCTAACCAGCTGGAGACATTCTGAAGGGTTGACTGAAATTCACAATTTATTAGAAAATGGACGTAAAAAAAAAACCCATGACTAATACATTATAAACTATACAAATGATGCTTGCCAACTTCGACAAGCATTAAGCATTTATCTCTGAAAAGACCATCTTATGAAACAAACAAATACAGCCAATATTGTCATACAGACAGAGTATATAACATTACTGAATGAAAGTCAATTAAAGTCAATTTGGAACAAAAGAAATTATCAACAAATTGTACTGCTATGGGATCAGATGGACTGTATAGAAATTAAACTCATTAAAATGATAACATCTAATGATCAAAACACTTAATTTAATAAGGAAAAACATAAAATTAGACACTTCATACAAAACAATGATAAGTTATTGCTAGTAATCGCCCTCCAAAAAGAAGAAGAAACAATATGTACCTGACACTGTTCCTGTAAGGTTAAGCTCTCATCAGATTGAAGTTGCCCTTCTTCACGTTGCACATGCAACCTGCTGCACCTGTCACAAAAATCTTCTATAGCACTCATCACCTCTCCTAGTTTTTTGGAACAGTCTGAATGCCTAGATGATGCATTCTGGGAAGGTATCATGGCCTCCTAAAATGACAGATATTTAATGCATTAAAACATCATCATCATCCAAAGGCTCATAAATTAGATAAAAACTCTCCATCCAACCATGTTTTGAGCCTGCCCATTATATTTCCTATTCCATTTTTCTGCACTTGAAAGTCTGAAAGGTTCATCTCCATGTGCCATTTTTTGTCCCTGTGGAAGCTAACTCCATGCTCCCTACAGTCAGGTACTCCACAGAAATTTACCCTAGACTGATATGTCACACTGTTTAACTACCAGATGAAAATCTGTCTTCTTTCTTATCTATGTGATCATTCTAAATCACAAAGGATTCTAAATATTACTGCTATTCCATAAACATCTTTTTAGGCCTCAAAATGTTTTGGTTTTTTTTTTATGATATTAATTACTCTTCACTGAAGACCTTGATGTCACTGCTAAATCTACTATGTGATGATGGATAATAGAAAAAAAAGGATGCAAATACAAGTTGAACACCTCAAACTGGCTGTAGACTGTGTGAAATGGAGAAGATCTGTTGTTTTTTAAGATGTACCAGGAAGTGGATTCTTTATTAACTGTCTCTGAGGACATGGACAGGGAGATAGAAACTGCATATATGACGAGAATATTTCGTTTTTCCCTCATTGCTTTTAGTCATCAAAAAGACAAGAGCATCTATGGTGATCAGGTAGGGAAACGAATTAGGTGGATGTCATGCAGGTCAACATGAGATCTGGATGCACAATGTGACACAGCATCTCTGTTCAGAATGAAGCAGCTGAGAGTACAGTGTAGTTATACCAGACATGAACATTATGCGAAGTGAACAGCAGTTGTTGCCATCAGCTGCTTTACATGCATGGGTATGCTGAGGACAAGATCCAAGCACTTTTGTACTTACCCTAAGTGTAAAGATGGTGATCTGAAATTAACCTCCTTCTTGTCTGTTTTAGCAATTACCCAATATTATAGCTTTATTGCAGATAGGTAAAAGGTAAAGGTAACCCTGTCGTGCCTCAGAGACACATAGGGATATGGTGATAGTGTTTGTACTTTCCTTGACCTGCTGGCACACTAGAGGGTGATGTGGTCAGCATCACACCTGGCTGCCTTTTCTTTCCCAGCTCTAGAGAAAGCTGGTTACCCATTTCTGCAGCTAGGTGACTGGGGCGCCTTCGGTCGGATTTGAATCCCTGACCTTCGCCATGAGAGACCAGTGCACTAATCACCCTGCCACTCAGATGCCTAAATTGCAGAGACTGTTTTAAAGCCAAATTTAAGTCATTTTATTCTATTTGTTGGTTTTAAACATGAGAAATGCTTGCAGTTTTCCACTGCTTTTTTAAACATGTTCTTCTTTCATTTGACAGGTGCCGATGCCCATAAATTATGCTTCTTCTCCATTTTGTGCAGTGCTTTTGGTATTTCTAACCAGATCTGTTGCCTTTATTATTCTGTATAACTTTTGTCAGTCTGTTCTGTTGCCTTTCCTTTTCTGTATGTCAGTCTGTTCTGTTGCCTTCTCTTTATGTCAGTCTGTTCTGTTGCCTTTTCTTTATGTCAGTCTGTTCTGTTGCCTTTTCTTTATGTCAGTCTGTTCTGTTGCCTTTTATTTTCTTTATGTCAGTCTGTTCTGTTGCCTTTTATTTTCTTTATGTCAGTCTGTTCTGTTGCCTTTTATTTTCTTTATGTCAGTCTGTTCTGTTGCCTTTTCTTTATGTCAGTCTGTTCTGTTGCCTTTTATTTTCTTTATGTCAGTCTGTTCTGTTGCCTTTTATTTTCTTTATGTCAGTCTGTTCTGTTGCCTTTTATTTTCTTTATGTCAGTCTGTTCTGTTGCCTTTTCTTTTCTGTATGTCAGTCTGTTCTGTTGCCTTTTCTTTTCTGTATGTCAGTCTGTTCTGTTGCCTTTCATTTTCTTTATGTCAGTCTGTTCTGTTGCCTTTCCTTTTCTATATGTCAGACTGTTCTATTGCCTTTCCTTTTCTATATGTCAGTCTGTTCTGTTGCCTTTTCATTTCCATAAGTCAGTCTGTTCTGTTGCCTTTTCTTTCTGTATGTCAGTCTGTTCTGTTGCCTTTTCTCTTCTTTAAGTCAGTCTGTTCTGTTGCCTTTTCATTTCTGTAAGTCAGTCTGGGGGCCGGCTAGCGTAGTGGTTAGAGCACTCGTCTAGCAACCAAATGGTCGAGGGTTCGAATCCCCAGCTGAGCGGGATTTTTTTTCCGACCAATACGGCCCCGAGGTCGACTCAGCCTCGTAAAATGGGTACCAGAGAAAATCTGGGAAGTAAAGGCAGCGAGGAAAGGAACTGGTCACCCTACCTCATACGCTGATGACCCAGCATAATGAGGTCTCTAACGCTTCACCCCCTACGGCATTTGCTATGGGACTATCTTTACTTTTTACTAAGTCAGTCTGTTCTGTTGCCTTTTCTTTCTGTATGTCAGTCTGTTCTGTTGCCTTTTCTCTTCTTTAAGTCAGTCTGTTCTGTTGCCTTTCCTTTTCTATGTGACTTTTTTCAGTCTGTTCAGATGTTTTTCTATTAATCTCTCTTTCTTTTTCTTTTGAATTTTCCATAATGTCTAACTTCTGTCTTCTCATGACATGTCTAAAAACCTGCTGTAATGCTACCAAAAGCAATCTGTCCAAATTTATAAAACTGTAAGCACTTACCCCTACTTTATTTAACTTCAGAACAGACTCCAAGCTTTCTTTTTTCTGGACCAAGTCATTGCTTAACCTCTCCCAACCATCTCTGATCTCTTCATCATAATCCTTTATGCATGCAGATGATGGTCCTGACAGCCATTTTTGATCAGCAATCTGACTCACCAACTGCTTGTGATTTCTTATATCTGCAGCAAGTTCCTATAAAATATGCAGTTTTATTACTCAGCATCATTCACATAATTATTTCACGGATCAGCTGACTGTATTTAACTGCTGTGTATGTGTGTGTGTGTGTGATGTACACCAGAAAAAAATCCCGCTGCTGGGACTGAATCCGTTACCACCGGATTAGTAAACCGAGCGCACGCACACACACACACACACAACATATATGGTATTACGCCCACTGAGGCAATCAGCGACCCTTAGCTGATATGCCAGTGTCAGGGTTAATGACCCATAGCTGACCAGGACCCTGTCCCACCTCTCCGCGGTACCCCCAGTAACAGGCCTAGCCTGGCTAATGGGGCAGGGATCGCCATAGTCCCCATGGTGGTGGAGTCTGCTAAAGAAGCATTACACACCCCCTGCTTTTTAGCTGTACTCTGGAACTGAAAAAGTGCCCGCCAAAACCCGCTCCCACGCCGATACAATGCTGTTCCTCAACACCTCTACAGCATCGGCTGCAAAAGAACAACAGCTCGCAGTTACAGGCAGTTCGTACAAGTTCTTTTGTAGTGAAAGCAAAATCAATCATACTAAAATTAAATCATGGTTATGGGGCTAGTGACCAGAAGTGACCAAATAAGTATCACGCATCTTTGTGTTGCTAACAGTAAGAGATAGGCTAGCTGCTTCACCCTGGCCTAGACAGTAGGGCTTCTGTGGTCCCCATGGTGGTGGGGTCTACTTGAAAGCTCATTTCTGAAGTCTTATTTTGGATCCTGAAGCAAGCTATCATGATCTAGTTCCTCCCCATTCTATATCTGGCCTTAAGCCAAGATCATCACAGGGTCAGCACAAAGAAAAAGGTCCACAGAGACCAGAGCAAAATAAAATATTGTATTTTTATATGAATTAATATATTTTGCTGCACAGGTCTACTTTTAACTCTTAACTTACCAAAGAATGTTCATGACACATAAACATTTTTTTATAATAAAAAAATCACTGTTGCAATGTTTCACTGGGAAATGACATGATGCCTGTTTTCAACATCTGCAGTAGTTTAAACTCCTGACCACAGAACAAGATCATATGACTGTTGTCATACAAATGGGGAGCAAGATGGAGGGAAGGATGAAAATGTCTTCTCTCTCTGTAGTCATTTTAATTATTTTGAAAAGCTGTTTAAATGGCTCAAACTAGGTTAAGAGTTAAACAAAGTTAACCCCTGCTTGCTCTGCTGAATATGATGGTTGGGTTACAAACAAACCTGATGACTTTTGTGATGTTTTAGCAATACTCTGGCCTTACAAGTTCTGTATATCACAGGTTGCAGCTATAACAAATTTTCTTACTCCAACATTTTACAATCAGAACTTTGTTATAATTCATACTGCCAGACAGCATTATACAGGATTCTGTATCTCATCACCATCTTACGCCATCTCCACATGAAAAATTGATTGCAATGCATCTCCAGCTTGCTGTCTGTTACTTCCACAGTGTACATAGTCAAGTTTATTCCTGGCCATCTCTTGATCTTGTACATTCACTTAGATCATTGTCATTCTTTTCTTCTTTTCCCATAAAATTTTCTCTCAAGCACAGTTTTCATTATCATATTATGACTTCTGATATGACCAAAATATTAAACTAGTCCATTTTAAATTTCAGTTATTCCTTCTTTCTTTCATTCATTCATTCATTCATGTGACATGTCCTTTCCAGAAAACTGTCCCTCTCACATCCTCCCTAAATGTAATACAGTCTCGTGCAAGGTGATCAACATCTCGCAATGACACATTCAGACTTTTTGTGATGTCCTGAGTCCACCAGCAGTTACTTATTCTAATATTTTTATTTTTTAATTCTCTGTCCGTGAAATATTTCCCCCCATCTCTTCCAGTTTTGAAAGGCATCACTTCAGCACCACTAAGCATGCTTCTCCTCTCTGAGATTTTGTAGAGGACTATATGCTGAATATATATTTATTTGACTATATGCCAAACACCATAAGAAATAACATCTTGTTGGCAGAAATGCGGATGAAGCCACTGACAGCAATTATTGAGGAAAGACACTGGCGATGGTTGGGACATGTGCTCCGAATGACTGACAACTCACTACCAAAAATAGCACTAAGATGGACACCACAGGGGAACAGAAGTAAGGGTAGATCAAAAGAGACATGGAGAAGAACAACAGAAAAGATGTTGAGCAACAGAGGGCTCACCTGGGCAAGAGCAGAAAAAAAGGCAAAGGACAGGCATTTGTGGAAAACCCTTGCAGAAGCCCCATGTGCCTTCGGCACTTAAGGTTCAGAGAGAGAGATAGATGCAAAATCTGTATGAGCTGTAGTGTTGACAGGTAAGAATATGCTCTCGCAGGCTGTACTCAAAAGATGGATGTAAGATACTCCTCTGAACATTTGACATAAAATTCATCAAACCAAGCCTACCTTATGGATATCCATTTGCTCGGGTGCAAATACATCTGCCCCACTGTCAGAATCTTTGTCAGTCATCAGTTTAAGCTCTCCATCTGCCTCGGATTTTACATCTTTCTCCAGCTTCCTCTTCTCTGTTTCTTGAATGGCATTTTGAACTTGAACTACTCTCTCAGCAGTATCCAACTTAAACTGCTCTAGATCTTTCTGAAAAAAGTTTTCAGGTATGAGCTATTTCTAACAAAATGCAAAGTACATGAATGGTAATATTTGAAAGCCAGTGCAAGAAATGATAGCTTAAACAAGATGAAGCAGAACAACAGTAAAAACTGACAGATCAATAAATTATCTACCAGAACAAAAATAACAAAAATTGATACATCAATATAAGATGTAGGAGAACAGAAACAAAAACTAATAGATCAAACAAGAGAACAGCACCAAAAAATGATAGATCAAACTAGATGTAGCATATCAACAACAAAAACTGATACATCAATAACATATTTGTCAGAACAAAAACAACAAAAATTGGTACATCAATAAAATAACTGCTTGAACAAAAAAAAACCAACAAAAATTAATACATCAATAAAAGATGTAGCAGAATAACAACAGAAACTGATGTATAAACAAGATGTAGCATATGACCAACAAAAACTGATACATCAATAAAATATCTACCAGGACAAAAACAACAAAATTTGGTACATCACAAAAGATGTAACAGAACAACAACAAAAGCTGATAGATCAAAGAAGATGTAAGTTCAATAACAAAAGCTGATAGATCAAACAAGAGGTAGAAGAACAACAAAAGCTGATAGATCAAATAAGATGTAGAAGAACAACAACAGCAAAAACTGACAGATCCAAAAAAAGAGGGGGGGGGGGGGGCAGGGTTTGCAGACACTAACTGGAATAGAATAAGACACATACTATTCCAATAATAAGAAACGGGTTCACCTTTAGCAACATCAGATCACTGTGTAGTTTATCTACTGAGGTAGGCTCTTCATCTCTACACAAGCTACTGAACTGTAACTCCAGGTCAGACAACTCTTGCAGTCGACTGTTGATCTCTTCCAAAGTTCTCTACAAACAAATATTTCAGAATAAATTATACTCATCAAAAACTAGTTTCTAACATTTTCCTATACATTTTTAAAAGCTGAAATATTGCTGGAGAATCAGCTTTTTTCACAGTTCCATTTACAGCTTTTTTTTTCACAGAGAATACAATAGTAACAATGGAAGCAACCAAATATGATTATACCTTTCAATTAAGAAAACAGGTATGATTATAAAGGTAAAGGTAAAATTCCCATTTCCATGCCATTAAGTCATATTAGAGAATACAGTGTTAGGCCTGTATTTTCCATAACCTTCAGCACATGATAGTGTGATGTGGTCAGTATCACGCCCAGCCGCTTCACCTTCACAAGTTTCTCTGGTACCCATTTTCAGAGGCTAGGTCAACCCTGGAGGCCTTTTTGTTTTGGTGTGTACCAGAAGAAATTCCACTGCTGGGACTTGAACCCGGTACCATCAGATAGTAAACTGAGCACCTAACCACTCAGCTAACCAGGCCATTCATTCATTTTCATGTCCCTTGCGGAACTCTGCCACCCTAACAGCACTCCTGTAGGCCGGTCGGTTGTGAGCAAGACGGCCTGCTGCTGATGTATCCATTTGCAGATCATCAACGATGTCTTGCAGCCATCTTTGCCTTGGTCTTTCTCTCTTCCTTTTTCCCATTATGTACCCTTCCAAGACGGTCTTCTCTAGATTATCATGACGTTTAATGTATCCAAAATATTTAAATTTTCTCTCTTTAATCCTCTTTACTAGCCAGCCTTCTTCAATATCAAGTTCCTGTAGTTTGGATACATTTGTTCTTTTTTGTGTCCATGATATCTGAAGAACACTTTTGTAGCATTTACATTCAAAGGCATTTATGTGCTTCTCAGCTGTTTTGTTAAGTGTCCAGGTCTCACAGGCATATGTTGCAATGGGAAAAATGCATGCCCTTAAAAATCTTATATTTGTGGTTCTGTCTGTTCCTCTCCACAGATTCTTTAGTTGTTTTACTTTCTGAAGAGCGAAAGATGTCCTCCTTTTAATTTCCCTCATTGTATCTCCTTTATTAGTTAGCAGTGATCCAAGATATTCAAAACTCTTCACTTCTTCCAATTTTTCCTCATTGATACATATTTCAGCTGCCTTATTTGTTTTGTCATTTGTCATCAATTTAGTTTTCTTCACATTAAGACAGAAGTTTTGCTCTTCGCTGTTCTTATAGACTGACATAATTAGTTTTTCCATTCCTTTTTGTGTTGTGGACAGTAATACTGTGTCATCAGCATATCTTCTTCTTCTTCTTCTTCTTCGTTCACTTCTACCACTAAAAACAGCACTGTGAACCTACTGAATTCACGCCTGTGGTCCTCGTTAGGTCCCGTGGTCCCCTGTGTGGTCCAAAATAGACCACATGAGATCCACGAGAGGACCACAAGGGGTTCAGAGTATCACAGTGCTTTAGCCTATATTCTTGGTGGGTCTCGGAAGCGGGATTGCGTATCACCGTGGTTTTCATTGCACCAGTTTAGTCTAGGGTTGGACTTTCTCACTGGAAGACCTCGACGTGTTTAGGATATCAGTGCATCCCCGCTGGGTGACAGGCGGTAGCCCATCCAGGCCAGAGTTGGACTATCTCACCGGAAAACCTCAGCGTGATTAGGATACGCAAACATCCCCGCCAGGTGAGAGGTGGTTTCCTATCTAGACTTCCCTGGTTCAGTGTCTCCGACTTCAGCATTTTGCGGTCGTGGCCGCTACCTTTCCTAGTTGTGACTAGGATGGAGCTTTTGTCCAGGAGGATGAATCCTCGCCACTAGTGACTTCCACCCCTGGGTTGAGCCGGTTTAGGCATTATCCCAGTATGGGCGTGTTTGGGACGGGACCGACCTCTAGGGCAGAGGTACTGTGACATGCATAGCCTTCAAGATTCACCCCTGGTATGAGCCGGTTTAGGCAAAATTCACCAGTATGGGTGTTTATCAGGCGTTACCGGCCTCTAGAGCGGAGGTGGCATGACATGTCTAGCCATCAAGTTCCACCCCTGGTGTGTGCCGGTTTAGGCATATTTCACCAGTATAGGTGTATTTCGGACATGGCCGGCCTCTAGAGCAGAGGTGCCGTGGTATAGCTCTCGTAGCGATACTACTGGACATACCGGTTAAACTTCACTTTCCACCACCTTTTCCTATCGGCTCCGCACAGCAACCTTTATTTCTTTTCCGCATTTACTTCCTTAACCGGGAGGAGCTTCACTCCACGAGCTGCATTTGAAGAGTCTCGCCAGCAGTGTCTTAACCTCTGGGACAAGCCGGTTCATGCATTTCACCCAATATGACTGCACTCAGGATGTGGCCGACCTCCAGACCAGAGGTGCCGTGATTTGACTGTTTGCTTCGCTTTATCCTTTCTACCACCTTTTCCGCAATGATGCTGCGCGGCAACCTCATTTGCAAATTTCTTCATTGGCCGGGAATCAGCATATCTAATCTCTGGTATTTCATAACCTCCAATTGTTATGGCATCATTATAATCTTTGTCTACATCTCCTCTAACATTCGTCATTATATTTTCAGTGTACAAGTTAAATAAGTAAGGCGGTAATATGCGCTCCTGGCGGATCCCTTGTTTTATGTCAAACCAAGTTGTTGTTTCACCATTTATTCTTACTGTTGCTTGTTGGTCTAGATACAGCAGTGACGTTAATTGTATCAAATGTGTTGGAAATCCCATTTTTTCCATTATTTCCCAAAGTTTCTGGTGTTGTACACAATCAAATGCCTTTGAGTAGTTTATAAAAAATAAATATAGATTCACATTAAACTCCCTGCATTTCTCTATTATTAATCTTATATTGAATATATGATCTCTTGATCCTCTTCCTTGCCTGAAACCACCTTGGACCATATTGACTTCATCTTCTATTTTCTATCCATTATGATTTTTAAGAGAATTTTACTGGCATGACTAATCAGGGCAACAGTTCTGTAGTTTGTGCTAAACAGGCCACCAGGTATTATTATACCTTTTACAAAAGGAAAACATGTAAGATTATATCTTTTAAAAATGAAAAGAGTATACCTTTTCTGGGAAAACAAGAAATACTATCAGCACATTATCATCATTTTTATCTTCAGGTAGATTTTTTTTTTCAGGAAGCATACGTTTTACAGTAATGCAATAGTTATAAAATGAGCACTCACACCAAATAAAAGAGGTTCTGATGTCTAATGATAAATTTATGATAACTTTGTGTGTGGAATTTGCCTTTTTGCCAATGAATAAAAAAATAGTGGGTGAGTGAGTGAGTGAGTGGGTGGGTGAGTGAGTGAGTGAGTGAGTGAGTGGGTGGGTGAGTGAGTGAGTGAGTGAGTGAGTGAGTGGGTGGGTGGGTGAGTGAGTGAGTGAGTGGGTGGGTGGGTGAGTGAGTGAGTGAGTGAGTGAGTGGGTGAGTGAGTGAGTGAGTGAACGAACTAGAAGAGCACAGAGTTAACTGACCTCCATAAACATTGAAATACTCACCATATTTTCCTCCAGTCCTGCCTGTAGGCTGGCACTGTCATCTGGTGATAATTTTATGGCTTCTTCTTGATCTTTCTTCTCTTTCAACCATGTCTGGAGGTCTTCCATTTGCTTCTTGTAAACTTCCAGAGCAGTTCTGTGTTTCCGATTCTTCTGCTTGGCCTCCTATTTTCAAAAGTATTAAATTCAGTTTATCTCACATTTTTAATATTACATAAATGCTGAAACTGACCTATGCGATAAATGTAATTTTGACATAAACATGCACTTCAGTTCCCTCCCCTTCCCCCAGTTTCTTTCATTCTACGTTTAGATCAGGGGCTCTCAACTGGGGGTGGGGGGGGCATTTTAGGATTTGGGGGTGGGGGTGGGGGGTGCAGGACTGGGACTCATAGATTGAAAGGCTCAAACTGATTGAATACTTTATGCACATTATTTAGAATGCACCTCTCAAGTTAGACAATCCTGGAAAGTGTGGGTGTGTATGTGGTGGGTGGGGGGATGAGAATGACTGGTTTAGATGCTTCAAAGATAATATTAATGACATGAAGGAATGTTGAGAAAAAAACAAATTATGACTGAACAGAATAGCTAATGATGAGTGAAGGTGATGTTGGGTGCTAACTTTATTTGTGAAGTGAGTTTGGTGCAGTAATGGTGGGGTACTGAAATGAAATGAGTGAACGATATAAACCTTATGAGAAAACGGATGATCTAGTCATGCACTGTGACTGAAACAGAAGAATGAAAAAAAAAACAGATGACTGAGACATGTAAGTGACATTGTTTCCACGAAGAGAAAGAAGATGGAAGATCCAGAGAAACTCAAAGAAGATGGTTTCAAGTATAACTCTGAAGTACAAGAAGATTGGGAAAGAGAAAGCCAAGATAAGCCAAGATCAGCCAAGTAGGAGTTCAAAGTTCAAAATTCAGACTCCAGCTTCACTGCATTCGGGACAACACCATATATATGCTCAGCTGCATGCAGCAGCATCCATTGAAGAGTATGTTTGCTAATAGTTCCTGTCAAATGTTGGTTGTTTATGATGCGTTTTCTGCCACATAGTTTGGATTTACTGCCAGCACTTTAATTTGTCCTAGTTCCAGCAATCTTTTCACAGCTACATTTCTCTTCCATTCCTGCTCTTCATTCTCCCGCAGTCTGTCCAATAGAACCTTAGCAATGTCCCCCTTGTCCATTCTCAGTCTGTCATTTATTTTTGCCTGTTCAGCAAGTCTGTCTGTCACAGATCATTTGTCTTTGTCTTATGTACTCTGGAGTGTGACAAGACTGATAAGAGTAGGCTGGAACTTTGTGATGTGATGGTCACAATTTTCTGCTGAGATATCCAGGACAACATTTCATTAATAACAACAAAAAATATCTTCTTTTTCATTACCTCTAGAGATCTGCCTTCTTCATTTGCCATGATTTCAAGATTACCAAATTTATCAGTCAGGGCTGCTAGTGTTGCCTCTACTGCTTTGTGACCTTCTGAATCAGGAGAGTCCAGTAGCTGGTCCCCCATTCCCCTGACTTTAGCAATGTCATTCCTGATGGTCTCTATTTCTGCTAAAGTTTCCTGTTGAATACAATAATACTTTTGTCTTATATATCACATCACATCACATCATATTATACATCATATCATATCATATATCATGTTATGTAATATGATATATCATACATCATATTATATCTTATAAATAACCCTTGGGCAAAGCCACCATCTGCCCCAATTTTCTCATTCCATTCTAACGAAGTCCACAAAATAATTAACCATCATCTTATGCCATTTCTGTAACAAAGGTAATCTGTAATGGATCTCTACTGCTCTCATAAGTGGCAGGCTCCTCCACACACTCCACCACCATGTGGGAACACATCTATCCTCACAGTCCTGAGCAAAGCTGGAATAAGATAACTGCCTTTTTTTTCATGTGATCACTTTATCAGTGCAGGAAAGAGTTTACTGATCAGCTTAACCTTGCTAGCCAAGCAGTCTTGTCTTCTTGTCTTGTCCTTCTTCATTTACTGCTAGGTGTAGAGGTGAAATGCAATTGTCTCTTGATGGCTCGCCTGTTGGCTTCGTACACTGAGATGTTCAGGGACTTTGCTATATCATCAGTCCATCATTTGCATGGGCGGCCCCTTCCTCTGCCTTTGTGTGGTCTGTAAAACATTGCTCTCTGTGGTACACGTTCTGTTAGTAGTCTATTTACATGACCGAACCATTTTATTTGCTGTTTTTGAATATAGGTGAGAACAGGTTCGACTCTTACTTTATTTTTAAAGACATCATTTCTGATTCTGTCCATTCTTGATATTCCAAGAATTCTTCTCAAGAATCTCATTTCAGTTGCTGTAATTTTCCCTTTGTCTTTTGCTGTCAGCGTCCATGCCTGGCATTGGTAGCACAAAGCTGGTATGAAGATTGTCTTATAGATAGTTCTTTTGGTTTCCAGTGAGACATGCTTGTTTAGTATGGGAGCCTTTTGCTCGATAAGTTGGTTCGCTTTGTTACATCTGTTTTTGATCTCTATGTCTATTTTTCCTTTTGTTGAGAAAATGCTTCCGAGGTATTTCAAGCAGTATAGTACAATTATATCTGCCCACTTATAATTAATACAAAAACTTGTTTCTAATTCAGAAAAAAAAATCTCTAATTACTGTCTCACTCTTCTGTAACTGGAATGGCCAATGTAAGCTTCTTTCCTTTTTTCAACTCTCTCTCCTCTCTCTCACACACTCTCTTAAATGATCCAGTTTTATTTAGATTTTATTCATGCCAGTACTGATATCTGTCACATGATATTCTCTGATTCTTGTTTACAAATGAGAAGTCATTATCACACCTTGTCACCTTTCCTCTTTGGAGGATCCAAGTGCCTATCTTTGTAGGTAGGATAGCTCCACTGGAGATCATGCAGAGAATATGGAGACAAGTGGTTCAGCTTCATTTCTGTTCTTTAAGTATCTTCACTCATTCTTTCACATCTGTCACTTGATATTCTCTCATGTCTGTCACCTGATACTCTATCATGTCTGTCACTTGAAACTCTATCATGTCTGTCACTTGAAACTTTCTCATGTCTGTCACTTGATACTCTCTCATGTCTGTCACCTGTTACTCTCTCATGTCTATCACCTGATACTCTCTCATGTCTGTCACCTGATATTCTCTCATGTCTGTCTCTTGATATTCTCTCATGTCTGTCACTTGATACTCTTCCATGCTTATCACCTGATACTCTCTCATATCTATCACCTGATACTCTCTCTGTCACCTTATACTCTCTGTCACTTGATATTCTCTTATGTCTGTCACCTGATACTCTCTCTGTCACCTTATACTCTCTGTCACTTGATATTCTCTTATGTCTGTCAACTGATACTCTCTCTGTCACCTTATACTCTCTGTCACTTGATATTCTCTTATGTCTATCACCTGATACTCTCTCTGTCACCTTATACTCTCTGTCACTTGATATTCTCTTATGTCTGTCACCTGATACTCTCTCATGTCTGTCTCTTGATACACTGTCTGTCACTTGGTACTCTCCCATGCCTATCACTTGATACTCTCTCATATATATATCACCTGATACTCTCTCATGTCTGTCACCTGATACTCTCTCATTTCTGTCACTTAATACTCTCTCATATCTGTCACCTGATAATCTTTGATTCTTGTTTCCAAAGGAGAACCCACTGAGGCAGGACTGGGGGTTAGTCTGATGATCGCCTGCTCCATTCTGGCTATCAGACCGTCTGCGGCCTTTTGATATCTTTCATGTCTTTGAAGGGCTGCTTGGAGTTCTCTTTCCTTGGCCTGCAATTGAAAGTTTAGATGAATTCGGGGAACATTCCAACAAAATATCCAAACATTTAATTCTCTCTCAAATTATCTTTTGATTAAAGAAGCCGGGTTCAGCTTGTCACATTTTTCTGTTAACAAAAGTCTGAACAAAAAAAAAATAATAATTTTGCAGAATTTATGTATATCTGCAGAGTCGGTGGAACAATGGTTAACTTGCTTTGCTTTGTCTCGTCTTGGGACATGGTTTTCGGAAAGGTATGTTTCCAGGTGTAGGATGAACGAACGGACGAACTTTATTTTCCAAGGAAAAGGTTGTGGGGGTGGGGGAGTGAGGGCGAGAGGCGTGGAGAGACTGGCTGGGTAAGAGAAATACAACAGTTCCGAGGCAGCGTAGGTCATGATTCACAAGTCTTCAAAATAAAGCGCTGCCTTTTGACTGACACACACAGCAGCAAAGAAAAACAGAATAATATAAACGCTGGAAATGGACTGGTCATGTGCTCCGAAGAGACCCCAGCACATCGCTAAAACAGCCATGCGATGGACATCCGAGGGAAAAAAGAAAGAGAGGCCGACCAAAGACTACCTGGAGGAGAACTGTAGAAGAAGAAATGTGTAGCATGCAGCACAGCTGGGGCACAATATAAAGGCTGGCTGCAGACTATGAGATGTGGAGAGAATTTGATTGATAGATACACTTCAGAACTTTATTTATAGACAGCGGTGTATAAATGCTTTATTTCCGAAGAATTTTTTAAAAAACGTTTTAATGTGCGAAACTGTGAACAATAATTGCTTCAAAAAGTTACGAAGTCACCACCAAAGAGCATATTCAACACTGAACAGCAACGCCTTTGCTCTTTCTTGCAGGAACTATATCCTAGCACAGCCAAGCACAAACAGGCCACGCCCGATTACCAGGACTGTAAAACTAGTTTTTGTTCCCTCAGTTGACCCAGTCTTTAAAACAATCTTTCACTCTCCCAGGTCATAAAGACCTGTATACTGCCATGGTCCCGATTATTATGTTTATTTATTTAGGTCAAACGTGATTTTAAACACTTGTATTTTAATATACGTGATTTTAAACATGTTTAACATACGTGATTTTAAAAATACGCGTTTTAATAATTCATTTTAAGCACCAGCGTTGCAATATACGTGATTTTAAACGCCAGAGTTTAAATATACGTGATTTTAAACAGCGTTTTCATATTGATATACGTGATTTTAAACAACAGCTTTTTAATATACGTGATTTTAAACAACAGCGTTTTAATATACGTGATCTTAAACAACAGCGTTTTAATATCATAATCTTAAACAGCATCCTTTTAATATACAGAAAACGTCTAACCATACTGTAAACATTTCAGAAGGTTCATATCCATATTGTTGTTGTTGTTGTTATTGTTGTTGTTGTTGCTGTTGTTCATCTATCGTCTTCGATGATGACCACAGTTTCATCTTGGTCTAAATATGTGAGGTGTGTCCATGCATGACCAGCTAGCCCTATACGAGCTTTAAAAGTTCTGCCACACATGGAACATATATGTCCAGATTCAGTTGTGGGTGCCTGTGCAGCCTTGGCTTTTCTCATTGCCCGTTTGTGCTGGGCACTTTCAATTCTTGAGCGCTCAGTTCTCTGGGCACCCAGAGTGACTTTAGCCCTCCATGATGGGCGGACTTGTTCTTTAGACTCCCAGGAGTTTGTGTCTATCCCGAAGGCTTTGAGTGGGGTTTTGAGCGTATCCTTGCATCGCTTTTTTTGCCCTCCTGCTTTCTGTTTTCCGTTCAGAAGTTCCCCATATAGGAGTTGTTTGGGCAGTCGAGTGTTAACTCATTCTGACTACGTGCCCTGTCCAACGGATTTGCGTCTTTTGAAGCATTGTGTAGATGCTTGGAATTTTAGCTCTTGTGAGGACTTCAGTATCAGGAATCAGTTGCTACCATTTGATGCTTAATATTTTCCTGAGACAGCCTAGATGGAAGTGATTTAGTTGTCTTGCATGCCTACTGTAGACTGTCCATGTTTAGGCTGCATATATTAGTGTGGTCAGAACGACAGCTTTATAGACCTTTAACTTGGTGGCTGCATACATTAGTGTGGTCAGAACGACAGCTTTATAGACATTTAACTTGGTGGCTGCATACATTAGTGTGGTCACAACGACAGCTTTATAGACCTTTAACTTGCTGGTAACGCCGAGTCCTCTTGTTTCCCATGCACTTCTCCTAGCCTCCCAAATGTTGCGCTGGCTTTAGCTATTCTGTTGCTGATTTCAGCATCAAGACTGACTGCCCTGGAAAGGGTACTGTCAAGATAAGTGAACTTTTCTACGGATTTTAACTTATGTCCCTTTATCATGATTTCCGGGTCAGTATATTCTTTGTTGGAAGCGGGTTGATATACGACTTCTGTTTTTCCGATTTTTGTCGTAAGGCCAAAGTTGTCACATGCCGCCGTGAAGTTATCAGTAATGGTTTGCATATTATAAGTGGTTTGTCTGGCAGCCAAGCCCCTCAAAAACAAATAAAAAGAAATATATTTTTACCTATGTCCCGATTCGTGGCTGTGATTTCCTTTTTGTACTGTGCAATGCCGCGTAGGCATTTAGCTACAGAATCTGACAATCAATGGAAAATTTAAGGGAAAAAAAGAGAACAGGAAAGGTGAAGAGAAAGAAGACTCACAAGCGATTCTATCAGGACAGGAAAAGACATGCAAACTGGTTAGAGGTCGCCATAGTCCCCATGGTGGTGGAGTCTGCTAAAGAAGCTTTGCACACCCCCTGCTTTTTAGCTATACTCAGAGACTGAAAAAGTAGCCGCCATAACCCGCTCCCACGCCGATACGATGCTGTGCCTCAACATCTCTACAGCATCGGCTGCAAAGAACAACATCTCGCAGTTACAGGGAGTTCGTGCATGTACAAGTAACGTCAGGACACAGAAATGTAACAAGTAACAAGCTCAGTTTTCCAAGATTCTGTTTGTTTGTTTGTGTGTTTGTTTGTTTGTGTGATAGATGGAGTGAAAGAAAGGTAATTCACTAAGGACAGAGAAAGATTTGGGGGGGGGGGTCAACAGAGGGAGAAAGGGAATAAAAAACGTTGACACGTATTCCTTTCTGTCTGAGTTCTCCGATACAAACGCTTCCACACGCAACCGCTGGCTAGCACGGCCGCTATTTTCCCATGAACGTTATTCGATACGTCATACTTCATGATATTTTCGATCTAAATCCTGCATTTTTCTTTATCTCGTATGGTGTATGAGCAATTTTGTTTAATTTTTTTGTTAACCTTTATCTCTTTCTAGGTGGGAAGGGAAACATTGTTGTAATTCTTATCTTAATAAATGCACAATAACCAGCACTGGGGTAATTTGATTCCTGCATTATGGAACAATATGGAACAATTTCTAAGGCTGATAACTGAAGTCTCGAGACAATGCCGTTGTTCTAAATTATCTACCCCTGTGATACGAGAGAGTACCTGCTGTGTTGGTTCATGGTCGGAATCTTAATTTGTGCCATATCTTCGTTACTTTATGCATGAACACTGTTTCAATTTATTTCAAATTAATATTTTTGTATTACATATTATCGGTACAAAGGGCTATTGACGAGCGTTGTTCGTTTGGAACAAACGCCAAATGAAGGTGATATTTCTGTAGAGACTACAAGATACACGCTACAGAACAAATGCCATAACATCTGAGCCAAAGCTATAAAGACTGATATGGAAAGGAAATGGCGACCAAGACAGATGAAGTACCGGACTGGAGATGAAGAAAGAAGTCTAGACAGACACCAAAAGACGAACATTTTACACATTACTCTAAAATGGAGGAAAGATAAAACAGGAAATACAGACAGACAGACAGACGGACGGACAGACAGACAGAGAGACAGACAGAGTGAGTCCCGTTTTAGACTGGATGAAGAATTTCTATCCAGGGAGATAAGCACCTGAAATCAGGGATAATGGTAAAAAAATAAGGAGAAAAAAAATCATTACAAATGTTCTGATCAACATGGGGGAACGGAAAAGGATGTTAAAGCTAGAATAACCAGGTCCAGAACGGTATTCACGCAACTTAACAAAATATGGCCATCTAAGAACATCAAAACAGAAACCAAACTTAGGCTTTTCAATACAAACGTAAAGACTGTCCTACTATATGGTTCGGAGACTTGCGTTATGACCAAGGCAACACAAGAGAGGATACAAACATTCATGAACTACTGCTTAAGGAAGTTTTTAAATATTAAATGACAAGACAAGATCGGAATTAGGAGATTCGAGAAAGGGCAGGACAAGAACCTATGAACCTACAAATCATGTAGAAGAAACAGAGTTTGATTGGCCACACGCTGAGGAAACCTGACACCAGCACAGAAGACATGCAATGACATGGAATCCTCAAGGAAATAGAAATCGAGGAACACATAGAACAACTTGCAGAAGGGAATTTATGACAGTGCTCAGAGTCAAGGGATACACACGGAAGGAAGCAGAGAATAAATCCAAGAACAAGGATGACTGGAGAGCTTCTATCCGTGGTCTATGCTCTCAAGAGAGTGAAAGGCGCTGTTGATGAATGATGATGAAATTAAACGCGTGATAATATACTGAAAATCGTTAGTAAGGACAATGCAACTCGACCACATTGCAACAAGGCCAAAGTCACAGTCATCATCTTTCTGCTTCTTTCTCTCCATCTAAAGCTCTTTGTCTTATATTTTTCAACGCTAAACATACACCCGATTACAAGGACTTAACACTCAACATGCACACGCAGTATCGTCTTTTAACAATTATTCTGATTACCAATTTTAAAAAAAAAACATTTTTGAGTGTTGTCGGATAATAGCAATCAACAGATATCATTCAAGCAACTCTCGTTCATTCACCTGCTACATCTCACCCGTTTCTTAAAAGCAGGATTTCTTTCCTGTCTCGGATGTTGCTCATGATGACAGAGGTGAAGAAATCTGTTTCCCTCATTGTCTTGGCCCAAAAATTCAAGAGGTCCTCTCGCCTCAAGCGAATTAGTCAGCTCACGCTTGTCTGGGACTACATTTGTTACATGGGGAGATAACTTGTTTCCTGTGAACGCCAGTTCCACTCCACTGTCGCTGCCTGTGCCATACATGTCTGATGTCTGTGACAGCAAGTCATGCTCACAGTCGGAAACATTTTGGCTAGTGAAGCTGTCTGAGGTTTTAAAGAGCTGGAAGTTCCTTTGCTGGATAACGTCTATGGCTATATCACTGCAGTCCAAAATAAATGATGGATCCTCATTGGAGGAATTCAGGCTCGAGGCGTTACATCCCTTACAAACTGATGTTACAGCAAATTCTTCGCAAAAACTTGAAGAAGCAGTATCCGAAATGCCACGCTGTAATGAAGCACTGCCTGAGCTACGATGCTCGATAGCAACACTGTCAGGTTTCCTTCCTTCAGGGGAAACAGAGGGTAATCCAATTCTCTTTGAACAAACAGCGCATAATCCAATGGTCTCCGATGAGACAGTATATAATCCACTGGTCTCCGATGAGACCGTATATATTCCACTGGTCTCTGAAGAGTCACTGAACCAATCAGAACCTTGCACAGAACACTCACTAACGTAAACGTCTCTATCAGGCGAGACAGGTATTGAATGTTGCTCACAAACTGCTGAAGAGACTGTTGGAGTCTCCACAGCTAAACGATGAGATCCAGGGTTCAAGGCCCGGATGATGTAGACCACGATATAGCGAGTTCTGAGTTGGTCTCCCCTCAGTTTCACATGTAGAGTGGAGATAAAGTGCGGATTGGAGATAAAGCGCGGAGTGGAGATAAAGCGCGCAGTGGTCGGGGAGCAACTGGTCATGTCGGCTAGAGCGGTTAACTATAGCGGAACACTGTAATATGTTCAAACTCATTAAATATCAGATTTGATACTAAACTGAATGAGAGATATTCAAATGAATGACAAAGTGAGAACAAATCAGCGCTGATCAAGAGTGACTATGTGACATTAAACTTAACACTGCTCAAGAATGACAGCGTGACAACAAACTAACACTGATCACAGCGATAACGTGACAAGAAACTAAAAATGATGCCAGTGACGATGAATTAACTCTGCTTAAAAAGTGACAATGAACTAACTCTGCTAAAGAATGACAAAGTGACGTCGAACTAACTGTACTAACGAGTGAAAATGAACTAACGCTGTTAAAGAGTGACAACGCGACAATGAACTAACTGCTAAAGAGTGTCAATGAACAAACTCTACTATAGAGTGACAATGCAACAATAAACTAATGCTGACCACTAATGATAACATCATCATCATCATCATCAGGTGCCGTGCCGACTGGCGTTGGCTATTATGCTTCTCCAGAGTACCCGATCCTTCATGCAGGCCATCGGTTCAGTTGGTGATCTCCTCTCACACCATCCCGTCAGACTGTCCAGTATCATTTCTCTTGGTCTTCCTCTTGATCTTCTTCCTTCTATTTTTCCTGTTGTTATAATATTTTCAATGCCCCCTCTTCTCACTGCATGACAACAACGAAACAATAAACTAACGTTTCACAATGGAATAACGTAAATATCACATAAATCCCTGCAACAGCATCAATCCTTGACCACATGCACAACAATCACCTACTGGACCGTCAAACGGGTAACACTTTTCTCAACACGCAAAGAGAAATCAGCCCACAGACCCAACTGCCGAACCATACAACACTTGCTCCCTTGCCGTGATTGTGTGTGTCCACACACCTCTCTTACAAACAATCCGGCAACTCCTTGAGCAATTGATATCACTAAGAGTATTCTGTTATTACTTCGGCCCAAGTATCAACGGCTCTTACAGAAGAATTCGAGCAGGTATGTATGTTTACATAGTGATAGTCGGCGCCTAGTCTACATCACACTAGGGGGAAATCACATAAAAACCTATTCTTGGGTGCCAAAACAACAAAAGTGGGTAATACCGTGTTTTTAAAAACGTAATAAAAGACTCTTACAGCGTCAGTGAATAACAAAGACAGTATTGTTAATAAGGCAAGTGACAGGAAAAGCTGGAGATTCACTGCAGGTAAGCATCCATGGGATGTCACATGATGATGATATGCTGAGAAAATTCAGAAAAGTTTTACTTTCTAAAAGGGCAAAGGTCGCCCATCCTCATCTTGACCTCAGAAAAATTGTCATGTAGTCCCTACTTTTTTGTTCACAATGTTTTGGAGAGTGAAGGCATGCCATGTTTTCTATCTTGTATGTTTCAGAACACACTTAACCATGCAAACTGACCAGTCTTGATTGATCGCTTTCTTGTCCATATTACATTCATTTATTCAATAAGTCTAGTGTCGATACGCATCTGCGATCATGCTTTCCATTCCATTCGGGCTCACATATTTCTCTGTCTCGTTCTCTTTCCTTTTCCCTCGAGTTTCCCACTGTCTGTCAAGTTTTTCAACTCTTGTCTTTTCAAGGCATGTCCAAAGGTTCTGACTGTATTTTTCGCATTTCGGAGAATTTCTTTGTTTGGTTCTCTCATCGCCCAAGTCTCCAGTTTCCCAGACTGTTGGTTCTCTCGTAGCCCAGGTTGTTGGTTCTCTCGTAGCCCAGGTTGTTGGTTCTCTCGTAGTTCAGGTTGTTGGTTCTCTCGTAGCCCAGGTTGTTGGTTCTCTCGTAGTTCAGGTTGTTGGTTCTCTCGTAGTTCAGGTTGTTGGTTCTCTCGTAGCCCAGGTTGTTGGTTCTCTCATAGCCCAGGTTGTTGGTTCTCTCGTAGTTCAGGTTGTTGGTTCTCTCGTAGCCCAGGTTGTTGGTTCTCTCGTAGTTCAGGTTGTTGGTTCTCTCGTAGTTCAGGTTGTTGGTTCTCTCGTAGTTCAGGTTGTTGGTTCTCTCGTAGCCCAGGTTGTTGGTTCTCTCGTAGCCCAGGTTGTTGGTTCTCTCGTAGCCCAGGTTGTTGGTTCTCTCGTAGCCCTGGTTGTTGGTTCTCTCATAGCCCTGGTTGTTGGTTCTCTAGTCGCCCTGGTTGTTAGTTCTCTCGTAGCCCAGGTTGTTGGTTCTCTAGTCGCCTTGGTTGTTGGTTCTCTAGTCGCCCAGGTTGTTGGTTCTCTCGTAGCCCAGGTTGTTGGTTCTCTCGCCCTGGTTGTTGGTTCTCTCGTAGCCCAGGTTGTTGGTTCTCTCGTAGCCCAGGCTGTTGGTTCTCTCGTAGCCCAGGTTGTTGGTTCTCTAGTCGCCTTGGTTGTTGGCTCTCTAGTCGCCCAGGTTGTTGGTTCTCTCGTGGCCCAGGTTGTTGGTTCTCTCGTAGCCCAGGTTGTTGGTTCTCTAGTCGCCTTGGTTGTTGGCTCTCTAGTCGCCCAGGTTGTTGGTTCTCTCGTAGCCCAGGTTATTGGTTCTCTCGTAGCCCAGGTTGTTGGTTCTCTAGTCGCCCTGGTTGTTGGCTCTCTAGTCACCCTGGCTGTTGAAATCTTTCTCCAAAACCAAGTCCCTTCTTCTTCCACTTTCTTTTCTATCTCTGTTATTGTCCAAGTCTTACAAACATTACGTCAGATAAAAAAAAACCAGCACGAGCATAAATTTGGTCTGGTTAGTCCTTCTTTTTTCTTCCTTAATCTCCCTGGAAACTGGAACATGATGTTCTCAGCGGTCGATGCGGTGAAGATGTTGAAGATCAGCATCGTGTCGGATTGGAAGCAGGTTACAGCGGCTATTTTTTTAGTCCCTGAATAGAGCTAAAAGCAGGAGGTGTGCAGTACTTCTTAGCAGACTCCACCACAAGGGGGACTATGGAGATCTCTCCCCTGTTAGCCAGGCGAGGCCTGTCACCGTGGCAACTAACGAAGAGGTCATCTATGGTTCTCTAACCCTGACGCTAGCACGTCAGCCATGGTTCTCCAACCCTGACGCTAGTATGTCAGCCGTGGTTCTCTACCCCTCACGCTAGCACGTCAGCCGTGGTTCTCCAACCCTGACGCTAGCATATCAGCCGTGGTTCTCCAACCCTGACGCTAGCATGTCAGCCATGGTTCTCCAACCCTGACGCTAGCATGTCAGCCGTGGTTCTCCAACCCTGATGCTAGCATGTCAGCCGTGGTTCTCCAACCCTGACGCTAGCATATCAGCCGTGGTTCTCTAACCCTGACGCTAGCATGCCAGCCGTGGTTCTCCAACCCTGACGCTAGCATATCAGCCGTGGTTCTCCAACCCTGACGCTAGCATGTCAGCCATGGTTCTCCAACCCTGACGCTAGCATGTCAGCCGTGGTTCTCCAACCCTGATGCTAGCATGTCAGCCGTGGTTCTTCATCCCTGATGCTAGCATGTCAGCCGTGGTTCTCTAACCCTGACGCTAGCATGCCAGCCGTGGTTCTCCAACCCTGATGCTAGCATGTCAGCCGTGGTTCTCTAACCCTGACAGAAGCATGTCAGCCGTGGTTCTCTAACCCCGACAGTAGCATGTCAGCCATGGTTCTTCATCCCTGACGCTAGCATGTCAGCCATGGTTCTTCATCCCTGATGCTAGCATGTCAGCCATGGTTCTTCATCCCTGACGCTAGCATGTCAGCCGTGCTTCTCCAACCCTGATGCTAGCATGTCAGCCGTGGTTCTCCAACCCTGATGCTAGCATGTCAGCCGTGGTTCTCTAACCCTGACGCTAGCATATCAGCCGTGGTTCTCTAACCCTGACAGCAGCATGTCAGCCGTGGTTCTCTAACCCTGTCAGCTGTGGGTCGCTAACTGTCAAATCGGGCGTCTTCCAACTCCCCCACCCCTCCCCCTCCCCAACCTGTTAATACTGAAATATGCGATGACGTCATAAAACAAAGTTCTGGCACAATCGGACAACCATACACCCTGCTACTGTCAAACACACGTTATAGTTTCTGCCAGCGTGATCCATAGCTTAAGGAATAATTTCTCTTACAGCCTATAAACTTATATGGGCTACCTTGTTCCGTCTTAGTGTGACACTCTCAGTGGCTCTCAAAGCGATATCTTCTTGCTAATGGCAGGGCTAACTGTTTTTGATAAAGTTAGACGCAAACGCCTACAGCCAATTTAAGGGTATTTGATATCAGGAGTAAGGGCTCCAGTGCTGCTATTTATGGAAGCAACTAGAGAAAAGACAACAAGCAGAGAAACGTAAAACGAGGGCCTAAAACGTGGTTATAGATTTATAAACTGTTTTATTATCTCTCATTGTTTAGGAATGTTTGTTCACAGAATCTTCACAGAATCTATCTGTATTACTGCTACAAGGAGAAGAGCTTACACTTTAAGAGTAATGTACGCCGAGGCAAAACAACATGTTTGGGGACGAAAAGATCACGTTCCCCCCCCCCCCCCCCCAATATAGTTCTTGCCAAAGAAGATGTGAAATTGTCTCCATATAGCTCTTTCTGGACTACATGAACGGTTTCAGAGGAAGAAAACTGCTCCATAAAGCTCTTGCTAGACAGGAGGAACTTTTCTCCCGTATAATTTTTGCTACATACGAAGAACTTCTTCAGTATATAGTTCTTGCTACATAAAAAAGAACATTTTGTTCTATAAGTTCTTGCTAGACAACAGAAACAATTACTTTTTTTCATACAGTCTTTGCTACATGAGAAATACAACTTGTTTTATATATAGCTGCTGCAGAAAAGATATAGTTCTGCATAGCCAAGAGTCATCGTTTTTTTTCTTCTGTATAGTTCTTGATATAAAAGAACAACAGCGTGTTCCATATATAGTTCTTGTTACAACAAAGGAACACTTTGTTCCATATAGTTCTTCCCAGGAACGAAGGTGAACGTGCTTGAAACATAAAGCCACGAGAAGAACTAGTACAGTATTCAACATTTCGGCTGGGTCAGTTTGCTACAGTAATTTTTCTGACTTTACAAATAGGACCTAGAAAAGCTGACTTCTCACCTGGCTCCACTACAAAGGGAAAAAACACAAATATATATCTCACTGGTCAGGCTATGGCACGCCAACAAACTTATGTACTATATGCGGTCTCCACAATCAAAAAGTCCCATTTGAAAAAAAAAAATCAACATTTTCTACGACAGATTCACGCATCGAAAGTTTTCTTCTGAAAATACGCGCATTATAAACAAGTAACACATAAATGTCTTCGAAATCACAGCGGTCTAGCTAACTCTGATGATAATAAAATGGCGAGATAGAGGAAAATAAACTGCCAGAATGAAGCAAAACCTAGAGAATAATAATAATAATAATAAACCAACAGAATAAACTTGTAGAACATACCGACAAATAATAAACTGACAGAATAATTTTTTTTTAAAAAAACTAACAGAGATCAAATGAAATCAATTTATCCCCACAACTCCAAGATCGCACACTTTACCTGCTTTTTTGTTTACCTCTAAAGATAAGAAGATACCTTATCTCACATGTTGCTGTCTACACATGACCGGTATCAAATAACAATACTGTGATTCACGTTTTACTGTTTATAAAGCGCCAATATAAAATAATGATACCTTCATCCACATTTTACTGTTCATAAAAGTGCCACTACGAAATAACGATATCTTAATTCACATTTAACTCTCTATAAAATACTAACAGATAATATGTATTCGGACATATCATATTCTAAGTCACAAAATCTCCTCGAGGCCTGGCAAAGAAAGCTGACTGTGCGCTGGTAATATTTAATTAAAAACTTTGGCACAAAGCAGTTTACATAGACCCCCAAATAACAGGTAATCTATGTATTAAGAACTGCCTCACACATGAGAATCAACGCCAAGAGAAAGCTGCTATTGTACGCAAAATTTGATTGGGTCACCGCAAAATGGCTTATGGGAAAAGGCTTTACAGGGGCGAAAGTTTAATACTTTTATACATGGTCTTTTCTTGGGTAACTAAATTCTTGCTAGTTGTAGGGTTTCTATGTACTCTGTCTGAGTAGGTCAGCTGGATTCATAGTTTTTTTAGGGGTTTTGTTGTATGCAAAGACGAGTGTCCGGAAAGGTCTCTGGTGTTCTCAAGGTCTTTGTCCTCTCAAAGATGACGGACAGAAGCATGTGAAAACTTTCTGCAATCATGTACTGGTGCCCTGGTAGTTTTCAGTTTGTGATGACGTGTCTGCATCCAGCATTACAATGTTTCCAGACAGGTATTGTTGTCTGCTGTCTAACTGACATAAGGTGAAAGTTGTCTGTTCTCTCACTGACATAAAGTGAAAGTTGTCTGTTCTCTCACTGACATAAAGTGAAAGTTGTCTGTCTTCTCACTGACATAAGGTGAAAGTTGTCTGTTCTCTCACTGACATAAAGTGAAAGTTGTCTGCCTTCTCACTGGCATAAGGTGAAGGTTGTTTGCCTTCTCACTAACATGGGGTGAAAGTTGTCTGCGTATCACTGACAGAAAGCGAAAGTTGTCTGCCCTCTCACTGAGAGAAGGTGAAAGTTGCGTGTCCTCTCACTGACAGAAGATGAACGTTGTGTGCCCTCTCACTGACAGAAGACGAAAGCTGTGTGCCCTCTCACTGAGAGAAGACGAAAGTTGTGTGCCCTCTCACTGAGAGAAGAAGAAAGTTGCGTGCCCTTTCACCGAGAGAAGGTGACAGTTGCCTGCCTTCTCACTGAGAGAATGTGAAAGCTGTCTGCCCTCTCACTGAGAGAAGGTGAAAGGTTCTGCCTTCTCACTGATAGAAAGCGAAAGTTGTGTGCTCTCTCACTGAGAGAAGGCGAAAGTTGTGTGCCCTCTCACTGAGAGAAGATGAAAGAAGTCTGCCGTCTCAATGAGAGAAAGTGAAAGTTGCCCGCCCTCTCCCTGAGAGAAGCCTGCCCTCTCACTGAGAGAAGGTGAAAGCTGTCTGTCCTCTCACTGAGAAAAGGTGACAGTTGCCTGCCCTCTCATTGAGAGAAGGTGAAAGCTGTCTGCCCTCTCACTGAGAGAATGTGAAAGCTGTCTGCCCTCTCACTGAGAGAATGTGAAAGTTGCCTGCCCTCTCACTGAGATAAAGTGAAAGCTGTCTGCCCTCTCACTGAGATAAGGTGAAAGCTGTCTGCCTTCTCACTGAGATAAGGTGAAAGCTGTCTGCCCTCTCATTGAGAGAATACGAAATTTGTCTTCTCTGATGAAAAAGCCTACCTGAAAATTATTTATTGATAATGTTTACATTAAAAAAAACCCACCAAACTTACAACCAAGCTGAATGCACTGACAACCAAGCTGAATGCACTGACAACCAAACTGAATGCACTGAAAACATACCTTGAATATAACTACTGATATCAGCATTGAATGCTTACATAGGTAGATATTTCTCCGTAAGTTGTTGACGTTATTATACAGACTCAAGAGTCTGGCGAGAAAGATCCTCTTCAATGTAAGGCTATTTTGAAGTGAAGCTCTTGAGAGCTGTGCAGATTCGGCTAAAAAATGTACAGGCTATTGTTTTTTTTCCTTCTCTTTCTCACACAAATAAAAGAATGTATCGAGATAAGAACACACTAAGGAAATTCCAGAACGCGGTTTGCCAGCCAGTAGCCACTGATCGATTTTATCGATTATTTATAGACGGTTATATAGAGATTCTTATGTCCAAAAATTCCACTAGGTAACTTCACGAGGTATGCCCACAGATACGATATTTTCAAACGGTTCCCAGACTTGAGTTATCTCGTGCCTTTGCCTCCCTGCTCGGCCACACAAGTCTGATAGACCACGTTGTGTGAGTGTGTATGCGCGCGCGACGTGTTTGTGAGTGAGCGAGTGAGAGAGAGAGAGAGAGAGAGAGAGAGAGAGAGAGAGAGAGAGAGAGAGAGAGAGAGAGAGAATATAAACAATCATCAGACTGTCTAATGCTCCATTATGGATCGAGCCGAGTCGGTTTTACGTCTGGTATCTGAAGTCAATTCAGAGGGTACTCTATTTACGTCCATTCGACTTAACGACCATTTTGACACTACGAACTTTCTATAAGATTTATGAAATAATTTTCAGTTTACGGCTAACGATACTTTATTTATGTATCCATTTATTTGTTTGTCTCAGTTAACAAAATTATATTTATTATCCGATATTTATTGCGCAATATTAATACTTAAAACATGCACTGAAGTAACGTTTAGCATTACTGTACACAGTACCAAACTGAATACACTTGTCTTAATACTAAATGATTTTCGATTGAACATCGACTTGTGAGGGGTTTGTCGAAATGAAGTTCGGTTACATACAGCTGGTGACGTATATATAAGTTTAGGCGATGTACCAACAGAGCTAGGCGATGTACCAACAAGTTTAGGCGATGTATCAACAGGGCTAGGCGATGTATCAACAGGGCTAGGCGATGTACCAACAAGTGTAGACGATGCAGAAGTAAGTGATTCATTAACAAGTGTAGGCGAGGTATCAACAAATGTAGGCGAGATAGGAGTAAGCAATGTACCAACAGGTGTAGGCGATGTACCAAAAAGTGTAGGCGATGTACCAAAAAGTGTAGGCGATGTACCAACAAGTGAAGGCGAGATGAGTGTAGGTGATGTACTGACAGACAGGTCAGCATACTTCTCCAATTTGAGAAATTCTGTTTACGCCTTCTTGTCTCCATGCCAGCTGGCGATCTGGGTGTTTTTATATATTTATCGCAATCTTCCTTTTCTTTCTGCTTGTAGTCTTCCCTTTCTTTCTGCCTGTCTTTATAGGATCTTTAGTAGTCTTATGTTTGACGACTTCTGCCTACTTGTTTATAAGCTGACAGCAAGGATGAAGGAAGTACAACTGTTTTAGAGTCAAAGATAATTAAATCTACGTAGATGAAATGAGTTCAAAGGATCCGCAACAGACATTCCTTGTACTGCCTCTAGTTACAACAAATCGATCGATTCCTGGACGTGCAAGTGATTTCCCAATTTACCCCCACCCAATCGATTTAATAAGGCACAAACAGACAGACTCAAAATGTCACGTGAGAGACGGTAGTGATGAGAAGAGAACAGCTATAGAGAACAACACACAAAGAGATGAGAAGAGAGCAGCTACAGAGAACAACACACAAAGAGATGAGAAGAGAACACCTATAGAGAACAACACACAAAGAGGTGAGAAGAGAGCAGCTATAGAGACCAACACACAAAGAGATGAGAAGAGAACAGCTATAGAGAACAACACACAAAGAGATGAGAAGAGAACAGCTATAGAGAACAACACACAAAGAGATGAGAAGAGAACAGCTATAGAGAACAACACACAAAGAGATGAGAAGAGAACACCTATAGAGAACAACACACAAAGAGATGAGAAGAAAGCAGCTATAGAGAACAACACACAAACAGATGAGAAGAGAGCAGCTATAGAAAACAACACACAAAGAGATGAGAAGAGAGCAGCTATAGAGAACAACACACAAAGAGATGAGAAGAGAACAGCTATAGAGAACAACACACAAAGAGATGAGAAGAGAGCAGCTACAGAGAACAACACACAAAGAGATGAGAACACCTACAGAGAACAACAGACAAAGAGATGAGAAGAGAGCAGCTATAAAGACCAACACACAAAGAGATGAGAAGAGAACACCTATAGAGAACAACACACAAAGAGATGAGAAGAGAACAGCTATAGAAAACAACACACAAAGAGATGAGAAGAGAGCAGCTATAGAGAACAACACACAAAGAGATGAGAAAAAAACAGCTATAGAGAACAACACACAAACAGATGAGAAGAAAACAGCTATAGAGAACAATACACAAAGAGATGAGAAGACAGCAGCTACAGAGAACAACACACAAAGAAATGAGAAGAGAGCAGCTATAGAGAACAACACATAAAGAGATAAGAAGAGAGCAGCTATAGAGAACAACACACAAAGAGATGAGAAGAGAGCAGCTACAGAGAACAACACACAAAGAGATGAGAAGAGAACACCTATAGAGAACAACACACAAAGCGATGAGAAGAGAGCAGCTATAGAGACCAACACACAAAGAGATGAGAAGAGAGCAGCTATAGAGAACAACACACAAAGAGAGAAGAGAACAGCTATAGAGAACAACACACAAAGAGATGAGAAGAGAACAGCTATAGAGAACAACACACAAAGAGATGAGAAGAGAACACCTATAGAGAACAACACACAAGAGATGAGAAGAAAGCAGCTATAGAGAACAACACACAAACAGATGAGAAGAGAGCAGCTATAGAAAACAACACACAAAGAGATGAGAAGAGAGCAGCTATAGAGAACAACACACAAAGATGAGAAGAGAACAGCTATAGAGAACAACACACAAGAGATGAGAAGAGCAGCTACAGAGAACAACACACAAAGAGATGAGAACACCTACAGAGAACAACAGACAAAGAGATGAGAAGAGAGCAGCTATAAAGACCAACACACAAGAGATGAGAAGAGAACACCTATAGAGAACAACACACAAAGAGATGAGAAGAGAACAGCTATAGAAAACAACACACAAAGAGATGAGAAGAGAGCAGCTATAGAGAACAACACACAAAGAGATGAGAAAAAAACAGCTATAGAGAACAACACACAAACAGATGAGAAGAAAACAGCTATAGAGAACAATACACAAAGAGATGAGAAGACAGCAGCTACAGAGAACAACACACAAAGAAATGAGAAGAGAGCAGCTATAGAGAACAACACATAAAGAGATAAGAAGAGAGCAGCTATAGAGAACAACACACAAAGAGATGAGAAGAGAGCAGCTACAGAGAACAACACACAAAGAGATGAGAAGAGAACACCTATAGAGAACAACACACAAAGCGATGAGAAGAGAGCAGCTATAGAGACCAACACACAAAGAGATGAGAAGAGAGCAGCTATAGAGAACAACACACAAAGAGATGAGAAGAGAACACCTATAGAGAACAACACACAAAGAGATGAGAAGAGAACAGCTATAGAGAACAACACACAAAGAGATGAGAAAAGAACAGCTATAGAGAACAACACACAAAGAGATGAGAAGAGAACAGCTATAGAGAACAACACACAAAGAGATGAGAAAAGAACAGCTATAGAGAACAACACACAAAGAGATGAGAAGAGAACAGCTATAGAGAACAACACACAAAGAGATGAGAAAAGAACAGCTATAGAGAACAACACACAAAGAGATGAGAAAAGAACAGCTATAGAGAACAACACACGAAGAGATGAGAAAAGAACAGCTATCGAGAACAACACACAAAGAGATGAGAAGAGAGCAGCTACAGAGAACAACACACAAACAGATGAGAAGAAAACAGCTATAGAGAACAACAGACAAAGAGATGAGAAGAGAGCAGCTATAGAGAACAACAGACAAAGAGATGAGAAGAGAACAGTTATAGAGAACAACACACGAACCACTGACTGAAGTGACTTAGTACTTCACAGACTTTCAACGATTTCCAATTGACTGAGACGTACTGTGTTCTAGCGACTAGACAGTTACTCGTCCTACGGCAAGTCCGAGGTTCGATTCTGTTATTCTTTTGTGTTAGTTTGCTAAAGTTTTCCTGATTTTTCACTAAACTATGTGCTACACGAAATATTTTTTCTTCTTCTTTAGTTTGTATTTCTTTTTTCTTTTTTTTTTTGGGGCTCTTCCAGACGTGTTATTTCTTAGTTTTGAGAAGACACACTTCTGATTATTTAGGGAGTTATATAATTGTTTCGTTTCTATGACACAGAGCTTCTTGTCTATACCGATAGCTATCGCACTTTTTTTTACACTTTTAACATTACCTGCTACTTAGGTATGATGCTCTCTGGCAGTGAAACGGAACAATTACATAGTTCACTATTGCCTTGTACATACGCATAATTCTCTTACCTCTTCTTGGAGTGAATCTACTTTTTCATTGTCTCTATCCTTGACATGTCCTCGTTCATCGGTGCTTTCTTCCGTTTCAAGTGATGAAATACGGTCACGGACCTTCTGGTCATGGTTGGTCTGTTTTGTATGAAACACAAGGGCAGATAATTCATCAATTGTGAGCTACTAGAATATCTTTCAAACTTTTTAGTAATGAATGTCAAGAATTTCTTAAAGATTGTAATTTTTTTTTTTGGTAAAACATTATGACTGATTCATTTCTTCATACCTTTACGCTTAAGATAAATCATGCTTTCTTCACTGCTTGCACCAAACCATGCATTATTGTTCTCTTGCAAAGTAACTAAGATCCGCCATGTTGCCAGGTTGAGGCTGGGGGAGGGGGTGGTAGGTAATACAAAACGAACAACAATTTTAACAAAAATTATGCTAAAGGCTACCACAGATGGATGACCAGCCATTAAACTGTCATATGAAGGACAGAAGACGAGAAGGACAAGCAAGGACAGCTTAGTGAAGGAAAAAAAGACGAGAAGGACAAGCAGGATAGATAAGGAAAGGAAAGAAGACGAGAAGGACAAGCAAGGACAGCTTGGTGAAGGAAAAAAGACGAGAAGGACAAGCAAGGACAGCTGGGTGAAGGAAAGAAGACGAGGACAAGCAAGGACAGCTTGGTGAAGGAAAGAAGACGAGAAGGACAAGCAAGGACAGCTTAGTGAAGGAAAAAAGACGAGAAGGACAAGCAGGATAGATAAGGAAAGGAAAGAAGACGAGAAGGACAAGCAAGGACAGCTTGGTGAAGGAAAAAAGACGAGAAGGACAAGCAAGGACAGCTTGGTGAAGGAAAGAAGACGAGGACAAGCAAGGACAGCTTGGTGAAGGAAAGAAGACAAGAAGGACAAGCAAGGACAGCATGGTGAAGGAACGAAGACGAGAAGGACAAGCAAGGACAGCTTAGTGAAGGAAAAAAGACGAGAAGGACAAGCAGGATAGATAAGGAAAGGAAAGAAGACGAGAAGGACAAGCAAGGACAGCTTGGTGAAGGAAAGAAGACGAGGACAAGCAAGGACAGCTGGGTGAAGGAAAGAAGACGAGGACAAGCAAGGACAGCTTGGTGAAGGAAAGAAGACAAGAAGAACAAGCAAGGACAGCATGGTGAAGGAACGAAGACGAGACGGACAAGCAAGGACAGCTTGGTGAAGGAAAGAAGACGAGAAGGACAAGCAAGGACAGCTTGGTGAAGGAAAGAAGACGAGAAGGACAAGCAAGGACAGCTTGGTGAAGGAAAGAAGACGAGAAGGACAAGCAAGGACAGCTGGGTGAAGGAAAGAAAACGAGGACAAGCAAGGACAGCTTGGTGAAGGAAAGAAGACGAGAAGGACAACCAAGGACAGCTTAGTGAAGGAAAGAAGACGAGAAGGACAAGCAAGGGCAGCTTGGTGAAGGAAAGAAAACGAGGACAAGCAAGGACAGCTTGGTGAAGGAAAGAAGACGAGAAGGACAAGCAAGGACAGCTTAGTGAAGGAAAGAAGACGAGAAGGACAAGCATGATAGCTTAGAAAAGGAAAGAAGATAAGACGAACAAGCAAGGGCATCCTGGCGAAGAACGGTTTGGTGAAATGAACAGCGAGCAACACAGGCAAGGCGCAGTATACAGGCTGTCTGCAGATCGTGAGAAGTGGAGAGAGAATCCGCTGTTGCCTTAGACGGTCATTGCTTTACTGGTTACAGCTCCGAGAACATGCATTTAAACAACAAGAGGAATTCTATCTAATGTGGCATGCATGCATTAACATGCAGTGATATATTCAATACTTTCACAATAAAGCTTTGTGACATATGATACATGCAACAATACACAACTTTCAGTATAACATAAGAAAGCAAGTAGCCGCCCTTTAGCTAACTTTCTTGCCAACATTCACATCTGAAACAAAACTCCGCGCTTCTAAACTGATGGAAGTTAAAGGAGTTTCCATATGTCCATGTACTTTGATAACATCCAATGTTCTGACCTCTTAAAACGTATCAGTAACTCTGGTAACGTTTCATTCACCAGATGCCGTATTGAAAGGCATTTGTGAATCTTTGTTCCAATTCCCTTTGCAATCCTATCACCTGCCGTGCCACCTTGTCTTAAACTGTATCATGCCATAATTATCGACTTATTGACACTATACGAAACAAATAAGTGAGGAAATACGTGAAAAAGCACAAACACCCCCCCCCCCCGGCCCTTTCCATCTTAAATAATACCTTTACCTTTGCCGATTTTGGTGTTGAAGTTGCAGAAACAGATCCGAAACTTGGATCTTCACTTGAAATTTGATTAGCTTCTGAGACGGAGTTCCAGTTGTCTGATGGTGTCTCCTGGCTCCAGGAGACTTGTATAGACTGGTCTAAACTGTCCAAGTCATCAGATGTTGGAGGAGTTAGTTTTTCTGAATGCTTCATCTCATCTCCGTCAAATGAGCTTTGCATACGTAAGATCTCTGTTGGACGACCGCCTACGGGTGCCTGCTTGGGCTTATTTTCAACAACTGACTTCAGTTTTTCAGCAATGGAGCTAACAGAGGAAGGAGAATCTGTTTGGAATTGAAAAACTTCAGATGACGATAAAGGGGCACCATTATCCATGCCACTATCACAACTTGCAGTATGATTGGCTGATGCAGGTATGTCACTGGAAACGTGTGGCCCAGATTCCGTTATTGAGCTGGAGGTGAGAGATGTCCCGATATATTCAGGGGAAGGAGTTTCTGAGTCTATAAATCTCGGTGACGAAGCTGACGTTTCCCAAGTCTTTGCCATTAACCTTGGACTGTCCAATGATTGGGACGTGCTTGTGGCTCTCGATCGTTCTGCCCCGGACACGGACGACAGCATCTCACCGCTCCATGTTGGTCTAGGAATCGAGTCTGTTCTGGGCGGAGGTATTTTACGGGGCAGTTCAAGTGATATATCACAAGCATTCCCATCCGCATTTGTATGATGATCTAATGGTCTTGAGAACTGGAACACTAGATTTGGATCCTTCATCCATGCAGGTATCGATTCCGGGTCGATATCCGAAGAAGCTTCAAAAACCGGGAGACTATCGTAAAATAAACCTCCGGGTACAAACAAAGGAGACACCCCTCTCTTGTACAAAGCCATGGCTGCGAAGTAGTCCATGTAAGCAGACTCAGGGTGATAATGTTTGCGGAAAACACTGGGACTTAGCTGGGCACTGTCCAGAGCCAACTGCCTGCTCCTCTCATATATCTCACTAACCTTATTCTGGTACTGCTTGATCTGCTCTGTTAGTTTCTGAAAATCAACATGCCAACATGCAGTGAGAACATGAAGCATGCAACATACATAAGTAACGAGTACAGAAAGGAAGGGTCAAAGTGCAGCTGCTATATTTTTTTCACGTATATTTCTGAAAACATATAACGCACATGATAAACATGACATGCCTTCAAGAAAGGGTAGACCAACGTACAGTTTCTATATACACCATGGATCCACAGCGTTATGCCTTTGACATCCATTTCCATTAAGGACAAATTTCAATTTATGTACAAATTCATTAGTTTTTTTTTAAAATTTAACTAAAATGGTTAGTACACTGGTCTCTCATGGCGAAGGTCGGGGTTTCTAATCCGGCCGGGGGCACCCCAGTCACCCAGTCACCCAGCTGTAGAAGTGGGTACCCGACTTCTTCTGGAGTTGGGGAAGGAAAGGCAGCCAGGTGTGATACTGACCATATCACCCTCTAGTGTGTGCTGACAGGTCAAGGAAAATATGGGCACTACCACCATATCCCTATGTGCCTCTAGGGCATGACAGGATTATCTTTACCTTGACCTCTTTACTTTCATTATTATTATTGTTTATTATTATTATTATTATTATTATTATATGCTCCTGTTGTTGTTACGCAACAGAAAGATCCCAACGTTTCTTTCTCAGACGTTTCCATATTTAACCATAAAAAAGGGTTCCTGTTTACATTTTCTTTTCCATGCATGAAAACAGTACCCGCTGAAAACAACATCACTACACCAGTCAGGGATAAGAGTTCTTTCAAGACTGTTGCAAGCTACGGATCTTGTTTTATTGTTAACACAGATCTGAAATTATTTGCAGTAAACACAAACGTTTTAGTCGCTGAAAACATTTTTTTTTCTTTCCTACGAACATTTCATGAAACTAACTATTCTCGGATGTTGCTATATAACCATCCGCTCAATAAGTTAAATGGCATGAATATCAGTTATATGGCATTATTATCATTTAAATCATATGATCAGTTAATTGGCATGAATATCAGTTGGATGGCATGAATATCAATTACATAGCATGAATATCAGTTAAATGACATGAATATCAGTTAAATGGCATAAATATCAGTTAAATGGCGTGAATATCAATTACATGGCATGATCAGTTAAATGGCATGAATATCAATTACATGGCATGATCAGTTAAATGGCATAAATATCAGTTAAATGGCATGAATATCAATTACATGGCATGATCAGTTAAATGGCATGAATATCAGTTAAATGGCATGAATATCAATTACATGGCATGAATATCAGTCTCAAGCAGACAGAAACAATGAAGGTTACGTTGACCAACCAATCAGCTACAGTAGCAATAGTATTTTTTGTTCTATCTTCCTGGAATTGCCAGCAAGATGTTCTTTGCAGCTGATGCAATGAAAACGTTGAAACACAGAATGGAGAATACGTTATGGCGGATATTTTTTACAGCCTAGCTAAAAAAAAAAAAAAACAGGCGTCATGCAATTTTTTTTTTCTTTTTGCAGATCCGCTTGACATGGAGACCGTAACGATCCACGACCCTCTTAACCAGGTTAGACCTCTTACCGGGGGCACCAATAGAGAAGTGGGACAGGATCCGGATCGGCTATGGCCCACCAGGCTGATGCAAAGCAGTCCACCTACGGGGTCACTTACCGCCATCTGTTAGAACGTTGTAACCCTCAACCAACAACTGGACCTATCAAATGACTGCGGATACGCTCTATGCCAGACTTACATTCTCAGTGACTCAAGTTCAAATAACGCAAAAACAAATAATAACAAACAGCCAATCTGGCACATACATACATTTCTGTCTGAGATCTGCTGCTTTAGCGCCCCCACGCTAGAGGCTGTCACAGGAGATTCCTGGAGCTTGCGCTGCGCCTCATCAATGGCCGCCGCCAGATAAGCAATCTCCGCCTCATACCTCTCCTGCTGAGAGACAGCCAACTTCAGGCTTTCCCACTGGTCCGAGGCTGATGTCTCCAGTAATGTTATCTCTTTCATGAGATGACCTGCTGGGGTTAAAGTCGGCTCCTCTGATGAGGATGAGGAGTCGTGGATGATCTCTGTCTGACTCTCCCGCGGATGCTCAGCCACAAGTTGGTCAGCCTGAGCGCGAGTGCTCACGACATCCTGCAGGATTCGCTGGGGGATATGTCATAAAAACTGACAACTTGACAACCAATGACAAAGTGTGATGTCTGTTTTGTGACAGCTGTGAATCTGATGTTTGAATTAACTGCAGTATCACTGACCAATCACAGAGGGAGGGCGAGAAGAGAGAGAGAAAGATATGTGTATATATATAAAAACCACAGACACACTCTAACCAACCATCATATGTCACATTCCAGTTATGATGATGATGATGATGTATAGAAATGTTAAGTTTCTTATTTATCATTAACAGTAATCAACAGAACTGATCATCGGTGGTTGCACACTTTGGGATACACCAGGGACGAGATTGGAATGAATACATACATACATACATGCGTGCGTGAGTAAGTCCGTCCGTCCGTCCGTCCGTCCGTCCGTCCGTGCGTGCGTGCGTGCGTGCGTGCGTGCGTGCGTGCGTGCGTGCGTGCGTCCGTCCATACATACATACATACATACATACATACATACATACATACATACATACATACATACACACACACATACATACACACATACATACATACACACACACATGTCTAGACGATTCAGGCACAACGCTCGCTCACAAAATTCTCACTTTACCACTCGGTATGGTAATGAGTTATTGATCACGTGACCAGAGAGTTAGACAAACGGGACGCTTATGTTCTGGCTAGGACAGTTATTGTTCGTTCTGGTAAATGACGACCATGCATAACTGTGTTTGAGTGAGCCAAATGTCTCTGCAGTAAAAAGAGCAGATGTGTATTTCAGTTATTAAAAGGTCGTGAGTACGATTCTTTCGTCAGCTAAGATCTCAAAATACTGCTCAGCCGCCTCGTTCGTGTAAGTCAAAATTGTCAGTGATTGTCAGTGTCAGGTGATGTCATTGTGATACTTGGTATCCCCAGTCGTAAGTAGTATGTGTTAGTGAATCACACGTAGGAATCGTTTAATGGGAGAAATATTATATCAGCAGATCACCTACTGCTTGAGAGGATGGAGACGTTACAATGTTAAAGCTCTGATATATACATGCAGATGTTAATTGAGTCTTGAGCCAGGAAGGAATTGACGTAATGTACTTTTACTATGAGGCTCCTAGGTAACGTGTTATATGCTTGCAGGGGGAGAACCATGTGAGATGTTAGCGATACTATTTTGAATCTTAGGTTGTCATGTAACCTGATAAAAGTATATTTTTATATGAGATGTTAAGATGTTCTTGTGAGCTGTCATTTAAGGCAGCTCTTACGGTAACTAAGGAGATACACAGAACTACATATCATAAACTGTATAACATGCTTGTGCATGACCTGAGTAGGCATAATTATTGAGCACATACAGTCTTGTTTCTGTAATAAATAGTTTGGGTTGGAATTTATATACATGTTGTTGGATTTATGATTTGTCTGTTAGAGATGAACGACATGATGGTATTCAGAAACGGTCACTGTCGGGACACTATATGATCACAGGGTAGTGGACTCAGGCAAGAGGAGGTCCCATAAAAGAAAGGAACCTGGGTGGAGAGATAGTTTGGGGAGGGGGGGAAGCAGTAAGAGGGGGGGGGTGCACGGAAGCTGTAAGATGGGCGCCACATCATACTGTAGGTTAAAGATTAGCCGTGCTCCCAGTTTAGTATAAAAAGGGTTGGGTGGTTAGGTTGTGAATAAAAAGGAGAAGATAGAGATTTTCGCCCGGCCACAGAGTGGTTGTCACATGCCCATATCCAGTATGATAACTTGTAAGACCCCCGGGACAATGGTCCACTTTAACAAAGGTTAAAGTTGGGGGCTAAGTGTAAAGTAATACACATAATTAATAACCCTAAGAAATAACAAAAAGACCCCAAAAGATATAAACGATTAAATAATTTCTTACACTACACAGAACAACATAAGCCGAACAGAACTCATAATCCGCTCCTATCCTATGTCAAATAAAACTTAGATCAATCAGTTCTGGCGTTCCTGTTCTATGTTAAACTTTTATTCAATACAAAGAACATTTATTATTAATTTTATACACTGAAAATAACTCGTTGAGGATAGGTATAATCTTGTGTATTAAATTATGTTTTATAAATTTCACATCGACATCAGATTAAAAGGGAGAACAGAATATGAAAAAAAAAAAACACCAACTGGAAAATGAGCCAGATTATTTCAAATTAAGCTGTTACTAATTTGGGTTTTACAACAACAGTTCACTTTTTAAAAAACTGCCCATAAGCATTAACAGGAAGTTTATTTAGACGTACACTCAGCTTTCATCTTTACAACTTTCCTATAATCCTACACAACACTGTGGTTTTTTATGGTATGCACCCGTCTATGAATAGCCCTGTCACACATTAGAAGATTGCCAGTTTGGCTGTGATGAAAAAGCTAACAAAAAATACTACGTTTTGGCATAACCAATGTATACAAATTCCTTACCTTGGCTGTAGTCCGTACTGGGTCTGGCAAACACTCTTCACGTCTATCCACAAAGAAATCTGCCCATTTTTCAGATTCACATTTCAAATCAATACAAAGAGAAATATCCAGACGATCAATAGTGCCATCGCCAGCCATTTTTTCGGTCTCTTTACCGCAAACCAGCTGTTCTGGCTCGATATTTTCCATGTGGCTCTCAGAACAATGAACATGGCCAGGTTGCACAGTCTCTAGAAAACCATCCTTTTCAGAAACGTCAAGTTTTTGCAAGTCCCTGGCTTCAAGAAGATCGACGCTGTTCTCGTTAAGAATCTGTTCCGTGGTTGTCTCAAATACGTGGTCAATGTATGAAGTTAGATTATTTTTGTCGTTATTCGCTGTATCTTCAGTGTCATCTAACTCTGCGTCGTCGGTTTTACGTGGTTTCTCCGTGTCGTAGTTTGCATATAGGCCTTTCGATGAAATCTCCATAGATTTCGTATCATCATCTTCTTCAGCCTTAATGTCTGAAACAATATCACTTCTCACAGACCGATGTCCTGCTTCATCAGTGTCACCGCTGGACCGAGTCCCAGACACTTGTTTCGTGTCTGGCTCAACAACGCTCGCTCTCTCGGTTATTGCGACCACGCCTCTCGTGTTACCGGAAGTGCAATCTCGTGTCTCACCAAACGACCCTGTGACATTTCCAGCAGCTTCTGGCGTTTGTGCCTCTTTCCTTTTATGTTTGTTTTTCTTCTTTTTGTGTTTCTTTTTCTTTAAATCTGATCGTGTTTCTTTCTTTTCGGAACTGGTCAAAGCTAACGATGCATCTACTGCTACTGAAGAGCTGTTAGCGATCGAGTTATCTCGAGGCTGATCTGATCCGCTATCTCTGGATTCTGGAATGTCACGTGCTCTAGTTTCGGAGACAGCAGAAAATAGATCTTGGTGAGGCGGAAGGATATCAATAACATCAAACTTCATTTCAGGTCCTTCGACTACCAAAACCTGGCCTCCGCTTGGCGACTCACTGCCCATTGAAGCCACAGGTCTGGAGAATGTTAGAACTTTCACAGTTTCCTCTTGGATGAAATTTTCCTGTCTTTCAATTTCATGTTCCATGGCCACATCAAAGCCTTGTATTGAAGCGTCTTGAGCCTCTAGAACGACTCTAAAAGATGTCGAGTTATCTTCCGATCCCTCTGATATCTCCTTTTCAATAATATTCTTGGCAGAGTTATCAGTTTCATTTTCTCTTCTTTTGTCTTGAATTCTGTTTTCATTAAATTCGCCGCCATCTATTTCTCTGCTTCTTTCGTCGACATCTATGAAACGTCCATGCAATTCTTCACTTTCTTCAACTTCGCCATTTTCTTTCTTTATATCTTTATATTCACCCTCTCCTGGTTCTACAATTTCTGTATCCTTCTTGCTGACATTGTCTTCTTGTTTTCTCATATTTATCACGCTATCTCTATTCTTTTTAACTTCACAGTTTTTATCTTCTATTTTGGCCATGTTACCTTTCAGAGTTCTATCTTTATCTTCATCTTCGTGTCTTTCACCATCTTCACCATCACTTCCTTCCTTATCTTTCTCATCATTTGTAACTTGCACATCGCTATCTTCATCCTTAAACCTCACATCACCTACACTGATGTCAACAACAACTGAAGCGTCTCTGACGTTTTGGCTTGCATTTCTCTGACCGTTCATTCTCCCTTCATTTTCGTCGTCGTCATTGTCGTCAATTTCGGAGCTGACACTCCCCACATCTTTCATTTTCCTCCATGTATCATCTGCTTCATCATCAGCTGTTTTAAATGTTTTTATTTCCAGGCTGTCACAAGCTTCTTCTTCACTTTCATCATCCCATTTTACATCGTCACTATTTTCAGTTTTCCATCCGCCATAATTAATTGTATCATCTACCTTGATAACTGCACTGTCGTCTTTTATCTCCTTCTTATCATGTTCATCGTAGTGTTCCTCATCAGCTTCATTTTCATCATCGCTTTCCCATTTGACATCGCCAATATCTTCAATTTTCCATCCTACATCAGTATCTGTGTCAACTTGTTCGATAGTTGGAGCACTTGTTCTTATTTCTTGGCTCTTATCAGCTTCATCGCTGTGTCCTTCATCAGCTTCATTTTCATCATCATTTCCCCATTTAACATTGCCAATATCTTCATTCGTCCATCTGACATCGTTAAGTGTGTCATCTACTTCGATAACTGCAGCTTTGTCTGCTACCTCTCGGCTATTATCAGCCTGATCAACTTTTACTTCATCGGTTTCATTTTCATCATCGCTTTCCCATTTAACATCGCCGATGACTTCAACTCTCCATTCATCAACATCTGGTTTCTTACCTGTCTCGATTACTGTATCATAGTCCTTATTCCCTGTCCGCTTGTCATCATCATCATGTTGCTCTTCATCACGTTGTGCTTCATCAGTTTCTTTCTCATCATGGCTTCCCCATGTAATATCGCCGATATCTTCAGCTCTCCATGTTTCCTTATCTATTTCTTTATCTATGTGGAAACCTGAAATTTTGTTTGTTATTTCTTCACTACTTTCAGCCTGATAGTTTTCAACTAATTCACCATTATTTTTATCATCGCCTTTTCCTTTCACATCGCTGAAATCTTCAACTTTTCGCCCGACATAGTCTCCTCTGTTATCTGTTTCGATAACTGCGGTACTGTCTTTAATTTTCTGGCTCATATCAACGTTATCGTTCTTTGCTACTTCATATTCATTTTCATCATCACTTTCCCATTTGATATCGCCAATATCTTCAATTCTCCACTCATCAACATATGATTTCTTACACATCTCGATTCCTGCCGCATAATCTGTAATCTCTGCCCTCTTGTTGTCTTCATCTTTTTGTCCTTCACCTGCAGCATAATCTGTAATCTTTGCCCTATTGTCGTCTTCATCATTTTGTTCTTCATCTGCAGCATAATCTGTAATCTCCGCCCTCTTGTCGCCTTCATCTTTTTGTTCTTCACCTGCAGCATAATGTGTAATCTCTGCCCTCTTGTTGTCTTCATCTTTTTGTTCTTCATCTGCAGCATAATCTGTAATCTCCGCCCTCTTGTCGTCTTCATCTTTTTGTTCTTCACCTGCAGCATAATGTGTAATCTCTGCCCTCTTGTCGTCCTCATCTCTTTGCCTTTCACCTGCAGCATAATCTGTAATCTCCACTCTCTTGTCGTCTTCATCTTTTTGTTCTTCACCTGCAGCATAATCTGTAATCTCCGAGCTCTTGTCGTCTTCATCTCTTTGCCCTTCACCTGCAACATAATCTGTAATCTCCGCCCTCTTGTCGTCTTCATCTTTTTGTTCTTCACCTGCAGCATAATCTGTAATCTCCGGGCTCTTGTCGTCTTCATCTCTTTGCCCTTCATCTGCAGCATAATCTGTAATCTCCGCCCTCTTGTCGTCTTCATCTTTTTGTCCTTCACCTGCAGCATACTCTATAATCTCTGGTCTCTTGTCGTCTTCATCTTTTTGTCCTTCACCTGCAGCATAATCTGTAATCTCCGCCCTCTTGTTATCTTCATCTTTTTGCCCTTCACCTGCAGCATAATCTGTAATCTCCGCCCTCTTGTCGTCTTCATCTCTTTGCCCTTCACCTGCAGCATAATCTGTAATCTCTGGTCTCTTGTCGTCTTCATCTCTTTGCCCTTCATCTGCAGTATAATCTGTAATCTCCGCCTTCTTGTCGTATTCATCTTTTTGTTCTTCACCTGCAGCATAATCTGTAATTTCCACCCTCTTGTCGTCTTCATCTTTTTGTCCTTCACCTGCAGCATAATCTGTAATCTCTGGTCTCTTGTCGTCTTCATCTTTTTGTCCTTCACCTGCAGCATAATCTGTAATCTCTGGTCTCTTGTCGTCTTCATCTTCTTGTCCTTCACCTGCAGCATAATCTGTAATCTCTGGTCTCTTGTCGTCTTCATCTTTTTGTCCTTCACCTGCAGCATAATCTGTAATCTCCCCCCTTTTGTCGTCTTCATCTTTTTGTCCTTCACCTGCAGCATAATCTGTAATCTCCCCCCTTTTGTCGTCTTCATCTTTTTGTTCTTCACCTGCAGCATAATATGTTATCACCGGCATCTTGTCGTTTTCATCTTTTTGTTCTTCACCAGTGTCTTTCTCTTCATCGTTTCCCCATTTCATATCGCCGGCATCATCAACTTTCCATGGAAAATCTTCAACGTTGTCTACTTCATTCATTACAGCATTGTCTCTTATCTCTTCGTTCTCATCAGCTCTGTCGTTTTGTTCTTCATCAGCTTCTTTTTCACCATCACTTTCCCATTTCACATCGCCGATATCATCAACTCCCCATACCTCATTATCTCTGCTCTTATCAATCACGATACTCGAAGCTTCATCTCTGTTCTTATCAGTCCGACTGCTTTCGATTGCGTCATCGTCACTTTCCCATTCTATATTGCCGATATCATCGATTTTCCACCCAACATCATCATCTTTCTTATCGATTTCGATAACTTTGGCACTGTCTTTTAACTCAGTTCTCTTATCATCAGCTTCATCTGCTTGTGTTTTATTAGTTTTATTTTCATTATCTTCTCCCCATTTCACATCATCGACATCATGAAACCGGCTGGGTAAATCATCAGTTTTCTTATCTATTTCGACAACTTCATCTTTGTCTTTCATTTCTATCCATTTACTGGCTTCATAGTTTCGTACTTCGCCTTCGTCTTCCCATTTCACATCGCCATTATCTTCAAGTCTCCACTCTTCATTATCTATTTTCTTATCACTCTGGGTAACTAAAGAATCGTCTCTTGTTTCTTTGTTCTTATTAAACTGACTGCTTTCCAGTTTCACATCGCTGGCGTCTTCAACTCTCAACCCCTCGTTGTCATCTTTGCCTATTTCATCGATGATTATACCATTGTCTCTTATCTCTTGACACTTATCAAGTCCATTAGTTTGTACTTTATCACCTTCACTTTCGTCATCGCTTTCCCATTTTACATCACCGATGTCTTCAACTCTCCATTCAACATCATCACCTTTGTCATATATTTCAATAACCGCAGCACTGTCTTTCATTTCAACCCTCTTATCAGCGTCATCGTTTTGTCCTACATCAACTTCTTTTTCATCGTCGCTTTCCCAGTTCAAATCACCGTTATCTTCTACTTTCCATCCAGCATCATCTGCTCTCTTATCTATTTCAATAACTTCAGCATTATCATCTATCTCCCGGCTCTTGTCAGCCTGATCAATCCTCTTCTCTTCGTGTTTGCTTCCATCCACATCGCCAACATCTTCAAGTTTTCGCCAGACATCATCAGCTTTCTTAAGTATTTCGACAACTGAAGACTTGTCTCTTGCCTCTTGCATATTTTCCGCCTGATCGCTTTTTGTTTCTTCTTCTCCATTTTCTTCACCGCTTTCCCATTTCACACCCCCGATATCTTCAGATTTCCATACCTCGTTTTCTGCACTGTCGTCGGCCGCTGAAACTTCACCATCTTTGTCTGCATCTTCTGGTTCGTTCAGAAGTTCTTCGATGTTGGCAGTTATACCAAGAAAGACAGCGTCCTCGTCTTCGTGGCAATGCCTGTGTGTCAGAGGTCTGCTAGGGATAAGTTCAGCCTCCACTGTCGCATGTTTTGGTCCCACACAAGCAACAACCTGGCCATCGCCGCCCATGTTAGCTTCAATTCTCTCCTCATTCAATAACCCATACGTTTTCTCGTCCTCTCTATGGAGTAGTACTCTTCTATCAATCTCACTTTCAAATATAGCATATGGCCGCCTGTCTGTTACTGTGTTATCTTTCTGACGCTCAGGTAAGATTTTATTTCCTGCTCCGGAAAGTTTCACAGGTGCTAGCTTAGCAGGTGCCTGGACGTCCAGGAATGACTCAGATCTGTCTACAGTTATGTCCTGCTTTCTAATGACCTCTGAATCTGATGCACTGTCTGCTGTCTCAGTTGCACCAAGTTCGTTTTTCATATCAATTTCTTCTTCCTGAGAGCTGGCAACATCGACTATATCTTCGATTTGCTGTCTGGTTTGTATATTTTCGCTGAGCACACAAAAGTCGTTGTCATCTGCACCTGTTATTGTACTGTCCAAAATATCCACAAACTTGGTGCTGGAAACCCCAGTAAGCTCCCCTGTTTGTTCTCCTACTGCTAGATATTGCTGGATTTCTTTCTCTTCTTTATAACTTTTATCTCTCGTAGTGTCTGCTGGCTCAAGTTCTTGGCTGTCCATGTTTAAGTCCTTTTCAAGAGCGATTATTTGAGATTCTTCACTGGATTTAAAAGGCATCCTACCTGCCTCAAGTCTGTCCGCTTCTAGTATGTTTGCTTCTAGTTTGTCTACCTCAAGTTTTTCTGCTTCGAGTCTGTCTATGTCTACCGCCACTTCGTCTGCTTCCAGTTCTTCTACCTCTATTTTATGTGCCTCCAGTTTGTCTGTTTCTAATTTGTCTACCTTCATTTTGTCTGCCTTCAATTTGTCTGTTTCTAGTTTGTCTACTTTCAGTCTGTCTGCCTCTAGTTTGGCTGTATTATCCTCCAGGTCAATCTTCACACCGATGTCCTCGAGAGTTTGCTCATGTCTATTATCAAGTTTATGCGTCTCATGTTCAGCAATTACTCCAACTGAATCAATGCCAACCCTACTGGTTTCTCTATCGACATTAGTGTCTGGGTCACCATCAACAGAGATACTGCTATGTTCATCAGTTGAATTACTTTGTATGTCGACTGAGGCACCTACATGTTTATCATCCCCTGCTTGTGATGAAGAATGAGATACGTCGAAATAGCTTCCGATATCTTCCAGATCTTCAAAACTAACGTCCACGCTGCCGGAATCTCCAGACATGTTGGGTTCCGAGCTGTCAGCATCTGCTAATGGCGGTTCAAGTTTGTTTGCACCGAAGCGCTTCCTCTTGTGACCTTTACCTTTCCTTTTGACCTTCCTAGAAAGATCATGGTGCGTGTCTGTGTTATCCACATTGGCAGACACATCCACTGGACATTTTTCATCTAACGGTTTTTCCAACGAATCTCCGACAGCAATTAATGGATCGACTAGCGCTGCTGTGACATCGCCTTCGCTACCATTGTTCACCTTCGACTTCGCCTCACCTGGCGATTTGGTGAATCTTCTGTGCGGTTTCAGGATCCGTCTATGTCCAGCAGTGTACATATTCAGCAAAAATCCTCCAGATTCATCTGAATGTAGAAAATCTTCCATGTGCCCCAGAGACCGGACGTCAGTTCCTTCTAAAATTCGAGATATGAACTCATCAGCATTGATTCTTTCATCTGCTGACCCTCGGTGAGTTGAGTTTTCCTCAACTTGAAGACCTTCAGATACATTTTCTGCTGAGGTATCCTGCTCTTCTCTTGTCTGATTTATAAAAAAACCAAAACTGTCATCATATGGCTCCGCTAATTCTCCAGACTCTTTTTCATTATCTTTTGGACCTGTACCGTCATTATCAGTATCGTTTATATTATCACCCTGATGTTCTGTCGTCGAGGGATTTCTGTTTTTCGTATCAGCTTCTTCTCCGATGAAGGATGGTATATCTTCATTACCAGCCCTTTCACTTGCTGGTTTAGTAATCCCTACATCTTCTTGTTTACTGGTGATTTTTAACATGTGTTGCAATGCAGGGTAAGCTGGGGTTGTTTTGTCGCCATTTTCAGTATCTGACTGAGCAGACACAGTGCCTAAGGTGGACTCTCCAAAGAGATGGCTACTGACAATGTTAAATGGCTTATCAGCTTCGACTTTTCCGAGATCGATTTCTTCTGATACTCTCTCCCGAGCTTTGGCATCCAAAGTTGTTGCTACTTCACCATTGGCGTCATTATCTACTTCTGTAGATACTTCATCGGTGAAACTGTCATCTACAGTTGTAGATATTTCAACGCTGACACTATCATCTACAGTTGTAGATACTTCACCGCTGATACCATCATCCAAAGCTGTCGATACTTCACCACTGACACTATTATCTACAGTTGTAGATACTTCACCGCTGATACTGTCATCTACAGTGGTAGATACGTCATCGCTGACATTGTTATCTACAGCTGTAGACACTTCACCACTGACACTATCATCTACAAAAGCTGGAGATACGTCACTGCTGACATTGTTATCTACAGTTGTAGATACTTCACCACTGACATTATCATCTACAGTTGTAGATACTTCACCACTGACACTATCATCTACAGTTGTAGATACTTCACCACTGACACTGTCATCTACAGTTGTAGATACTTCATCACTGACACTATCATCTACAATTGTAGATACTTCACCACTGACACTATCATCTACATTTGTTGATAAGTCACTGCTAACACCATCTACAAAAGCTGAAGGTACATTCCTGTCAACCGCCAAAGCTTTGTCCTTCTTATTTCTGGCTTTCTTCTTCCTCCTTCTCGATGTCACCAAAATGAAACCGTCCTCGTCTTCGTCAGCAGATCCTGCCTTCTGCGGGGAGATATCTGCTCCAGGCTCACTTGATATCGCTGGCTCCTGTTTCTCTAATTTTGATTCCGGAGTCACGTGGGTGCCTGTTGAGATAGTGTTCGAACTTGAAACACGGTCTGGCCGAATACTGTCAGCTCTTTGCTGAACGTCCGTGAACTCTTCATGGTGCTCACACACGTGCGCTGGCACGGCTTCATCCTCTGACATGTACCTCGCTGTGTTATCAGCCTTGCTGATAACTGGTCCAGATATATTGTTACTCCCGAGGTTTTCTGACTCAGTAATTTCCCCTTGACCTTTATCTTTAATATTCCAGCTGTCATTGCTTTCAGGCATATTTTCAATATCTGATATTTCCTGTTCAGTAACTCCAAGACTTTGTTTGTCACAGACTTTATCAATGTTCTCTGATGAACTGTCCGGACTGACTACTGCCATTCTATCTTTGTGTGTCACGTGACTGTGATCTTGATTAGCACATTCGCTGAAAACTTCAGGCAATTCAGGCTCCGATTTTTTGTGAAGTACTGTACTGTCACTTTCATGAACTGAATTAATATCTTGACTGCTCTCCATATCATTCTGAACTGGACTCTCATCTTCAGTCTTGCCCTGTACCCTGTTATTATCGTTATGAAAGTGTACTGTACCTGTGTCATCAATACTTTCAGAATGTGACTCCTTCACACCCGAGATGATATCACCCTCAGCGTGAACAAATCTTATTTCTTCTTGAGAAGGTCTGAAGCGGTAACGATCTTTTCTTTCATCATCCCTGTGTGACACAGAGCCACTCTTACAGTCGTCTCTGTTCTTATTTGACACATTAAAATATGCACTGCTTCCTTCGAGTATTTTCCGCTGGTCAATATTCACAGATTGGTCTAGTCTTAAAACTGTATCACTTTCAGACTGCATATCAAGCAGATCTTCTTGAGATGGTCGCAGGCTATAACTACTATCCGTCATCTTTGTGTTGTCTGGGATAAATAGTTCTTTCCTGTCCTCTGCATTGCTTAGTTTCTCACCTGATTTGATGTCAAAGTCCTGAACAACGGCTTCCGAGTTTGGGTTACTTAGAAAGAATTGCCGATGACTCCGCGGCTCTGACTTTGCGTGCGGCCCACGGCCCAGACTCGCAATATTATACGAGACTTTAAACAAAGCTTTTCTGTCCGCTTGATCGGCTTGACTGAGTTCATGAGAGTCATCAGCCAAAGATAATTTTGGGTCTTCTAGGGCACCTGAAACATCTGGTTCAAAGTTAAGTGTTGTTATGGAATCTCTCGACATGTTTGGTCCTGAATCCGGTTTCTTGGCCGGATCTTTGTCGACTATGAAAGCATTTTTGCTATTAGCTGCATGTGTCTCTGCAAAATTATTGGTAACTTTAACATCTGTGCCAGAGTCATCTTGATAAAGTGTGACGTACGTAGTTTCTCTAGAAGGTGAAGGAGAGACCAAGAAGTGTGCCTCAGATCGTTCTAGAAAGGAGTCACTGGCGTCACTGGCATATAAAGAGTCACCTGTCTCTATAAATGTATCGTTTGAGTCACTGGTAATCATAGTATCACTGGACATGTCAGCACTCCAGTAGTCAGTGGAATCATCGCTGGACTTGTTCAGATATGGATTTAACAGAAGCTCAGACCTGTACAAGCCAGTACTGTTTCTCTGGCTGCCTACATCATCCGTCTCCACTGTTTTTCCCCAGACAATGTTCACCTCAGACTTTTGTAATGGCTCCACTCCTTCGCTTCGATCTGAACCAACAGTGATATTTAAGTATGATGTGTGCTTGGCTTCAAGCCCGGACAGGTCGTCCTTGTCGACTTCGACAGTTTTCCTTCTCTGAAGATGTCTGTTAGATACCTGCATCTTCCTGCCATCCTCATCAATACTGAAAGATCTCTCAAATTTATGAAAGACACCAGCGCCACCTCGCCCCCCATCTTCCTTGTCATCATTGTTTCTTCTGTCTTTAGTCGCAGTAACAACATCTGATGTTGGACAAAGACGAACATCCCTAGATGTGACATATCCCTGGTTATCAGAGAGTTGGTTATGATCCATCTCCAATTTGTATGGACTCGGTACACTGAAGGCATGAAAGTTGGGATCTGCCGTACGTTTGTCTTCTTTGTCTAAATCTTCGGCCAAGTTTTCTTCAGCCCCTTCGTCGCCACATACATCGACCACCTTCTCTTCTGTGTCTTTGTTATTTCTTCTTTCTTTATTGGAGCTGTCACTCATCACCTGCAAAGGCATGTAATGCTCAGCAGAGCCTTCTGAGTCACTGCCAAGATGGGATCTTATAAAATGAATACTTTCTGGATTCGAGACCTTTGTATCAGGCCACGCCCCACTGCTGTCTGCTAAACGAGGGGTGGGCGTGGCCTGCAGTTCGGACACATTGGCTCCACTGTCATCATGATCATCATCGGCTACAGTTAGGACGTGTGTTACTTCGTCAACGTCATCATTTCTTACAGGCTCGCGGTTATCCGAATCGTTATGATATGTATCTTTTGTTAACACGGGCAGGGGTGGAGCATCAAGATCCCTTGTATCACTCACACTAGCACCAACTTCTGGCAAGAAATGATGACGTTTGTGTATGATAACAGGTCTTTTAAATAGCCCGGCATAAGTTTCATTCTCGTCGCCGCTGGCCTCTATCACAAATTCACGTCTATCTACACGAGCACTACAATCTCCAGCAATATCCATTTTGAATTCCTAGGTCGTAGACACAATTTGGGTATTCTATAACTAGTATAAAATCCATGAAAAGTTCAAGTAAAAAGAGACCCTGTTTTGTAGTCACTCTCGCGGTCTATATGAACAAACAACTGTGTGCATAATGTAGCACTAACCAGTAATGAACACTTGAAACAGTAAAACCTCTAAATGCGACACGCCTACAACGCTTTTACAATTGCCTGAATCACACTAATCCACCTAATGAATGAATAATCATGTGTTTTCTCGTGAACTTCACGGCCAGTCCTTTAAATAAAACCTTTCTGAATATAGCATCAAGCAATTATAGTTATCCTTCTATGCCCACGTTTGTTCCCCCTTATATTAAAACAAAAGTCCATTCATACAACACAATACCGCTACAATCACACAGTGATACCCTGCTAGCCACAGTGCCCCAATAAAACGCGCGCTAGCTTCTATCACAACCGCGACGCATGATCACGACAAGAAAAGCCTCGTCTTAAATGTCAGAGTGAGTAATGTATCGGGCTCTATCTGGTTCTAGTACGGCTGTAACTGATGGGTCGAGGGTTACAGAAGAAGGAATTCTTTATCAGAGACTTGTACTGTATTCTTTGGTGGAACAGTGGAAGGAAGAGAGAGAGAGAGAGAGAGAGAGAGCGAGAGAGAGAAAGAGAGAGAGATGGGGGAGGAGAAGGTGATAGGCAAAAAAGTCACGGACGTACGGGCAGGCAGGCAGGCAGGCAGGTGAGCAGGCAGGCATGAAAACGGGCAGGCAGACGGACGGACAGGCAGGCAGGCGGGCAGATAGGCAGGTGGAAGGACGGACAAGCAGGCAGGCAGGAAGGCGAGCAGATAGATAGATAGATAGATAGATAGATAGATAGATAGAGATAGATAGATAGATAGATAGATAGATAGATAGATAGATAGATATTCAACAAAACATGTGAAGTGCTTGATAAAGTCACTAAAAATAATTCATTCGCTGCTAGATCTACTTCAATATTATCTCATATCCCGCTAGATTTACTGTAATATTATGTCATATTCCGCTAGATCTACCATATTATCTCATATCCCGCTAGATATATCGTAATATTATCTCATATCCCGCTAAATCTACTGTAATATTATCTCATATCCCGCTGGATTTACTTTAATATCATCTCCTATCCCGATGGATATACCGTAATATCATCTCATATCCCGCAAGATCTACTGTAATATCATCTCATATCCCGCTAGATATACCATAATATCATCTCATATCCCGCTAGATATACCATAATATTATCTCATATCCCACCAGATCTACTTTAATATCATCTCATATCCCACTAGATCTACCGTAATATCTCATATCCCGCTGGATCTCTGTAGTAATATCTTATACCCCGCTCGATCTACTGTAGTAATATCTCATACCTCGCTAGATCTACTGTAGTAATATCTCATACCCAACTAGATCTACTATAGTACTATCCCATGCCCCGCTAGATCTACTGTAATAATATCTCATACCCCGCTAGATCTACTGTACTAATATCTCATTCCCTGCTAGATCTACCGTAAAATTATCTCATGCCCCGCTAGATCTAGTATATTCTTATCATTTTTTTATTGGCAGCTTGGAGCTAAACCCAGCGGCATCAAGCTATTCCCATAGTGCCTGTCGTGAGTACAGAAAATTCTGTCCAAATAAAGAATTAATTACTTAATCAGTGAAAAAGCTGTCCCTTCCAATGACTGGGAAGAACTTGACCTACTCATACTGAGAACACGTCGCCCGCAAGCCGTGTGCATTTTCTGACACACGCGAGGCTCTGTCGGGGATGTTCAGGCTTCGATTTAGATATATTTATATACAAGTCCCTGGTTTTATTATTATTTTAGATTCCTAATGTCCAGACCTAACACAGTTTAGAAAATTCCTAAGTTCCTGTGTCTCAACATGTAAGCTCTTTCATGAGAAAAGAGAGCAGAGGTTCTGCACCTTATGGATGGTCAAGACCCTACCTCTATTCCTGGCAGTAGGAACACTGTAAGTAGACTGTGTCAAGACGGTTCTGGAGCATTCAGGAATCTCCGTCATTTCCAAGACACGGTGGAGCTTGCAGAGAAGCTAGATATTACAGCTTACTATGAGGATATCGCTCCATTTTCTTATACGTGCTCCGAACACTATGAAAGCCATCATCATCATCATCATCATCAACATCGTCGTCGTCTTTTGGTAGATGATCTAAACATTAAGACTGAAAACAAAAACATATGGATGGTCTCTCCCAGTTTGAAGTCTGTTTAAATCTTTTGAAATAATCGAGATCATTAAAAGAAACGCATCTTTATCATGTGTTACTAACAATTTCTTTTCTAATCTCTCTCATTCAAAACGTCTTCTTCTTCAATCTTCCCTGGAACTGCGGGCTAGTGTTCTTTACAGCCTTTGCGGCGAAGACGTTGGGGCACATTATCATGTCGGATTGGGAGCGGGTTATGGTACCTATTTGTTCAGTCCCTGGGGGGACCTGAAAGGTCGGGGGTGTACACAATTTATTTAACTGACTCCACCGGTGGGGGGACTATGTCGATCCAATAGCCAGGCTGTGCCTGTTTCTGAGGGTACCAATACAGAGGTGGAACAGGGTCTTAGCCAGCTATGGTTCGCAAACCCTGACGCCAACATGTCGGACATAGTATTTAAGACTGCCCCCCCCCCCCCAAAAAAAAAAAAAGAGAAACAAAAACGCGCAATCTACTCAGAACAGAGCGACCCAAAGATCTCATAATATAACTGATTATAGCTGCCAAATATCGATGCATTTCATTGGCTTAATTTAGCTCCGCCCATCGACAAAAATAGCTCCTACTAGAAGCACGCCTGAAGTGTGTTAAATGCATCAGTTGTGTAACAACGCTGTTCTGCTCACGTGTGTTCAAAGATGCTCTAGCAGGACCTCAGCTGAGATCATGTCTCGGAACGCACCCAAAAACATCGATACAACCGGTTTCTTTGATGCATGGTTTCATTTATAAAAGTGGAAACGGAAAAGAAATGACAATATGCAACAATAAAGCAAAAACCGGAAAACATATAAGCAGATAAAAGTAGAAAAACAATCAATATTTTAGGCACAAACTTTCAACGAAGATAGACATATAAATTAATCTACGGATCTTATTTAGAAACCCACAGCTGTTACGATTACATGTTGGAAGTAAGATCATTTCAATAAAAATGCAAAAGTCTGTTGTGAATGGTACCCACGAGGTACAAATTATGGCGTTCTGTGGCCTTTACATGAAATCATTCTCCACTTTGGCGAGTGTTCTCCCCTGTCATTTATTCCCTCCGTACTTTCCTTCTAACCTCTTCACTGGGTCTGTTCTACCGGCCTATCACTGATCTATAGCACTATCTGCTGTAAATGGTAAATAACCTGACATTTAACTGATTTAAGTTAGCTAGCGTCCTAACATGTTGACAATTGTATTTTTTTTTAAATTTCCATAGTAAACGCCCTTAAGTTTTTGGTTTTCATTTGTGTGTGTATTTTGTTTCTTCACGTGTCTCCAGTGAGTCCGAACGACTGGTAGGCGAGGATGTCTGGACGATTACTATGCAAAAAAATACAACTGTCAACACGTAAGGGCGGTAACTTATGATAGTTCCTGGAGTATATAATTTTACATAGGGGCACTTAGAATACGTTCCTGGAGTATATAATTTTACATAGGGGCACTTAGAATACGTTCCTGGAGTATATAATTTTACATAGGGGCACTTAGAATACGTTCCTGGAGTATATAATTTTACATAGGGGCACTTAGAATATGGACAGAACGAAAACCAAATAAAGAGATACTGATGGGATAAGGTGTTGCAGAAAACTGGCTCGTTAATACCATAAAAATTAGAAAGCTGAGATACTTCGGCCACATCAAGAGAGACAAGAGCTTGGAGAGGTTGACAGAGGAAGGGATAGAACCCAGCAGAAAAAGAAAAGGGATGACCTCGCAACAGGTGGACTCAGGACATCACGGGAAGTTTGAATGTGTCATTGCAAGACGCCGGTCAACATGCACAAGACCGCATTGCACTCAAGGAGGCTGTGAGAGGGGCAATGTTCTGGAAAGGACAGTTCACATGAATGAATGAATGAACGGTGTGTATAATAAGCTTCACGAAAGATGGGAAATACAGATAAGAAGTGACAAAAAGAAGAAGCACAAAAACACACGGCAACTATTTTTTTTTTTTTTTGGTACCAGAAATCACTGTTCAGGTGAGCAAAAGAAGAAGGGGCAGTGTACGCCAAGCGAGCTGCCAAGAGACTTCTCAGAAAAGCTCCACCACAACGAGGCTCACCAAATCCCTTCCTCGTTCCCCAGGTTTCTGTAACACAGAATGAGTCAGGACGCTAAAGATGCGAGAAAAATAGGCAGTTTCAACAAGCTTTGAACTGGTCGGCGACGCCCACCAACAAACTGCGGTTCGGCTTTATATTGATCACAATAACTTTGAAACTTCTCTAGAAACATATTTCTAACACGGACAAATTTGTATGTATATCAGAGAGAGGTCGTTAGACTTCATGTTCTTGTCACAGATATTCTTTCTCACACGTGTTCTTACTTATACTGCTGTAAACAGCAGCACTTTAAAACATACTTCAACACGCATATTAGACGCCCGCAGGGGTGGAGCTTGTTGAGATACGTGGTACAGAAGTTCACATGGAAAGCATCAATCTATGTATAATCTCTTAATAATAATAATAATAATAATAATAGGCAACAGCGGTATTCCATAAACTTTGTCCCTCTGACATGCAAACAAACCAAAACAGAAACAACACACGCATACGAATTCTAAAAATAAATCCACGTACAGTGTATGCCCATATCTCCCGATACTAAACGCATCAGACCCAAACGTCCTCGAGCGACCAGTTGTAACAAACTACAACTAATCAAATAAAACTAATTTCTCTGTCGCATTATTAGATACTATTTATAACAGAAACTGACACAGATCACGTCAATATCTTGTCTTAAACTTCTAACACATCCTCAATTCGAATTCGAGCACTCATAAACTTTGGTAAACCCTCGAATAACCGCTCGTCTGTAAGCCAACATCACTACATCACTCGCAGACATGTGACACTCATTCTGGCTCCAGACAGTCGATATTCATTACTAAATATAAAATAACACACAAGTTAGAAACTGTGCAGGGAAGTTTTGCTTCTTCTCTGATGTTCCATGTAAACATCCAAGACTGATGCTCTGTTCCCATCCAGGATAGTTTTCTTTCTGCGCATTTTACCTTCTCCTCCCTCACACCTCCCCCACTCTCTGTTTTAATCACACGGGGAGGGGCGGAGAAGGGAAGAGGTGAGTGCTGGCAGACGCCCAAAACACAAGTAAACAACCTGGTGTGGCTGTGCGTGGAACTGAGCTCGCGCTGTGAATGTCCTTGAAGTCTAATGCAGAATGTTATGTGAGCCAGAACACCTCCCCCTCCCCACCACTAAAAAAAAATTCCACACATATACACACAATATATTCACACACACACGCGCGCGCTCACACCTGGGTCAGACAGAACACACCGAGCGAAAATATGCGCAGTTCTTAGTGATAACAATTTCACGGTTGCTGCCCTTCCAATAAATTATTGACGGAGAACAATTTCGCGGTTATTGTCCTTTGATTACAAGCGAGCACAAACAATGGAGGTCTGAAAAGTGCGGTGTGAGAACTGGAAAATCTGCAATTGATTTCTCTCACACTTCTTTACAATATTTTAAGGTTTGCTTACGTCAAATTAAGCAGAATTCTTGTTCCTTACTGAAACCGATAAAAGCTAATCATGACGGCAGGATTTAGCAAGTGGATTAGAAAAACAGCATGTTATAAGAACAAGAAGAGAATCAGAGAAACTGCACATAGAAAAACACATCACACATTTTACTCTCCTTCTCAGCATCATCTCAATTATAGTCATAAGTTTCAGACCGGTTCTGGGCCAACCATCTCTGTTCATTCTTGGGTTTTCTCACTAGATTTCTAAAATCTTATGTTCTTTCTTGAAGTCTCTATTTATCTTTTCTTTCTTCTTTTCTTTAACATTCAGAGTTTAGCAGTATTCTCTTCTTCATCTTCTGTGTGTCTTCCTTCTTTATTCATTTTCTCTTTATATTTTTATCACTGAACTTTTTTTTTGTTAATGTTATTTTGGTAACTTATAACTTCCCATCATATGAAATTGTAGTCTTAGTAAGCAAATGGCTGTGAGAAGGAGCCTTATATTTTACTTTAGAAAGAACAGAAGGCATTCACAGACATTATATTCAGTCTAAAGCCACAAGACGATTACTGAGAACCACAAAGACCAAACCATTTTGTTAGCAGATCAGAACAAAGCACCTAAGAAAGTAAAAAGAAGAACCTTGTGCTACATGCATGGAGAATATGATCTCAAATAGATAATAAACATCAGAACTACACACGCAGGCGAGTAAATAAACACAATTCAAGGGACGTAACCATTGAAAAAATATGAAAAGACTAGAAGGTCAGTCAAAGAAAAGCCTTCTCTTATGTATTTTGGTGATTTTGTCCACTGATTAGCAGTTACTTTTTTTTAAAACTCACCCTCATTTATATCTTGTCAGTGCAACTGAGAGAACCTGAAGTGACCTCTCTAAACATTTCAGCCTATAAGATACACAGGAGTTCTGATACTCTGGATGTAAATTCATAAGATATGAAAATGTTTGATAACGTGGAGAAAATCCAGAATCAAATATAACAACAAATTTCTGTCCCTACGCTGCAAAAAGATCCACATTGCAAAAATGAAGCAACCGTTCAACTTAATATCAGTTCTGTGCCACCAATGCTTGTCATAGACTCTGACAACGACACATAAACAAAGACCTGTACTCTGACAAAGACACATGAACAAAGACTTAAGACTCTGACAAAGACACATGAACAAAAACTTGGACTCTGGCAAAGACATATGAACAAAGACTTGGACTCTGACAAAGACACATGAACAAAGACTTAGACTCTGACAAAGACACATGAACAAAGATTTCAACTTTGACAAATACATATGAACAAAGACTTAGACTCTGACAAAGACACATGAACAAAGACCTGGACTCTGACAAAGACATATGAACAAAGACTTGGACTCTGACAAAAACATATGAACAAAGACTTGAACTCTGACAAAGACATATGAACACAGACTTGAACTCTGACACAGACATATGAACAAAGACTTGGACTCTGACAAAGACATATGAACAGAGACTTAGACTCTGACAAAGACATATGAACAAAGATTTCAACTTTGACAAAGACATATGAACAAAGACTTAGACTCTGACAAAGACACATGAACAAGGACTTAGACTCTGACAAAGACATATGAACAAAGACTTGAACTCTGACAAAGACATATGAAAAAAGACCTGGACTCTGACAAAGACATATGAACAAAGACTTGAACTCTGACAAAAACATATGAACAAAGACTTGAACTCTGACAAAGACATATGAACAAAGACTTGGACTCTGACAAAGACATATGAACAGAGACTTAGACTCCGACAAAGACATATGAACAAAGATTTCAACTTTGACAAAGACATATGAACAAAAACCTGGACTCTGACAAAGACATATGAACAAAGACTTGGACTCTGACAAAAACATATGAACAAAGACTTGAACTCTGACAAAGACATATGAACACAGACTTGAACTCTGACACAGACATATGAACAAAGACTTGGACTCTGACAAAGACATATGAACAGAGACTTAGACTCTGACAAAGACATATGAACAAAGATTTCAACTTTGACAAAGACATATGAACAAAGACTTAGACTCTGACAAAGACACATGAACAAGGACTTAGACTCTGACAAAGACATATGAACAAAGACTTGAACTCTGACAAAGACATATGAAAAAAGACCTGGACTCTGACAAAGACATATGAACAAAGACTTGAACTCTGACAAAAACATATGAACAAAGACTTGAACTCTGACAAAGACATATGAACAAAGACTTGGACTCTGACAAAGACATATGAACAGAGACTTAGACTCCGACAAAGACATATGAACAAAGATTTCAACTTTGACAAAGACATATGAACAAAAACCTGGACTCTGACAAAGACATATGAACAAAGACTTGAACTCTGACAAAAACATATGAACAAAGATTTGAACTCTGACAAAGAAATATGAACAAAGACTTGAACTCTGACAAAGACATATGAACAAAAACTTGGACTCTGACAAAGACATATGAACAAAGACTTGGACTCTGACAAAGACATATGAACAAAGATTTCAACTTTGACAAAGACATATGAACAAAGACTTGGACTCTGAGAAAGACATATGAACAAAGACTTGAACTCTGACAAAGACATATGAACAAAGACCTGTACTCTGACAAAGACAGATGAACAAAGACCTGGACTCTGACAAAGACACATGAACAAAGACTTGAAATCTGACAAAGACATATGAACAAAGACCTGGACTCTGACAAAGACACATGAACAAAGACTTGAACTCTGACAAAGACACATGAACAAAGACTTGAACTCTGACAAAGACATATGAACAAAGACTTGAACTCTGACAAAGACATATGAACAAAGATCTGGACTCTAACAAAGACTGCACAAATTGGATGAGGCACCTGAGATAAAAACTTTGAAAGACCACAAATGAAACAGAGATCCAAAACACACTTGGTGAAACACTTATCAAGATCTGCATAGAAAAATATGAATGAAGAAGTTCAAACCACTAATCTAAATGAGGTGGCCTGAGAAACCAACTGGTACGGACCCCTCAAAGAAGAAATCAAAAGTGGAGGAAATCTTTGTATGCAGTAAATATATACAGTAAAGCTAGTCCATAAGTGCTCCAATCATCTCCCTCAAGGAGTATCTAAAAAAAAAAAGTAAAGATAGTCCCATAGCAAATGCCGTAGGGGGTGAAGCATTAGAGACCTCATTATGCTGGGTCATCAGCGTATGAGGTAGGGTGACCAGTTCCTTTCCTCGCTGCCTTTACTTCCCAGATTTTCTCTGGTACCCATTTTACGAGGCTGGGTCGACCTCGGGGCCGTATTGGTCAGAAAAAAAATCCCGCTCAGCTGGGGATTCGAACCCTCGACCATTTGGTTGCTAGACGAGTGCTCTAACCACTACGCTAGCCGGCCCCATAAGGAGTATCTAGCACAGTGCATTCATTCCATGCCAAAGTGAATGTAGGCACTTTTGCCCTGGGGCAGAACCCAGAGCCATCTGTCAGAGAAGCCACATTAATATTACTCTGGCCATTCCTGCTCCTAAAATAATGTAAAGAAGTCATCAACAAGAAAGTATATCACTGAACAATTCAAACAGCCAGGAGACACTTTATAGCATTCAATCTGAGAGCAAAAAAGGAAAGCAAAATGTCAAAAGGTAATCATGCAATGATTTGATTATAGTCACCCTCACAGGTTATCTTTACTGTTTCTACACACACCAGACGTACATACCTCTTGCACAGCAAGTTGGTCATGGAGATCTGTAGTAGTATCCCTCATGGTCATCTGTGCTCTAGTCTGCTCTACCCACTTCATAAGTTCGTTAACTTTCTTCTCAAACTCCTCCATTTTTTTGTCAGCGTCCTCCACCTCTGACTGACACATTTCTGTAAACAGCGGCAGAACAGAATCATGACTGGCAATTTTCGGTGGGTACAGTTGCTGTATAAAGGTATTTATAGCAATTTTTAATTGATACAGTTACAAATCAGAATCATGTCTGGCAATTTCTGACTGATACAAACAAAATAATCTCTGACAATTTTTGACTGATACAGTTGCTTTATAAATTAAAATATGGCAATTTGTTTATCAATACTGTTGCTATATAAAGCCATATATAGCAATTTTTGACTGATACAGTTGCTTTATAGATTCAAATATGGCAATTTGTTTATCAATACTGTTGCTATATAAAGCCATATATAGCAATTTTTGACTGATACAGTTGCTTTATAGATTCAAATATGGCAATTTGTTTATCGATACTGTTGCTATATAAAGCCATATTTAGCAATTTTTGACTGATATGGTCGCTAACTGACATTATTATTCTGATGGTCATTAACAACTATTTATACCGTTATTATGATTATTATCAGCATAACAATTATATTTTGTTTCTGCTATTACTGACTAATAATGCTGCCACACTCTAAAACTCATTATGACTATCAATATTGTTACTGTGCCAGTCATTATGGTTTTGCATCAGTGTTATTGCCCTGACACAAATATTACAATTATCATACATATGATTCTATCAGCCATTACAAGTATCGCTGCTGTTATTCTCATAATTATCAGTGACGAGGCCTGTATCACTACAAACCTGCAATAGTCTGGACACTGGTCATCTCCTGTTTTAGTTCTTCTATTGGAACCATATTCTCTTGTGACTGGGAGACCAGCTCTAATGTCTTCACCACATAATCTGATGCAGTTCCCTTATTTTGGTTGGTAGATACATATTCATTCACTTTCTGTTTATTACAAAAAGAATAACAATGCATTCAGACCATTGAGAAAAATATTTATCAGCATGTTTAAAAGCAAATTATTTCAAACTACTGATCAGTTCTATATGACCTGTGATATCTCTGAGTTTTCCCTGTACCATCTAACAGCCTGTTCAGATAGTTTTTATTTATTTTTTTTTTTTAGTTTCCCAGTGATTGTCAGGTTTTCTAACTTCTTCTTCTCAATATGCCCAGTGATTGTCAGGTTTTCTAACTTCTGTCTTCTTGATATGCTCAGTGATTGTCAGGTTCTCTAACTTCTGTCTTCTCAATATGCCCAGTGACTGTCAGGTTTTCTAACTTCTGTCTTCTTGATATGCTCAGTGATTGTCAGGTTTTCTAACTTCTGTCTTCTTGATATGCCCAGTGATTGTCAGGTTCTCTAACTTCTTTCTTCTCATGACATGTCCACTGAATGTCATATTTTCTAACTTCTGTCTTCTCATGACATGTCCACTGAATGTCAGGTTTTCTAACTTCTGTCTTCTCATGACATGTCCACTGAATATCATATTTTCTAACTTCTGTCTTCTCATGACATGTCCACTGAATGTCATATTTTCTAACTTCTGTCATCTCATGACATGTCCAATGAATATCAGATTTTCTAACTTCTGTCTTCTCATAACGTGTGCAGAGAATATCTGTCTCTATAATTTATAGATTTACTTTAACTGTTCTGCAATTTCTCTGATAATTTCATTTTCTTACCAATCTAGGTTACATGTTCACACGCAAATTTAAAAAAAAAACATCAGCATTACTCTGTTATCTTATTTACTTTACTCAGTCATCATATTTACTGCACTCAGTCATCATATTTACTTCACTCAGTCATCCTATTTACTTCACTCAGTCATCCTATTTACTTCACTCTATCATCTTATTTACTTCATTATGTCATTTTATTTACTCCATTCTGTCATCTTATTTACTTCATTCTGTCATCTTATTTACTTCATTATGCCATCTTATTTACTCCATTCTGTCATCTTATTTACTTCATCCTGTCATCTTATTTACTCCATTCTGTCATCTTATTTACTCCATTCTGTTATCTTATTTACTTCACTCTGTCATCTTATTTACAGCCTGTGATATGAAGAAAGACCACAGCCTTCTTTCGTCAGCAGCATCAACGTCATCATCGCTGGACAGGACAGTGAAAAATTCTGTCATATAGCAATCTCCACACGAACGAGAATGAACCTCGCTCGCCAGGCTGCTGTGACACTGGTAATTTTCCTGTAGCATTTCCTGCATATGACGAGGCAGTTTTTACTACTGTGGCCTTGAATATCTCTCCTCCTGGCACTAGCACCATATCCCTATGTGCCTCTAAGGCATGACAGGATTACCTTTACCTTTACCACACTGCACGTTGTTTATATTCTTAAATATATTTACTTAAAAGAATGTTACTTTCTAGCTTATGACTGTCATATTACCCTTGTTCTAAATTATAATCAAAAGAAACCAACAATACTAGTCAAACCTCCGTTTCTGCTTGTTCTGCCCATTTTGGTACTCCATAAAATACTTCCCGGAAACCACGTGACAAGTCAGCTGCCGCAGAAGGATCTGGCCTAGACTCCTGTAGAGATTGAGACGGAAACTTGTTTTGTTTTGTGTCTATTTTTTCTTTCCCAGCAGAAAATTAAGATGGATGGGGCATGTTTCAAGTACGTTTGACAGTCCAAATATTATATGACGAACATAATCCAGAAAAATTTCCGTAAAGAAAAAAAAAAAAAGAAATATAAGGATATTTCCTGCCCATAAGCCTTCAGAAAGATCAGGAAAGACTAGGAAAAGGTTATGCCACACAGAGAGTGACACTGCGTAGAGATTTTTGGAAGAGAGGAAGGTCCAACCGAAAGCAGAGCACATCTATATGACAAGACAGAGCACGTACATATGATAAGACAGAGCACATATAAACGTATATGATGCAGCAGGATATGCTAGTCAAATATTAGCGATGAGAGGGAGGTAACTCAGGAAAGAATGATGCTCGAAGATTTCATCAAACTGTTAATATATATCCGCTTCCAATTCGTCATCCGACATAAATAAGGTCATTACCATATTTCTTTTACTGGTCATTTCTGTCTTTGGTCATTGTGCCTTGTGTCAAACTGCGCCTATAACTCTCTCATCTACCTTCACTTGACGTGTTCAATATGAGACTTTACCGCGCATGTTAAGCAATGGATAAAGCGACAAGAAATTATTTCGGTAAGCACGAAAATTAGTGACTAAATATGAAGCACAATCACCTCCTTTATATCCTTCGGTGCAAGGTCATGGTACGTAAACAGTTTCGCTAGCAGTTTCATGCAGACCGCAAGACTTCAGATAAAAGCACTGGGATATTGTATCTCTGTTTAAAATGGACAAAAACAAAAACAAACAAAAAATAAAGCCAGGAGTGAAATATTTTGATGCCCTTCCCGAATTTTTATGGAAACTGCACTAGAAGACCTCTCAGTAAATACAGAACTAGTAAGATCAGGTGATGAACACTGACACCTGTCAGTCAACACATAACTAGTAACATCAGGTGATGAACACTGACACCTGTCAGTCAACACATAACTAGTAACATCAGGTGATGAACACTGACACCTGTCAGTCAACACATAACTAGTAACATCAGGTGATGAACACTGACACCTGTCAGTCAACACATAACTAGTAACATCAGGTGATGAACACTGACACCTCTCAGTAAATACAGAACTAGTAAGATCAGGTGATGAACACTGACACCTGTCAGTCAACACATAACTAGTAACATCAGGTGATGAACACTGACACCTGTCAGTCAACACATAACTAGTAACATCAGGTGATGAACACTGACACCTGTCAGTCAACACATAACTAGTAACATCAGGTGATGAACACTGACACCTGTCAGTCAACACATAACTAGTAACATCAGGTGATGAACACTGACACCTGTCAGTCAACACATAACTAGTAACATCAGGTGATGAACACTGACACCTGTCAGTCAACACATAACTAGTAACATCAGGTGATGAACACTGACACCTGTCAGTCAACACATAACTAGTAACATCAGGTGATGAACACTGACACCTGTCAGTCAACACATAACTAGTAACATCAGGTGATGAACACTGACACCTGTCAGTCAACACATAACTAGTAACATCAGGTGATGAACACTGACACCTGTCAGTCAACACATAACTAGTAACATCAGGTGATGAACACTGACACCTGTCAGTCAACACATAACTAGTAACATCAGGTGATGAACACTGACACCTGTCAGTCAACACATAACTAGTAACATCAGGTGATGAACACTGACACCTGTCAGTCAACACATAACTAGTAACATCAGGTGATGAACACTGACACCTGTCAGTCAACACATAACTAGTAACATCATTTGATGAACACTGACACCTGTCAGTCAACACATAACTAGTAACATCAGGTGATGAACATTGACACCTGTCAGTCAACACAGAACTAGTAATATCAGGTGATGAACACTGAGACATGTCAGTCAACACAAAACTAGCAACATCAGGTGATGAACGCTGAGAGACTGAGCTTGCCTGGAGTAGATGACTGGTGATTCTTACACAGCCCAGTCTAACCTTTAGTAAGGGGGAAAAAAAAGGATGTTAAGTGCTTCTGAACTAGAGAATTATATAAAATAGGGTGTTTAATGCTTCTGAACTAGAGAATTATATAAAATAGGGTGTTTAATGCTTCTGAACTAGAGAATTATATAAAATAGGGTGTTTAATGCTTCTGAACTAGAGAATTATATAAAATAGGGTGTTTAACGCTTCTGAACTAGAGAATTATATAAAATAGGGTGTTTAATGCTTCTGAACTAGAGAATTATATAAAAAAGAAAGGGTGTTTAATGTTTCTGAACTAGATAATTATATAAAATAGGGTGTTTAATGCTTATGAACTAGAGAATTATATTTGTATCCAAAAATTAAATCCCACGTATCCTGAAGATTGGATGGGCGCATGCGCAGTTGGGCTTAGGGAAAAAAAACCTGAGACAAAAAAAAACCAAAAAACTGCCGGTTAATTTAACCATTTCCTGCCCTACGTCACAGATTTCATGGACAAGTAAACTTATGCGCTATGTTCGTGTATTAATTATTTCATTTGAACAAGTACATGTCGATAACATTTTGTTCTCATTTACTTATGTTCTGCTAAACGTATTCATTCATATTTGATATCATTTCATATATGAAAATGTCTTTTAAAAAATTTCACAAGGCAAGAGGAATACAGAGAAGTGCAAAAATGCTTTTAAATAAGGCAAATTAATTTATGAATTATTGTAAATAATTTGGAATTTATGGAAGCTCTTAACATAAGAAAATGAATAGACAAGATTTACATAGATAGTAGCCGGTGAGTCATTTCAGTCATTCCAATTTTCTTGTGGAAAATCCGGTTCATGAGGTCTTGTCTTGTCTTGTCTCCTTCCTCAAATACCTTTCAGTGTTGGGGGGGGGGGGGGAACAAACCCATGTCTCGATAGGGCCAGGCGATTTGCTTCATATAAGGGGACATTTAAGACTTCTGTGATTTCCTCTCCCCACCTCTTCCCTGTTTTCTACAACTCTTAGGGTGACTGTTTTCCTTGCTACACTGTCCGGTCGTGGTCGCGTAACGTGGCCAGACCATCTGACCTCTTGTTTCTGGATGTAGTGTGTCCGGTGTTACTCCAACCTTTGCCCTGTTGGTGCCATTTCTGATTTGATGTCTTCTTGTCACATTTAATTAAACATCTCATTTCGTTTGTGATGATTTTCCTTTCGTTTTTAGCTATTATTTTCCATTTTTTACATTGACAGCACAGAGTTGGGAAGAAAATTGCGTAGAAGAGAGCTCTTTTAGTTTAGTTTATGATATATTTGTTTTTCAATAACGGTGTTATTTGCCCCATGACCTGATTAGTTTTGGTTCATTGGTTTAAAATAGAAAATTAGGGTACGATGGGTTAAAATCAGGAATTCCTGTTCAAAAGGTTAAAAATCTGGATTCGTGTAAATGTGCTACTTAGGCGTGTACACACTGTTTAATCGTGTCTGAATACATGACTCGCGATATGGCTGTGTCGCAACATTAAATAAATAACCTTGTTTTGTGTGGAGATCTGAGTGGCGAAGTGGTTAGCGCACTAGTGTCTCATGGTGGAGGTGGGTGGTTCGAATCCGGTCGGAGGAGTCCGGTCACCCATCCGTAAAAATAGGTACCTGGCTACTTCCGAAGCTGGGGGTGGAAAGGCGGTCAGGCATGACCACGTCACCCTCTAGTGTGCTGAACAAGCCACCCTATAGTATGCTGAACAAGTCACCCTATAGTGTGCTGATCAAGCCACCATCTAGTGTGCTGATCAAGCCACCCTCTAGTGTGCTGATTAAGCCACCCTCTAGTGTGCTGACCACCTCACCCTCTAGTCTGCTGATCAAGCCACCCTCTAGTGTGCTGACCACGTCACTCTCTAGTGTGCTGAACACATTACCCTCTAGTGTGCTGAACACATCACCCTCTAGTGTGCTGATCACGTCACCCTCTAGTGTGCTGAACACATCACCCTCTAGTGTACTGAACACATCACCCTCTTGTGTGCTGAACATATCACCCTCTAGTGTGCTAAACATGTCACCCTCTAATGTATTGACCACATCACCCTCTAGTCTGCTGACCACGTCACCCTCTAGTGTGCTGAACAAGCCACCCTATAGTATGCTGAACAAGTCACCCTATAGTGTGCTGATCAAGCCACCATCTAGTGTGCTGATCAAGCCACCCTCTAGTGTGCTGATTAAGCCACCCTCTAGTGTGCTGACCACCTCACCCTCTAGTCTGCTGATCAAGCCACCCTCTAGTGTGCTGACCACGTCACTCTCTAGTGTGCTGAACACATTACCCTCTAGTGTGCTGAACACATCACCCTCTAGTGTGCTGATCACGTCACCCTCTAGTGTGCTGAACACATCACCCTCTAGTGTACTGAACACATCACCCTCTTGTGTGCTGAACATATCACCCTCTAGTGTGCTAAACATGTCACCCTCTAATGTATTGACCACATCACCCTCTAGTCTGCTGATCACATCACCCTCTAGTCTGCTGATCAAGTCACCCTCTAGTCTGCTGATCAAGTCACCCTCTAGTCTGCTGATCAAGTCACCCTCTAGTCTGCTGATCAAGTCACCCTCTAGTGTGCTGATCAAGTCACCTTCTAGTCTGCTGACTACCTCACCCTCTAGTGTGCTGATCAAGCCACCCTCTAGTGTGCTGACCACGTCACTCTCTAGTGTGCTGACCACCTCACCCTCTAGCGTGCTGAACACGTCACCCTCTAGCGTGCTGAACACATCAACCTCTAGTGTGCTGATAAGATCACCCTCTAGTATGCTGAACACATCACCCTCTAGTGTGCTGACCACCTCACCCTCTAGTATGCTGGACACATCACCCTCTAGTATGCTGATCAAGTCACAATCTATTCTGCTGATAAAGTCACCCTCTAGTCTGCTGAAAAAGTCACCCTCTAGTGTGCTTATCAAGTCACCCTCTAGTGTGCTGATCAAGTCACCCTCTAGTGTGCTGATCAAGTCACCCTCTAGTCTGCTGATAAAGTCACCCTCTAGTGTGCTGACCACCTCACCCTCTAGTATGCTGACCACCTCACCCTCTAGTATGCTGACCACCTCACTCTCTAGTATGCTGACCACCTCACCCTCTAGTATGCTGACCACCTCACCCTCTAGTCTGCTGACCACCTCACCCTTTAGTCTGCTGACCACCTCACTCTCTAGTCTGCTGACCACCTCACCCTTTAGTCTGCTGACCACCTCACTCTTTAGTCTGCTGATCAAGTCACCCTCTAGTCTGCTGATCAAGTCACCCTCTAGTCTGCTGCCCACCTCACCCTCTAGTCTCCTGATCAAGTCACCCTCTAGTCTGCTGATCAAGTCACCCTCTAGTCTGCTGATCAAATCACTCTCTAGTCTGCTGGTCAAGTCACCCTCTAGTGTGCTGACCACATCACCCTCTAGTGTTCTGACCACATCACCCTCTAGTGTGCTGATCAAGTCACTCTCTAGTCTGCTGATCAAGTCACCCTCTAGTCTGCTGATCAAGTCACCCTCTAGTCTGCTGAACACATCACCCTCTAGTCTGCTGATCAAGTCACCCTTGAGTGTGCTGATCAAGTCACCCTCTAGTGTGCTGATCAAGTCACCCTCTAGTGTGCTGACCACATCACCCTCTAGTGTGCTGACCACATCACCCTTTAGTCTGCTGATCAAGTCACCCTCTAGTGTGTTGATCAAGTCACCCTCTAGTCTGCTGATCAAGTCACCCTCTAGTGTGTTGATCAAGTCACCCTCTAGTGTGCTGACAGGTCTATGAAAGTAAGAGAACTACCACCAAATACCATAGGTGGCTCTGTGTCACAACAGGAGTTACTTTAAACTTTAACCTTTAACCTTTTAGCTTTTACTGTGTTTGAGACTTTAGATTTTCTATCTTCCACTACATCCGTACACGTCGCTACATATGTACACGTCGCTACATCCGTACACTCCACTACATCCGTACACGTCGCTACATCGTTACACTCCACTACATCCGTACACGTCGCTACATATGTACACGTCGCTACATCCGTACACTCCACTACATATGTACACGTCCCTACATCTGTACACTCCATTACATCCGTACACGTCGCTACATATGTACACGTCGCTACATCTGTACACTCCACTATATCCGTACACTCCACTACATCCGTACACTCCACTACATATGTACACGTCGCTACATCTGTACACTCCACTATATCCGTACACTCCACTACATATTTACACGTCCTTATATCTGTACACTCCACTACATCCGTACACGTCGCTACATATGTACACGTCGCTACATCGTTACACTCCACTACATCCGTACACTCCACTACATATGTACACGTCGCTACATCCGTACACTCCACTACATCCGTACACTCCACTACATATGTACACGTCGCTACATCTGCACACTCCACTACTTCTGTACACTCCACTACGTCTGTACACTCCACTACATCTATACACTCCACTACGTCTGTGCACTCTGTTACGTCTGTATACTCTACTACGTCTGTCCACTCTACTACGTCTGTACACTCCACTACGTCTGTACACTCCACTACATCTATACACTCTACTATGTCTATACACTCTCCTCAACATCTATACACTCTACTACGTCTATACATTCTCCTCTACATCTATACACTCTACTATGTCTATACACTCTCCTCTACATCTATACACTCTACTTTGTCTATACACTCTCCTCTACATCTATACACTCTACTACGTCTATACACTCTCCTCTACATCTATACACTCTACTATGTCTATACACTCTCCTCTATATCTATACACTCTACTACGTCTATACACTCTCCTCTACATCTATACACTCTACTATGTCTATACACTCTCCTCTATATCTATACACTCTACTATGTCTATACACTCTCCTCTACATCTATACACTCTACTACGTCTATACACTCTACTACGTCTATACACTCTACTACAACTATACAACGTTTATAATATCAAGTGCCTGAAAACAGAGTTTATTCAATGTTATAATACTTCATTTTCAAAAGTTTTGTTGTTGTTGTCGTTGTTGTTGTTATTGTTATGTTGTTGTTGTTGTTGTTGTTATTCTTCTTCTTTTTCTTCTTCTTCCACTTAAGATTTTCCTGGAACCGAGAATGCCTTTTGGTTCATTCGATGAGAGAACAATGTAAGTCAATTATCTTGGGAAAAATCCCCTGACAAAGTACTTAATTCACGAGAGAAAAAAAAAATGGTAAGAAACTGTCTGATCATAGGTCAGCACAGATTAGGTACGACAGTAAAAATCTGAAACAATTCCGACACGATGCAATTTTTTTTTTCCCCTTGCTCTCACGTCCACGAATGTTTTCGTTCATAACTTTTCTACACTACCTACACGGCTCTCTCACTTTGCTCTGTACAAGCCTCGTTGTTTACAACTACGCTATTGTTTTGTTTCTTAATATGCCCAGTGTTCTTTCGTGAAAGACAATTTTCATTTCATACACATAAAACCATTGACTGAATCAATGCTCCCTACACACATAAAACCATTGACTGAATCAATGCTCCCTACACACATAAAACCATTGACTGAATCAATGCTCCCTACACACATAAAACCATTGACTGAATCAATGCTCCCTACACACATACAACCGTTGACTGAATCAATGCTCCCTACACACATACAACCGTTGACTGAATCAATGCTCCCTACACACATACAACCATTGACTGAATCAATGCTCCCTACACACATACAACCGTTGACTGAATCAATGCTCCCTACACACATACAACCGTTGACTGAATCAATGCTCCCTACACACATACAACCGTTGACTGAATTAATGTTGCCTACACACATACAACCGTTGACTGAATTAATGTTGCCTACACACATACAACCGTTGACTGAATTAATGTTGCCTACACACATACAACCGTTGACTGAATTAATGTTGCCTACACACATACAACCGTTGACTGAATTAATGTTGCCTACACACATACAACCGTTGACTAATCAATATTCTCTACATACATACAGCGGTTGACTGAATCAATGTTCTCAACATAAATACAACCACTGACTGAATCAAACAATGTTCCATACACACATAAATCTTTGACTGGATCAAATAATGTTCTCAACACAAATACAATCGTTGACTGAATCAAACAATGTTGCCTACATACATACAACCGTTGACTGAATCAAACAATGTTGCCTACATGCATACAACCGTTGACTGAATCAAACAATGTTGCCTATATGCATACAACCGTTGACTGAATCAAACAATGTTGCCTACATACATACAACCGTTGACTGAATCAAACAATGTTGCCTACATGCATACAACCGTTGACTGAATCAAACAATGTTGCCTATATGCATACAACCGTTGACTGAATCAAACAATGTTGCCTACATACATACAACCGTTGACTGAATCAAACAATGTTGCCTACATGCATACAACCGTTGACTGAATCAAACAATGTTGCCTACACACATACAACCGCTGACTGAATCAAACAATGTTGCCTACATACATACAACCGTTGACTGAATCAAACAATGTTGCCTACATGCATACAACCGTTGACTGAATCAAACAATGTTGCCTATATGCATACAACCGTTGACTGAATCAAACAATGTTGCCTACATACATACAACCGTTGACTGAATCAAACAATGTTGCCTACATGCATACAACCGTTGACTGAATCAAACAATGTTGCCTATATGCATACAACCGTTGACTGAATCAAACAATGTTGCCTACATACATACAACCGTTGACTGAATCAAACAATGTTGCCTACATGCATACAACCGTTGACTGAATCAAACAATGTTGCCTACACACATACAACCGCTGACTGAATCAAACAATGTTGCCTACATACATACAACCGTTGACTGAATCAAACAATGTTGCCTACACACATACAACCGTTGGTTGGTTCCTTAAAGCAAGAACTAACCTGCTATACAAACACACAAGCGTTTGGCTGGATCAAAAAAGTACACAGTATTATTTCCCCCACCCTGCTGCAATATTGGACACGTTTGCGACGAGAACAGAGAGTATAGAATAACGTTTTAATAGACTGTACTCGATGTTGAATCGGCCAGACATTTACTGATATAGCTTAAGTCTTTAACGCAGTTAATGTGTTACTCAAGTATGCATACACGCCGAGGGGCGTTTCTTCGGCTTCTGCTAATGTGACAGTGTAGAAGAAACCAATGACCGTGTTGCATTGTTTTGCCATTTTATACAGCTAATGTGACAGTAAAGAATAATGAATCAGTTACACTGAGTATGCTATTGTCAGTTTTAATGTGACACAAATTACGGATAATATGACACAAATTACGGCTAATATGACATAAAGTAACAATTAGACCAATGAGAACGTGCTATGTGGAACACGACGTTGTCAAAATGTCTGTTAATGTGATAGCTAGAGGCGAGTGAGTTGAGTTTCTAGAAAAGAAAGGCAACGGAGCTTTATTAGGAAAAATGGAAAAGATCAGTCGCCAACCCTTACTGGCAAGGCACCTGACGAAAGAATGAAATTCAAGAACAAGAACAAATAATCAACATATTCTTGTTGCCGGTTTGAAAGGAATGATAAATGTCGCACTTACTGATATGTGAAATATCTTCCACACTGCAGTTCAAATGACACATCCGTGAAACAGCAACATTTTGTATAAATCAAACAAATATGGTTACATCTCAAGGGAAATAACGCAAAGCTACGGAGATGCACTACTTGGATTAATAGGAAACTTAAAATAATAATGCTTTGCTGCTTCAGAAAACACGTTCCATCCTTCCTGTTATCCTATTATTATTATACAACTGTTAAAGTAATAACGAATAACCGTTAATTTGGCTTTGCCATTCTGAAAATGATGATTAACAGCTAATTAAATGTTATATTTTGGATGAAAAGTTGAAGCATTAGGAAAAATACAAATGAAAACACAAAATACGAGTAACTTCGTACACAAAACGGCAAGAAAAGAACTAGAAAAGACGAAGGAGCGTGGAGGGGGAAAACATATCAAATTTTTTAAAACCTGAAATAAAACAGTATCAAATTTAGTCTCCTAACTACGTAAAACATTACTCGTAAAACATGAATATCAAATTTATTGGGGGCATAAACTGACAAACTGAACGACACAGAACAAACGCAAAGGTCTACGTAAACGTCCAGGTCCGTCAGTTTAACAAGAACCAACAAGCGCATGAGTGACCCGGGAATGTATTGCTTTAAACACGGCACTTTCCAACGTGTCCCCCTCAGTCTTGTTTGTGTTCGCCAGTATTTTGTCTGCTGTCATTTAAAAGGGAAACCTCGCTGTATATTTTACGGGTGAATTTTACAACCCAAAAACTGAAAATAACTCTAACAGATAGCTTTGCGTGGGACAAACTTACAGACTGAACATGCCAGGAGCTGAAGTTTATTGTGCCGTGAAATGAAAGTCAACACTACCGTGAAATCTTTAATCAGTAACCAATTCTCTCGTTGTAACAACATAACTTTATAAAGAAAATAATAGAGATGATCGATATATCGAAAATAATGGCTGCTGTTTTCTAAGTTTTATATACATGGAAAACAAAGCATGCAAGTTTAGGTCGACAATTTTAAAGACGATTAATAACGAACAAATAGATGAAATACTTTTTATTTAAAAAAAAAAGAAATATTGTTCATTTTAAAAAGTTCAGCGCTTTAATACTGAGTTGATATGACTATTTATATTAATTTATTATTGATGTATAGTACAGGTATGAATTGGCGATCATGCCCCTCCATTATGTGCAGTCTTAGGTATTTCTAATCTCTTCAGCTGCCTTTGTTTGTTTAGAACGTGATCTCTGTCTTCTTCTCTTGAGTTTTCCAGTGAATGTCCTTTTAAATGACATACACAAAGAATGCTACTGACTGCTGCTTCCCTTTTTCTTACTTGTAAGTAACGTCTAACGATTCCTGTAAATGTTTGGACACTGGCAACTTTCAATGTGACAAACGCATTTCCGCTGTAAAATCAATCCTTCATGCCATCCATATTTTCTGTACCAACCAGGAAATAACAGACTGGGTATTAAACTATAAAAACTAGTCTTCAGAGTCATTTTTCGTTTCACGAAACAATCCTACGTAAAACGGGAAAGCCTGCTTAGTGTTTGACTTTGGAACTGAAATTGCAATGTTGCCGTGACTCCTTTTCTAAAAATACTATTTGTGGTTGTTACTGAAGTATTTTTTTCCACTATCAGTGTAATACTTTACAGAAAACAGTTAAAATGTTACCGAGAACTAATAAATGGGGGAAAGAGAGAGAGAGAGAGAGAGAGAGAGGATATTAACAAATATTGCGAACTTTGAAAGAAGAAAAAAAAACTCTACTTTTGGCTATAATTGACTAATTTGGAAGAATAAATAAAGGAAAATATTACTGTCATCATATCTGTGAGACTGAACCAGCCATAACATGCTACAATTCATGTTTTAGCTCAAGCAAGTCATTCTATGCCCATCTTTCTTGCAGGAGTACCAAGAGCTAGGTGCTCAATTTTTTATATGTTATTTCTTGTTTTATTTATTGCGTGTACGTTTTTATATGGTCTTTGAAAAAAGACATTTGCCGAAATATTGGATTGTTGTATATTATTCATTTATACGTACTCCTCTTATTTTCTGTCACTCTCGTTCCTGCCCACATTGCTCACTCTTTCTATCTTTCTGTAAAGCTGAACCATACACCTCGCTCTGCTTTTATTGCTAGAACCAGTTTTACCGCAGTCGTCATTTCTCTTACAGCTTACCACACTAAACTAACAACCTTTTATATTTCATTTCAAGTAATTAAATAGTATACCACCATATCGGGCCAGCTAAATCAATAATAGCAACAACAACAACAACAACAAAACTTGCAGTATGAACATCCACAAAGACGCAATGTTCGCATTATTGGCAGCATATAACAGGACACGAGAAGGACAAGCCACCATCGCCATTATTTCAGTGTTTGCAGATATAATATATATATACATGTCTCCTTTAGGGGAGGAGAGGGAAGTGGAGTTTTTCTGACCGAAGTGGCTTAGCGCGCATTATCCACAACCAGCGCGTGACTAGCTCCATCAATAGGTGCACGCTTCAATGGCTTTTGGAATGGAAGGCGGAGCATTTATGGGGGTGCCCGGAGTGTGGGGATGCCAGTCTCTGATCACAAATTACAGCTTTCTACGCCGCCAAACCACCTGTTGTTGTATCTGTTCAGCGTTCTAGTGACAAGTAGATTAGGTCTCCACAAACTTTCAGTACTAACACAGTCAATTAAGATATTACAGGCTGTCTAGGCAGCGAAGTGACTAGAGCACTCATCTCTCATGGCGCTGGCTGGTGGGTCAACCTTGCCGGCCGGTGCTCAAGTCGCCCACATGCACAAATGGAGTAGAGAAAGTAAAGATGGCCAGGCATGACGCTGACTATAACAACATTCAGCGTGTCAAAAGATCAAAGAAAATATCAGCACTAACAACATACCCTCCACCGGTGTTTATGACAAGGGTTCCTAACTTTTCTACAATAACAGACCCCCAGTGGATCAATGGATTGCTCAATCGTAAGTCTCCGTAAGCAAGAAATAATCACTGCTAGCCTTGTTAGGTACTAGTTCGACTTCACAAAATGCCAGCAGCCTGGCTTTACTTTACACGTGGTCACCTAGGAACAGAACGACTGAAATTAAATTATAAACTAAACAACAACAACAAAACTGTTCTAAGATGGAATCTCGTATCCCCTTCATTTGATTCCCGCCCCCCCCCTCCCCGGGGGTAAAAATACCCCAGGTAAAGAACCCCTGCTCCATGGCATGACAATGCTACCTAACACTTTCAGAACTAAAGAGTCAACTAAAATCTTACAAATAACACTGATACTACTTTTTCTCCTCGCCTCCACCCATAAGATAAAACTTTCAAAACATGAGTATACTTTTACAGATTCTAAAAACTCCTGAACTACATTAATACATAAAGATAGCAACAAATAAGAAAGCATTTTCAATAATGACAGAATGCATATTACGCTGCTATAAAGATTCAGTATTATTCCACGTTTGCGCGACTTCGACAATGAACAAACAGGTTAAATAGAAACTGGAAGCAACAATATTTGTTGCTTTGGAGAAAAATGCAACACATACCTCAGCTTACCAGGAAAAAACATGAAGAAATTCTCACAAAAGTTGTAGATCTGAGAAAACTATTTAAAACCAAAAAGAAAACACAATCGCAAGTCTTCTGATATTTCACAATATGTCAGAAGTTAAAGAATATGACAATCACTGAAAAATTCGGGGTGGGGGGAAGAGGGAAATCGAAATAGTAGGACCTGAATAGGCTTAACAAGTTACATAGGACAAGACATGCAACTTATCTAATTAAAAGTATCAAGGACCGCACAGAACTGAGAAGAATGATTGTCAACATTTGTTCGCATGGCACTTGATGATGATGATTGCCAATATTTATCTGCATGGCACTTGATGATGATGACTGTACATTACACATACTTTATAACACTAATCATTTCCAGCTGTGACTTACCTCTTGAGAATCTTCTATTTCTCTCCCCTAAGTAATTACATCAGCTTCAGCTAGGGATCTACACATCCAGATGACAGTCATAGCTTCTTATGTAAAACTTACTTGTACATTCCACGGAAGATCATGAGTAAAAGTTCGGTAGAATTACTGTCACAATAATGTAAGATTTTTTTTCTATGAAAAATATCAAAACAGAACAAGGTTTCCTGCAAATAACAGTACAATACATATAACAATACAAAGAAAAGTCTGCAAGATGCTTCTGTGAGGATTCAATAAGAGGGAAAAAAAAAGAGAACATTTAAATGCCTTTGTACATCCGAAAAATTTACCTCCATATCATTAAACTTATATTGATAATATATAACAATCTCTTCGGATCGTCCAAACCTCATCTCTGCACACAATAGATTATAATCTTTTGTCTATCAGCAACTTTTGCATCTCCTTCTACTAACACAAATACTTGAGAGTCGAAAAAAACATCCACGTACATTCTTACAATCAACAGAAATACTGCTCCACGCCTGAGTTGTTATTTTTTTCCTACAAGAACAACACATCTAAAATGAGACTTTACCAGTAAACTACACAACACAGCTATTTTCACATTCACCATTACTTTGCATTTGAATAACTCCTACTACCATACCTTCAGATCACCTGCTGTGCTTACTTAAAACTTTCTAAGCACTTCGTTATTAACTTCGCTTCGATCTACAACCAGTCAACCCGGTCAGATCGATATTTCAATATATCAGCGTATCCTCTAGTTCAGTGGATCCCCACGTTTGTTCAGAGTGCTGCCCCTTGAGTCCCAGGCCACACATCTTGCGCCCCATAAACTTTTTTTTTTTTTTTACTCAATTGATTCTAATGTCCTCCTCTCACTCCCCTTTCCCCCACCACCCTCCTGGATCTTCCCATCGTCTCCCTGGGGGATATATCGTTAAATCTGAGAACCACTGGTCTGATTCTTATCAGGGTCAGGCTGGAGTCATGTGTCAGGACATTTCGGCGCTGAAAGCGAAACGCTGGCAGTTGAGAGAAGAGAAACAAAGCTGAGAGAGGGTCGAGATATTTCAGCGATTACAGCGCGTGTGGCGGGCGTGGTGGTTGCTGAAAGTAATCTGGTAATCAGGGACATCGCGGTCCCTTACTGTACAAGTTCTTCTGTCCCATGCACCCCAATAAAAACCACAATTATATTATTTAAATTGAAGATCTACGCACCGACCGTTGTGATGTGGAAAGCCACACATTCTACGGATAGAATGTCGCGCTTAATGCAGTATAAACTATTAAACTGTGTTGCATTCAAGCATTTTGCAGCAAGTCTCAAGCTGAATCGAACGTTTCACTATCAGCTGTATTCCCCTCGTCCCTTCGTGGCATGGAAGGTAATGCGCTTGTGTGGTAGCCTACGCATTAGAATTTTTTAAAATAATGAAGCGACTTAGACTTTCGAAAAACTCCTTATAGATGGTTGTAAGAAACAAATAACTGTTGGGGTATATCATGCGTGTACAATCCCAAAACAAGCTATCAAGTGGAACACAACAGGCCGAAGAAAAAGGGGCAGACCGCGTGAAACTCTGAAGAGGACATTATTAAGAGAGGCCAAGTTAACAGGCATAAAATCCTTTGATGAGGTTGAAAGACTCGCCGAAGACAGGAAAAATTGGCGAACTACTTTACGAGCCCTATGTGACGTTTAACGGCACGGGAAGGATATAAGATATAAGATAAGATACGTGTACATCTTCCCCCTACTTCTTCGTCCTCTGTATTTGTGTACAATAAAGGCGTCAGCCGAAGTGTTTAAGATGTGTGATCCGTTAATGAATAAAGCTGTTCTACTTTTTACAAACTTTCTAATATTCTTTAATAATCTTTAAGTTGGTTGGCGTTGTTAAATAATCTTCACTGACCCGTGGCTGTGTACTTTTAAGAGTTTGGAGATCTTTCAGGGATGTAAAGACGCAGTCAATCCACATGGTATATGAGGGAAAACATGAAGATGGCCTACTCCATTACACAGTAAGGTTTCTAAGTTAGATTCTGTCAGGGTATGGGAAACGTCGCAGATGAAATTTGAACAAATGAAAGTTAGTTCACAGCTTAAACTAATTTCTGGAATGACACTTGCCAGAATAGAACCGAATCGCTTTGTAGACTATTCGAGAGATGAAGGGAGCAAATCAGGTTCATCTCGAGAGATGAAGAGTAGTGAATCGAAACTGACTTGCGACTTGACATTTTTTTTTTTTTTGGTCAACTGACTTGAAAGCTCTACCATACCACTGTATCAGTAATACATCCAAGAGAATGCATGTTTAATGGTGCCTTTTTGTATCTATTTCCTACATAACTCTTTAAAAAATGGTTACGCTACATATCACTTTGGGCTGGAAATAAGAATCGAATTGTTCCATGTAGAGTTTGAAGACTTGAATCTGACTTGGATTAGACTTGAGGCTGTAAAGTATAAATGTTACAGTTGTAAAACAACGTGTGCCGAGGAGCTGCGTCTGAAATAGAGAAAGGGGGGGGGGGGAGGGTAGTTCATTGCTCTAGGGACCAGGAATCTTTCCTTGCTTCTTTTAAAGGGGGAGGGGGAGGCGGGGGTGTAGGAGATGACCTTCTATCTTCCTGGAACAGTGAGTTGCTGTTCTTTGCGGCCATTGCGGTGAGATACAGCACTGTGTTGGACTGGGAGCAGGTTATGGGGACTGTTTTTCAGACCCCGAGTACAGTTAAAAAGCAGAAGATGTGCAATGCTTCTTTCACAGAATCCACCACCATAGGGACTATGGCGATCTCTGGCCCATTAGTCAGGCTGGGACTGTTACTAGGGGTACCAAAGGAGAGGTGGGACATGGTCTTGATCGGCTATGGTTCGCCAAGCCTGAAGACGCATGTCAGCTGTGGGTCGTTGATTGACATATCGGACGTCTGCACCCCCAACCAGTAGCAGACATAAACAGAATCAATAGTGTAAGCGAAATCAATACTGTGGGGGGGGGGGGGAGTTTTGCAGTACCTTTAAAAAATCCTCTCCTACGTCCCAGCTGTCAGTCCATGAAAGAAAAACAGGATAAACCATTAACATAGCGGTACGCTGCAGTCCCAGGCGGACGAACATTTAACAAAAAAAAAATGAAATTACTAAACAATAGCTTCGCAGGCATGAGGTCACAATGACTGGTCCAGCGCTGATTACTGCTGTTGCCGGGATGCGATGAAGGACAGCACAAGTTTGTTGTCTTATTTCGGGACAGTGACGGCACAGCACAAGTTTGTTGTCTTATTTCGGGACAGTGACGGCACAGCACAAGTTTGTTGTCTTATTTCGGGACAGTGACGGCACAGCACAAGTTTGTTGTCTTATTTCGGGACAGTGACGGCACAGCACAAGTTTGTTGTCTTATTTCGGGACAGTGACGGCACAGCACAAGTTTGTTGTCTTATTTCGGGACAGTGACGGCACAGCACAAGTCTGTTGTCTTATTTCGGGACAGTGATGGCACAGCACAAGTTTGTTGTCTTATTTCAGGACAGTGACGGCACAGCACAAGTCTGTTGTCTTATTTCGGGACAGTGATGGCACAGCACAAGTTTGTTGTCTTATTTCAGGACAGTGACGGCACAGCACAAGTCTGTTGTCTTATTTCGGGACAGTGACGGCACAGCACAAGTTTGTTGTCTTATTTCAGGACAGTGACGGCACAGCACAAGTTTGTTGTCTTATTTCAGGACAGTGGCGGCACAGCACAAGTCTGTTGTCTTATTTCGGGACAGTGACGGCACAGCACAAGTTTGTTGTCTTATTTCAGGACAGTGACGGAACAGCACAAGTTTGTTGTCTTATTTCAGGACAGTGATGGCACAGCACAAGTTTGTTGTCTTATTTCGGGACAGTGACGGCTGCCTTACGTAGCTGTCTGAGCAGAGTAACCCAGAGCTGGTCAAGACAATACCCTACTTCTTCATGTTGTTCTTAGCCACAAAATGATGTTTTCTTTCAACCTGGCTAAAGCAGCGATGATCAATCTGTGTGCCGCGAAGGGTCTGCAACTTTGTGATAGGACCGAACAAAAAAAAACCAGTTCTATTTTGTTTTAAACGACAAAAGCTAGTTTTAAAAACTTACAGTGTTCCTGGGCAACTTCATTGTGTACTTTGTTCAGGTTGTCTTTGGGTTAAAAAAAAAAGGGCCGATACGGGCTCGGATACAGCAATGAATAAACTAGAACCAATCCTTCAGTTACATTTTTTTTTCTCTTGGTCAGGTTAAATCTTGAGACTGGTCGCCGATGAAGTCTGCAGTTTTCTCTGGGTGTACTCTGTAGCTCCACAGCTTCTCCGATATACTTAGACCTGGTCGCCGATGAAGCCTACAGTTTTCTCCGGGTGTACTCTGTAGCTCCACAGCTTCTCCGATATACTTAGACCTGGTTGCCAGGGCTGCTTACGTTTTTCACACTGTTGGAAAGCCCCCAACAATTCGCATACCTAAGGTACCATGTACTGTCAAACCTGCTGGAAATACTTTCTTACACAGAAGTGTCTCTTTAAGGGTGGAAGGTCGGAAGGTTATATTGTTACTGTATCATTAAACCAATAGGCCCTACTGGTATCACCGCAATTAATCATGTAGAAAAAGGAGATATGACATTTGAGTCCAAAGCTTGTCAAACAGCGGCGTGTGTGTGTGGTTGCTGGTACGAGGGTGAATGTGCAGAGATATGAGAAATGACAACTGTGGTAAAACTGATTCTGATAACAGACAGAAGTGTAAGGTTCAATATTACAAAAAGATAGAGTGAGCAAGGAAAGTAGACAGAAACAAAAATGGCAGAAAGTAAGATGAGCACATATATTTAATGCACATACACCAACCCAATATTTCAGCAAAAGCCTGCGTCACATAAAAAAAAAAACACAACAGATAAACACGAAAAACAGATGAAAAATTGAACACAGTTTTATTTGGCATCCTCTTTGTAAGAAAGACGGGCAAGAAATGACTTATGACTTGTGCCGAAATATTGGTTTGTTGAATGCTCTTCGTTTATATGTGCTCATCTTACTTTCCATCGCTCTTGTTTCTGGCCACTTTCCTCGTTCTATTTTTTTTTTCTAAATAGAACTGAACCACACACCTCTATCTACCTTCAATACCTGAACGTGCAAACAATGGTTCTGGATTGATTGATTGATCTTTATTTCAAAAGGGTTAAGAATTGGGCATACAGGCGCGTCTGACATTCTTTATCATACAAATTTCACTCTGTTCTACAAATACGCTGCTCATATAACCAACATAACCAACACTGAAAAGCCGAGAGACATAAAATCAAATAAAATATAACATTTATGTTTCGCTCTTATCCATGCACCCGGTACAGAAGTAACTACATACATATATAAATGACTATCTAACAAACAATAATTTCGGGACTATTCAGAATAAACAATTAACTGAATTCGGCGTCTGTAAGAGCAGTCTAAAATAGGTAAAGGTAAAGGTGACCCTGTCATGCCTTGGAGGCACATAGGGATATGGTGTTAGTGCCCATATTTTCCTTGACCTGTCAGCACACTAGAGGGTGATATGGTCAGTATCACGCCTGGCTGCCTTTCCTTCCCCAACTCCAGAAGAAGTCGGGTACCCATTTCTACAGCTGGGTGACTGGGGTGCCGTCGGCCGGATTCGAACCCCCGACCTTCGCCATGAGAGACCAGTGCACTAACCACTTCGCCACTCAGACACCCCAGTCTAAAATAACTTTACATATATAGAGAGACATACAAAATAACAGAGAGAGAGAGAGAATGAGAGACAAAGGACAAAGTAGAGAGATAGAGAGAGAAAGAGAGAGAGAGAGAGAGAGAGAGAGAGAGGGAGAAAGTTTGTTTTTTTTAAAATAGGAAACAACGAGGCTTTCGAAAGTAAAGTGATACAGCACACTATTGAATGGTTAGGTTTCGAAAATTCAAGTTAGGAGTGAGATAGCAAAGTTGATTAGCGCTCTGTTCTCTCGTGGCCAGGCGGCTGATAGTCCTATCGGAGTCTGTGGTTCAAGTCCCAGATAATTCTCTTGTCATTTTTCTTTTCTCTCGCGTCTAAAGTGCCTTGTCTACGATTTGTTCGAAGCCTAAACATACAGCGCTGTGCTCTGTCACTTTATGACACGTTGGCAGTACCAAAAAAAGCAGATGACTTAATAGTTTATTCGAATTCAGCAAGAACTGGAAAAGAAATGCGTACACCATGGACAGCAGAATAAAATTAGCCTGGGCACAATCCTTCCTCAAAACAAGCGCAGACAACGTCCATAAATTCCACAATGAACTGAAATAAGCAAAAGGGGACAGTCTCAAGAGAGGCAGATCTTGAATGGAAGATATAACTTGTGAGGTGTGCTCTGGTGAGAATAAAGATCATGAACGGGGATGTGTATCCGCACTACCAAACTTCAGAGCGTATCTGTTCATATTACACTCGACAGAAGATGCAGAGAACATATTTCTGCTGCAGCAGACACTGAAATCAAAGCACTAACTAGTGAAAACAGAGATGGCGATGCCGTTATTTAATATGAACGAATCAGTGTTTCGGGGCAACAAGTTTTTACAATCAACTCAACACGGCAGAACAGTAAAAGAAGCCAGCAACACTTCTGCTGCAAGAAGCAGCCCCATTGTGGAAACCATGGCTGTGACAAAAGCTCTGAGGTGGCTCAAGTCACAAGACCACACGCAAGTCATGGCTGTGACAAAAGCTCTGAGCTGGCTCAAGTCACAAGACCACACGCAAGTCATGGCTGTGACAAAAGCTCTGAGCTGGCTCAAGTCACGAGACCACACGCAAGTCATGGCTGTGACAAAAGCTCTGAGCTGGCTCAAGTCACAAGACCACACGCAAGTCATGGCTGTGACAAAAGCTCTGAGCTGGCTCAAGTCACAAGACCACACGCAAGTCATGGCTGTGACAAAAGCTCTGAGCTGGCTCAAGTCACGAGACCACACGCAAGTCATGGCTGTGACAAAAGCTCTGAGCTGGCTCAAGTCACGAGACCACACGCAAGTCATGGCTGTGACAAAAGCTCTGAGCTGGCTCAAGTCACGAGACCACACGCAAGCAGGAATTTTGAGCGACTCCATGAAAGTCCTAGAAAAAATTTAGGTTGGCTCTCTGAAGCATCAGTGGCTTGAATTCCTGCGTGTGTTACAAATACATCGGATGACCTTCATTTTTGTACAAGGTCAAACGTGTTCCAGATATTAATTAAAACTATAAGGAAAACACACTAAACAAAATTATATGAGCAGTTCATGGGAAGACCATATTGAAAACCTGAAAAATTGTAAAAATCATGGAGAAAAAAAAAGAAAGTAAAAAAACTGAGAGGAAAGTATCATAATGGGATGACCATGTAGTGCAGGAATATCAAGGCGAAAAGATCTGGCTAAGATGCCACAGGACTACACAGAGTTAAGAATTCCAGTATACTCAGTCCAGTATAATCAGTCCAGGATACTCAGTCCAGTATACTCAGTCCAGGATACTCAGTCCAGGATACTCAGTCCAGTATACTCAGTCCAGGATACTCAGTCCAGTATACTCAGTCCAGTATACTCAGTCCAGTATACTCAGTCCAGGATACTCAGTCCAGTATACTCAGTCCAGTATAATCAGTCCAGGATACTCAGTCCAGTATACTCAGTCCAGGATACTCAGTCCAGTATACTCAGTCCAGGATACTCAGTCCAGGATACTCAGTCCAGGATACTCAGTCCAGTATACTCAGTCCAGTATACTCAGTCCAGGATACTCAGTCCAGTATACTCAGTCCAGTATAATCAGTCCAGGATACTCAGTCCAGGATACTCAGTCCAGGATACTCAGTCCTGATGACTGTCATGACAGTGACATTCTTCTTCTGGTTTTCATGGCCTCCTCATAGCTTCTATCTGATGTCTAGTCCTCTGATTACATTTGCCCGAACTAGAATTTGGTGGCCTTGGTAGTCACACTCTATTCGTTCTTGACTTTGCATTATGCTCCCACATGGGCATCTATTTTTACAGGAAAATTTGAATTGATGCAGATGATGTGACGGTCTGCAACAGCCAGTTCTTTTGGCAAAATAGAATTCTCTTCTGATGTCTCTGAACCAGAGGACAGAGTTATTTTCACAATTTATGATCACCTCTGATCTTGTTCAGCTTTCTGTACCAAATATGAATGATAATCTGATCTTAAGAAGTGCCACTGCCACTGCGCCACACACACACACATACACACACACACATGCATGCACACATGCACGCATGCACACACACACAATGGGCTAATTTTCCACAAAGATAGCTCAAGTTTTAGCATACTTACCTCACAAACTTTTCTTGAAACTTCAGCATCTTCAGAATCTTCTATTTCACTTTTCTGCCTAATTTTAGTTTCCTTAGTCTTCAGCCATTGGTCATCCTGCATGGTGCTACCAGCTCTGAGGGCAATTTCCTGTGACTGAAATCGGTCTTCGACCTGCTTGTATGCTCTAATTTTAATAAAAAGTTCAGTAAAGATTAGCAGTCATACTTATGCTTTGCTGCCCAAAAAATAATAATGAAACAACAAAATATATTTTTTTAAAAACTAGTAACATTTAACATTTTGCTGTAGCGGAACATGAAAAATACTGGTAGGGTTAGAAAAGTTTACAATAAATTGTCTTCCAGTGCAAAGGTTTGAGGTGACCTTTGCCACCAGTAGATCAAGCTAAGAAAATGGGTGTCTGACACATCTGTGCTTGGGAGAAAACCACAGCTGAGGATAAAAAAAAATCTGCCTGCAGTGTCAGGTAAACTGACCTACACAGTACACACTATTATCAGTGCATAAAGAGAAAATATGATAAAACGCAACAAGTACAAGTCTATGATAGGGAAAAAAAATAGTTCATGCATTAACTGACAGCTGTACATTGTAAAATCCACAAATTTCTGCTCATTCTCTGTTACAAAGATATTGAGATTCAGGGTATATTTAGCGAGCCACTCGTTCAGAATTTAAAACGTATTACTCTATTCTTCTTTCTCAGCCACACTGTGGCTCAAAGTGAATATTTCAACCCAGAAGGAGTGTGGCAGATATGTTTGTAAGTAAACAGAAATAATATAACCACTACATACATTTTGTACAGATCTGATAAATATCACAATAACATGAGAACATATGCAAAAATTAAGTATATTAGTTACGTATCTAACAAAGATAATTTTGGCCACAGCTGTGGGATAGTTATCAAGACTCAACAAAGCTGAGCTGGCCAAGACCATATATCACCTCTTTATGATGGTCCTTAAGTCTTGTGGATGAGAAGTTTGGCCTGTCATCCCTACCACTATAATGAAATCTGTCAATTATCTTGTTTCTTTGTCTGACAAGCACTAAACCATACTTCACTCCCATCTGATATGATATCTGAGCTTCAGCATATCAAAGCTTCTGCTGCAAAGTAAAACAGTTTACAGTTCCTGGGATATCACAATAAGAACAGAACAATATGTGTGTTGCATTTAAGAATAAATATGATCAAATGGACAACTATAATTTACATACCTAAGTTACAATCTGGTTTTATTCATTATTAAGAGCAACAAAAAGGTATAATGGGAAGAGCAATGAAAGAAAAAAAAAATGACAGATCTATGAAATCCGAAAAGAAATGCAGTAGGTTCTCATACCCAGCAAATTTATCAACAAATAAATTCAGCTGCTTCTGCAGAACAGGTCTGTCTGCTGGGAACAATGATGGGAAATAACTCTCACCAAGTTGCTTGGTTTCTTCAACAAGAGACTGAAAAATGTGAGCACTGTTGCTCAGGTTCTAAAACAAATAATAGAGAGTTCAAATGTTAATTGTAATAACAAAAAGTTCTAACATTAAAATACATTTTAAAAGAAAACAAAAAAACTGGCCTGCAACATTATACAAAGTTTTAAATACTACTCTTTGTTTCTGTTCAATGGGCTTGATGGAGTTACAATTCCAATGACAGGTTCTATCAACTCTGATCTGATATAATCAATCACAATGCAACAATGCAATTGCAACGCAATGTTGCATTCTTGTTTTTCTCCTCTTCTTGATAACTCCCAACCTGAGTAATCATCCTTCCCGAATAATCAGTCACTTTTACCAATAACTGCTATCTAATCCACTTCTCCTTCTCTTCTAATCATAATCTTATTAAATCACAACAAAGCATCCCCTCCCACTTTAACTTGCAATGCCACCCGGGCACATCACCTTAAACTACAACTTCTGGTGACAACTAGTTTGAATGACTTAGACAAAATGTACCTTAGAACTTGTTATAACCAAAACTTCCATCATGGAATTGTGAAACTCATTGCATATCACCTTCATCTTTCTAACAAGCTGCTGATCATAACTGTTGTGTATAAATTATGTCTGAAACTATCTTGTACTGATTTTTTACAATAAAGTTCATTATTCACAACAACAACAACAACAACAACAACAACAACAACAACAACAACAACAACAACAACAACAACAACAACAATAACAACAACAACAAATATATATATATATAATTGATCACATTTTTCAGTAAGCCATGTTTGTATTACAAGGTTCAGTCTCTTTGCATTTATGTCTCTGTTTTCCTGACTAGAGATACTCTCATGGAACAAGTCTCACGAGTTCTTCCAAATTCTCATGACTGGTTGCAAAATCCTTGTGTATCAACTTTGTTCTGACTTGGGTCTCTTTTTTCTCTAGAAACTGACCACATGACATCTTCTTGAGAATACTGCCATACCTTCCAGTGACATGTCCCTGCCAACTTAATTTTATGCTACAGAGTGTTGTCATGAATGGATGAAGCACTGGCAGGTTGCAGCAACTTAGAACTGGTTACTTTATCTTGTCACCTAATCTTCATTATTTTGTTGAGATGGTGAAAATAAACACTGTTAAGCTCTTTCTCATGTTAAACTAGAAAATTTTGCAAATTCATTTTAAAGTTAATTTTAAATCCTCAACCTCTTTTCACAAACTTGCATTCATTTTTCTTGCATGAGAGAATTAATTATTTCAGAATATAAAACAATCCACATAAATATGCCAAGCTTACCTTATAAAACTTATAATGTTCTTCTATAGCCTCATGATCCAGTAACATTGGTCTTTCACATGCCATTACTGTCTCCTTACACCATCTCTTGATTATCTGACAGTCACCTTCAAACTTCTTTCGTGATAATGAACAGGTCCAGAGGTTATCTTGTTGTTGTTTCAGTCTTTGCATTAGGCCCTCATATCTGCTCATTACTTCTACATAGTGGAGGTTAGTCATTTTAAACCATGGTTATAGATTTCTAAGCTATAACTACATGTTAAATTGCAGGTATAAATAATCACATTTCTAAGCTATGGTTATGATTACATGTTAAGTCATGGGTAACAATAATGACATTTCTAAGCTATGGTTATGACTACATGTTAATTCATGGGTATAAATAATGACATTTCTAAGCTATGGTTATGACTACATGTTAAGTCATGGATATAAATAATCACTCCTTTGTCCAAAGGAGACATGGAGAAGAACAACAGAGAGGATGTCACCTTGCTTAGGAGGCAAGGGGGCAAGTCAGAGACAGTTTAGGAACCACCGTGCTAGAAAGCAGTATTTTTATCAGGGCTATTGAACAAGAGCTGGCTATCATGGAGCTAAAGGCTGATGCTCTCCTTCAGACAGATTAGGGTGTGGTTAATACAGCTGTTCTCGATGCTGCAGTCCGCTGAGAAACATGTCTCTTGGGTACACTCTGGGCCCTCAGGAAAGCCACCTTAATCCACTCCTTATATTAATACAAGGATGTATATTATCTCCCTTGCTTTTTGGAATTGCCATAAACTTCATAATGAAAAAATGTTGCAAAGGTAAAACAGGCATTAACTGGGTATGTGAGACCCAACTGGAAGGTCTTGATTTTGCAGATGATGTAACTCTTATCAGTGACAATATGAAATCAATGCAAGTAAAAACAGATACCCTGTCTTCAGTGGCTAGTAAAATAGGACTTGAAATTAACAAAGACAAAACAAAAATAATGAAACTTCTCATTACTCAGGAAGGAAAAATATATGTAGAAGGAACAGCTGTTGATGAAGTAAACCAATTTGCATACCTTTGCAGCTACATAGACCAAGATGGTGACACCAGAAAGGAAGTTAGAATTAAAATTGCAAAAACATCATTGTCCTTCAAAAATCTTGAGACCATATGGAATTCAAAAGTTATAAGCAAAAAAAAACCAAGTTAAGATTATTTAATTCAAATGTAATATCCACCCTCATTTATGCATGCAAAAGCTGGAAATCAACTAAAGAAATGGACAAGAAATTAGACTCTTTTGTAAACAAATGCCTAAGGAAAATATTCTGTATAAAGTGGAATGAATTCAAGAACAACGCAGAGATAAGACAGATGAGCAAACAACAACCTGTCTCATGGGTGATCAGAAAAGAAGATGGACATATATAGGCCATGTGATGAGAAGAAACAATCAGAGAATACCAAAACAAGCTATCAAGTGGAGCAAAACAGGCCAAAGAAAAAGAGGGTGACCACCTGAAACTCTAAAGAGGACACTGTTAAGAGAAGCCAGTTTAGTGGGCATAACATCCTTTGATGGGTTGAAAGACTTGCAGAGAACAGGAAAACTTGGCAAACAACTATGTGAGCCCTATGTGACGTTTAACGGCACGGGAAGGATGTAAGATGTAAGATATATTTTAAACTGTAGCCTTCATTCTTTGTGACAGACTTCTTACATCCTTCATGTGCCTGTTACATAAGATATCTACTTTACATCCTTCCTATAATAGAGTACTTACATCCTTCCCAAAATAGAGTACTTACATCCTTCCCATAATAGAGTACTTACATCCTTCCCATGACAGACTACTTACATCCTTCTCATGACAGACTACTTACATTCTTCCCATGAAAAACTTACCACATGTAAATTTGTCCGGCTTTTCTTTTATTTCTTTCCCAAAACATTGATTCAGTTTCTCTGTCTTTATCCTAATCTCTGTGACTTCTTGAGCACGGCTTTGAACCCTGGAGAACATAGACTGGAGAAGACATAAAAAAAATAACATAGACAAAATACAACAGCTTTTACATACTGAGTAGTTTTAAAAATGAGAAAACAGGACATTTTTAAAAAATGAAAGAGACCAGAGAAATCTTATTTTATAAGTGTACAGATTAGAAAAGATTGAAGAAAAACTATAGACTGAAGAAGATGAGAAGTACATGGGCTCAAGAAGACAGATAAAAAAACAACACAAGATTACATAAGATAAAAAAACTATGCAAGAAGGTTTAATATAATAGAATGTTCAAAAATAACCTAGAAAAATGAAGAAAATAGACAAAACAAGATGTAAATAAAGATTATCAAAATATAACATGGAATTTTATGCAAATGGAGAAGATGAAAATGGCATAGATAAAATGTGATAAAAGCACAAACAATAACAAAAATATTAATAATTATACTATTAATCTGAAAGCAACATAGACATAACTATTGATCAGCAAAATGGCAAATGAAAGCATTCCTAATATCATCTACAAAATACTATAAACCTGTACATCTTCATTAATGACAATCAATGCTCCCTCTAAGGAAGATTTGGCATGTGCAAAAATATTTTTACATGAGCAATAATTTATATAATCCAACAATTTATAATCAGCAAGCTTCAGTTTGCTTTATTACTAGCCAGTCAGCGCTGTGACTGAGTGACACGATAAAAGAACATGTAAGTAATCCTCATATACTTAGTTTAGAGGGAACATTGATGACAATTAACAACCAATTATGAAACCAGACATCATATATTGCTGAAATTACTCAGTTATTCTTCACAAAAACTGAAAAACTTGGATAAGGAATGTCTAAATATTGAGAATTTAGGACTTTCATAAAAACAAGCATGGAAGATGGCTGCAAGCTGTGAACCTAAGTCATTTCAGTAATTACACAGGCATCTACAGACTTTTGATTAAGAAGATGTCAGTGCATACTACTAAATCACCACTACTGATTTCAGATGTCACACACAAGTAAATGTCTTTGCGTGAACGGAGCAACTTTAGAACATGTGCGGGGACCAGGGTCTGTATCTGAGACAGAAGCTATGGGGTCAGCACAAAAACTTGGAGGAATCTTTGGACCTCATTCTGGTGACAAATGTCAAGTTTTAACATGATTTAGCACTCAAATGCAATAGAAGAAGTATGGGTAAGTATATCCACACATGATGATTAAATTTGAGTCTTAGTTCTGTACCAGGAAGAAATGAGGAACCATCATGATCCACTTATTATCAGATTTAATGCTTTGTATTCTAAGAACACACAAATAATTATTTATGTTAGTATATAAAACTAAAGTTAAGACTATTCAATTCAAATGTAATATCCACCCTCATTTATGCATGCAAAAGCTGGAAAACAACTAAAGAAATAGAAAAGAAATTAGACTCTTTTGAAAACAAATGCCTAAGGAAAATACTCAGCATCAAGTGGAACGAAGTCAAGAACAATGCAGAGATAAGACAGATGACTGAACAACAACCAGTCTCATGGGTGATCAGAAAAAGGAGATGGACATATGTTGGTCACTTGATGAGAAGAAACGATCACAGAATCACAAAACAAGCTATCAAGTGGAACACAACAGGCCGGAGAAAAAGAAGCAGACCTCGTGAAACTCTGAAGAGGACACTGTTAAGAGAGGCCAAGTTAACAGGCATAAAATCCTTTGATGAGACTGAAAGACTCGCTGAAGACAGGAAAAATTGGCGAACTACCTTGCGAGCCCTATGTGACGTTTAACGGCACGGGAAGGATATAAGATAAAACTAAGTATATAACTATAAGTATATAAAACTAAGTATACATGAAGCCACTGCAGTCAAGTTGTGATAACAAAGTGTAAAATCTAGGAAAAAAAGTAGGAACTTATAGAAATATAAATTCACATGAATGTTATGTAAAAAAAAATAGGATTGTACGATTAAGGTTCACACTGAAACATTACTTAATGTTGTAATGTTTCAGTGTGAACCTTAATTGTACAATCCTATTTTTTTTACATAACATTCATGTGAATTTATATTTTATCTTCTCTCTCTATTTCTTCCTCCTGTGTGTTTTTGCATGATTAAGGCTCATGCCAAAACATCACAACTGTGTGCTCATTATGTGATAAAGCTGTTCCTACTTTTTTCCTAGTTTATACATTTTGTATTCTAAGAAGATCACCAAGATAATTTGCCTAAGAAATTCTAGGTCAGATCTACATGAAGATTCTGGAAAACAAACCCACAGTCACAGAATGTGCATGACTTTCTTAATTATACATGGCTTTGCCTGTTACATAGATATCTACCTTACATCTTTCCAATTGTTTGTCAACTTCAAATGCCAGGAGTCTTATGGAATCAAAGGAATCCACTGCAGCCATCTGCTCCTCAAGCCACTCATTCAGCTGTGATATCTGACATTCATAGTCTCTTTGTTTTTCTACCATTTTCTCCACAACTTTACATTTGTCATCCATTGTGCCAGACAAATCATTGTAGCTGGTCCAAACAGTGGCCTCAAGTCTTTCAGTGCTGACTTGCTCAGTACCAGGCAGTTTCTTTAAACTGTGAGCCTTCTGACTAACTGTGTTCAAACAGTCTTGCTGATGGTGGAGTTCACTTTTCAGCTTCTGTCAAGTCAAAGAGTGAATGGAAACGCCATTAAAACAATAGTTCAGACAGGTCTGCTCGGTGAGCAGAAGTGTAACATAATATACAACAATAAAATAAAACATTAAATATAAATTATTTGAGGAATGAATAAACAGTTTTTAAGCCACGAGTATTACCTATCAACATTTAACAAAAGCACACTTTAATAAGTGAACAATGGAAATATTTCACTGAAATATTGCTAAATAATATTTGTAAGCAATATTAAATTTAGACTTTTCTTCCAAAATATGTTAAAATTTATAAATAATGATTTAAAAATCCATACTTTTAACTTATCCAGTTCCCGTTTAATCTCCTGTGCACTTTGTCCAACTGAGTAATCATTTCTGACGTACTGACTACATCCTTCCAGCAAGGACACACAACTCTGTGTCCCCTCCTTGATGGCTTTAAACTGTGACTGGAGCTGGCCAGGTTCTCTGACCATGATCTGCTTACTGTATAGGTGCTCTGGTTCACTGTTTTTGTCAATAAGAAATTATTACATGCAACATCCACAGTATGCACAAGATAAATATTTTTTTTAATGATCGTAAACTAATGCTATCATATTCATACAGAGCCAAGCTTAACAATGTCCCTGTTCCCTACTGTTCTTCCGCTGAGTTCCCATGAACTGTGAGACTGTGTTCTTTGCAGCCAACTCTGTGTTAACCATGAAGAATAGACTTCGAGCCCAATAAGGAGTTATTTTATGGAGTGCCTGAAGTTAGGAACGAAGGAATTTTATTTCCAAACGGCGAAGAACTGGGCATGCAGGCATGTCCAGCATTCTATCCTTCATCACCCAAATTTCATGATAACGCTTTCATTCAACATCACTTTATATAACTATATAAAGCATTATATAACTGTAAAGAACAAAACTAAGTATAAAATGGAGGGAGACACTGCCTTTGTGGTTAATAGTATCATTGCGAAGATCGTCGGAACCGGAAGTGGAGTTTGTGTGGGCTACTTCGTGCTAAGTTCAAGGTCACGCTAATAGAAGTCATGCAGGAGGAAATACGCCGCGCCTCGCCTACCAACATGTTTTCACCCAAGGAAGAAAATTCGTTTTTTTTTTTGGGGGGGGGGGGGCTTTTTGACAGGTGAAGGAAGTTACCGGCAAAAATGCACAAATCCATCGACGAATAGTAAATATGTATAGTGAACACGCGTTGTCCAAGAGTCGTGTCAAGAGGGCTACGCGATTTCGAAGTGGCAGGGAAAGAGTTCTCGACAGTCCGCATTCTGGTCAGTCACATGTGGTTATCACGCCAGAAGCAATTTATAAGATTGATGATTTGTTGCGTTGTGACTGACAAATAACAGATGATGATCTTGTTGTTCATGTTGGCATTTTTCATGGTAGCATTCACACCATCCTTCACGAGCGTCTTTGGTAGAAGAAGGTGTGTTCCCATTGTGTCCTGCGGAACCTGATAGTTGATGAGAAGGCTCAACGTCTGCAGTGTGCCAGGAACATCCGAAGTGGTTCCAAGAAGAAAGTGACTGCTGGGGATGAATCCATTTGGCACTATCACGACCCTGAACCTCACCGAAAGAGCATGCAGTAGAACGTCACCTCCGCCAAAGAACTCTAGGTCTCAGCCCAGTGCCAAGAAGGTGAAACTTCAATTACCGTGAATACCGTCTCATCGAGTTCACGTGGTGCCACAATAAATGCTGAACGCTACCAGACCATCATAGCAAACCTTAGAGCCACGATCAGGCAAAACCGACGTGGGTCATTGACCAGTGGTGTCATCCTTCTGCATGACAATGTCAGACCTCGTGTGGCCAATACAACGAAGGAAAAGTTAGCTATTTCTATGGCTGGGAAGTTCCGCAGCAACCCACCACCCCACCTAACCTTACCCCACCTCTAAAGGTCTGGATCTCTCACCTTGCAATTTCTATATCTTTGGCCAACTGAAGAAGCATCTGAGAAGCGAGAAATTTGACTTGGATGATGCAGTGGCGAGGTGTTACAATCTTTGTTGCCTCAAAACTTTTATGAAGCCGGTATCCTTCGGCTGGTGAAACAGTGGCAGAGATGTGTAGACGATGGCGGGAACTACTGACAGGTCGTAGTTAGGTCCCAGCTTGTTTTCATTTGGCTGCTCCTTATACATTTCCACATATTAATTAGCGAAACACATTGATTGGCTATTTATTCAGCTATTCTGGTAGCAAGCGATGATTGTTAGGACAGTAATGCTACGAGGAAAGCGGATATCTTTAAAGAGGGGTGGGATGGGGTGGGGGCATATTTGTAATCAAACTCAAACAGGTATTGAAAATTTTTTAAGTTAAAAGAAGTAATTTCACTTTCAAAGTTTTAGATGTGATAGGAGGGTATTCTAGAGCTGACATGGTCTTAGCCAGCGGTTGTTTCAAAGAGCCTGAGAACGGCTCCACGGACAAATTTAGAATTAAGAAAAGCACACCGAACTAATATAAACAATACACGCATGCCCAAGCACCCGAGGAAACCCACGCCATTGTCTTTCATCCAACCTTATTTCCTCTCCGGTAAAGTCAGAACTTCGTTGTTGCGGTCCTTGAGACAATTCAGTAACACTGACCCACATTTCACTGACATTTGACATCTGACCTTCAATCTGTCTTGGAAGTTTCTGTAGACACATAAAAGACATGTAACTTAAGATGTCACATATTAGACACTCTACACCATATAAAAGTATATTCCTGTTCTTTGTTGAGTTTTCGAGCACTTCAGACTACGATTTTGCTCGGCCACGAAGGTAGGGCTTAGTATACTACTACTACTACTACTACTACTACTACTACTATTACTATTACTACTACTACAGTTTTGCTACTATTACTACTATTACCACTCCTCTTCCTCTTATTATTACTACTATTACCACCCCTCTTCCTCCTCCTCCTCCTACTACTAATACTACTACTACTATTACCACTCCTCCTTCTCCTCATCCTACTACTACTACTACTACTACTACTATTACCACTCCTCCTCCTCATCCTCCTACTACTGTTACCACTCCTCCTTCTCCTACTACTACTACTACTATTACCACTCCTCCTTCTCCTACTACTACTACTACTATTACCACTCCTCCTTCTCCTCATCCTACTACTACTACTACTACTACTACTATTATTACCACTCCTCCTTCTCCTACTACTACTACTACTACTACTACTACTACCACTCCTCCTCCTCCTACTACTACTACTACTACTACTACTACTACTACTATTACCACTCCTCCTTCTCCTACTACTACTACTAATACTACTACTACTACTATTACCACTCCTCCTCCTCCAGCTGCTGCTACTATTACTGCTTTTACCACTCCTCCTTCTCCTCCTAGTACTACTACTACTACTACTACTATTACCACTCCTCCTTCTCCTACTACTACTAATACAGCAGCTGCTGCTCCTATTACTACTATTACCACTCCTCTTCCTACTCCTCCTCCTCCTCCTCCTACTACTACTACTACTACTACCACTCCTCCTCCTCCTCCTACTACTACTACAGCAGCTGCTGCTCCTATTACTACTATTACCATTCCTCTTCCTCCTCCTCCTCCTCCTCCTCCTCCTCCTACTACTACTACTACAGCAGTTGCTGCTATTACTACTATTACCACTTCTATTCCTTCTCCTCCTCCTCCTTCTACTACTACTATTACCACTCCTCTTCCTCCTCCTCCTACTACTACTACTACTACTACTACAGCAGCAGCTGCTACTATTACCACTCCTATTCCTTCTCCTACTCCTCCTACTACTACTACTATTACCACTCCTCTTCCTCCTCCTCCTACTACTACTACTACAGCAGTTGCTGCTACTATTACCACTCCTCTTCTTTCTCTTCCTCCTACTATTACTACTACTACCACCACCACTACTACTACTACTACTACTACCACCACCACTACTACTACTACTACTACAGCAGCTGCTGCTACTATTACTGCTTTTACCACTCCTCCTTCTCCTCCTAGTACTACTACTACTACTACTACTACTATTACTACTACAGCAGCTGCTGCTATTATTACTACTATTACCATTCCTCCTCCTCCTCCTACTACTACTACTACTGCTACTACTACTACAGCAGCTGCTGTTATTATTACTACTATTACCATTCCTCCTCCTCCTACTACTACTACTACTACTACTACTACTACTACTACTACTACTACTACTACTACTACTACTACTGCTACTACTACTACTACTACAGCTGCTGCTGTTATTATTACTACTATTACCATTCCTCCTCCTCCTCCTCTTCCTCCTCCTCCTACTACTACTAACTACTACTACTACTACTACTACTACCGTTACTACTACTACAACTACTACTACTACTACTACTACCTTTACTACTACTACAACTACTACTACTACTACAGCTGCTGCTGCTGCTATTATTACTACTATTACCATTCCTCCTCCTCCTCCTACTACTACTAATACTACTACTACTACTACTACTACTACTACTACTACTACTACTACTACTACTGCCACCACTGCTGCTTCTTCTTCTTCTGTCTCCCAGGAATCAGGGTGGGCTCTAGGAATTTGGCCTCCCCGTGCAAAAGCCAACCTTGCTGCCCTCTCAAGTTAACATTTAATATTTTAAAACAGATTATGTTAAGTAAGCTTAGACATGTCAGACCACTCATTTTAAAAGCATTAACAACAATTTATAAATTAATATAAAAATTAATAAGATAAACTATACTTGTGTTCTAGATGACGGTAGGTATTCTCCAGAAAGAAGAGAGTACCCGACTATCATCGAGAACACAGGAATGTGGCCGGATCTCGTAGTGGACTCCACAGCGAAACTGGAACTACTGCTCCGTACAAAATAAGAATAGAAGAGGAACATTTATTGAAATGTAAGAAGTACGATGATCTGGTCAAGCAACTAAGGCAGGGGGCAGGAGTCAAGGCACAAGTGATAGCATGCAGAAGTGGGAGCGAGAGGACTCGTAGCAACATTAACATATGCCCCGGGCATAAAGGGACAAGCAAAAGTAAAGTTATTGAAAATCCTTTCAGAAACAGCAGAAGAAGAAAAAGACCCATGCTGGTTGTTGAACATGCGAAACAAGGATTGAGAACTTAAATAATTTCATTTGTCACATCTATTACCGGTCCTGCTTTGGTGAATGGCTAAATTGCACCTTGAAATGCAGTGCCCAAAAAAAAAAAAAACTCACAAGCCCCCTGGGAGTCATGACCCAGAGGGGGTCTAGCATATGAGGGTCAGGAGTCTAATAGGGCCGAAACACTAGTCTCTACACTAGAGAGTTTCCTGCATACATATATTGGCCTCCTCGTCGTCGTCATCATCATCATCATCATCATCATCATCATCATCATCATAACGACTGTGTATAAAATTGCTAGATGTTGCAATCATTAGCAAAAATAGTTTAAACATTACTGCGACTCGTTGAAGTGAAATTTGCTTTTGCAGTTTTTATCATTTTTCTCCAGATATTCGATTTTAAAATGTAGATTTAAAAAAAGAGAGAGAGAATTCTTACGCTGGTAAGAGCGAGAGAGTGGACGTTACAAATGAAATATAAGAAGTTTACCTTCGATGTTAACATTCGCATGATAAAAATATTCAGCATGCAAAAGGCATTTCGTGCAAGTAAATATTGACATAAAGGACTTAGGACAGGTGTTAGGACTGATAAAGTGTGTTCAGTTTTGATGTTTTTATTGAATTGTTTTTCCTTGTCACGTTTTATATTGGACAAAAATATGCTAGTGTTTAAATATGGGATAATAACAAAACTAAAGTAACAAAGACGGAGATGTAAACAGCAAACATATGTAACATGAACACAAAACTGAAATAAGTTTTAAAAATTATCAAAGTAATCACTTCTTATTTCGTTATCTTGTGCCAAAGTATAATCTGCTCATTCACTAAAAAAAAAAAAGATTTAGAAAAGATGACTCCAACAAAATTGATTTTGGATTGCTAGCTTGAGATAAAACAATATTCCCACCCCCCCCCCCCCACCCCCGATTCTCCGATAGCGTGAACCACGTCCGCAGCGGGAAAAGACACAGGGAAGCTTCAGTTCTTACTAGTAATTTCAGATATCATCATCATCATCATCATCATCATCATCATCATCATCATCGTCGCGTGTTTGTGAGTTTTATTATTTACTCTCAAGAATGTAACATATTTTCACGCTGAAACCGTGTCCTCAGATATTAGGCATAAAATTAACAAGATTCTTGCGAAGGCTAATTTATGTGGATCTAGTTGGAAATAACTTTGAAACACTTGTATGTATGGCAAGTCGGAATATGGAAAATAAATTATTAAACCACGAAAGATAATTTCTCTGAATTGAGTTGTAAAGAGCTTTCAGACATTTTTCACTTATGTTGTTCACGTGTTCAATTACAGACTGCGGTAATATTTTGTGCTTAGTCCTTCTTTCTTTATCCAGTTAATTTGACGGGTTACAAATGGGAATTTGTCTCCTCGTGCAGTTGCATATCTTGCCGCTCTACCCAGTTCTCAAATTATACTTAACTCTTTCTCCTCTTCAAAACAACATTGGCAGGGCTGGTAGATGCACCTACGTAATATATTGCTCAGAGCGACACTTTGGCAGTCTCAATAAAATGAACAACAGCACATTTCTAATCCAATCCATTTTTTTTTTAAATTGCAGAGTAACTTCCTTCTAGTTTCTTTTTACCAAAAATTTTCATCAAAATTTATTCTAGCAAACCATGGAAAATAATTCAAAAGTGAAAGAGTTAATATTTTAAAACCGATTACAATATGTATGCTTCATCACGTCCAGCCAGTACTTCTAAATAACATCAATACATTTTATAAAATAATGACCAATAAAATCATAAAATGGACTACTACAAACAGAGAAACTACTATTACAAACAGAAACATTTACCGACATCATCATAATGCTCATCACACGTAGAGCTTTGAAACCACAGGCAATGGTTTGTATATGTTTTAGATTTCATCACGCATGTCTTCACGTTATTTGCACTTCGATTGTTTCAAGTAAATATCTAGCGTCTAATAAAGAAAGTTTCCTTGCTTTCGTATTCACAAAATCATAAAGAGGCCAATATAGTCTAATTTTTGGCCGATCATGCGCGGCTGAAACCATGGCAAGTCCTTCCGGTCCAGTTATGGCTGGCGAACCATAGCCAAACAAGATCCTGACCCAGCTCTCCATTGGTGCTCCCAGTACCAGACTCAGCCGGAATTGTCTTTTGACCCCATGGTAAAGGAGTTTGCTAAAGAAGAATTTAACCCTTTTTTTTCTGGTTTTTAACTCCATTCCGGATCTGCAAAATAATAGTTGCCGTAACTGACGCTTCACCTGACACGATGTTTGTGCTCACCTGACACGATGTTTGTTCTCACCTGACACGATGTTTGTTCTCACCTGACATGATGTTTGTTCTCACCTGACACGATGTTTGTTCTCACCTGACATGATGTTTGTTCTCACCTGACATGATGTTTGTTCTCACCTGACATGATGTTTGTTCTCACCTGACACGATGTTTGTTCTCACCTGACATGATGTTTGTTCTCACCTGACATGATGTTTGTTCTCACATGATGTTTGTGCTCACCTGACACGATGTTTGTGCTCACCTGACACGATGTTTGTTCTCACCTGGCACGATGTTTGTGCTCACCTGACACGATGTTTGTGCCTGTACACTTTCACAGCATTGGGTGTAGAGAACATTCTGCTTGCAGTTTTACAGAGAGATAAGAACACAAACATTCTGCTTGCAGTTTTATAGTGAGAGATAAGAACACAAACATTCTGCTTGCAGTTTTACAGAGAGATAGAATACAAACATTCTGCTTGCAGTTTTACAGAGATAGAATACAAACATTCTGCTTGCAGTTTCACAGATAGATAGAACACAGACATTCTGTTTGCAGTTTTACAGAGAGAAGAACACAAACATTCTGCTTGCAGTTTTACAGACGGATGTAACGCAAACATTCTGCTTGCAGTTTTACAGAGAGAAGAATACAAACATTCTGCTTGCAGTTTCACAGACAGATAGAACACAAACATTCTGCTTGCAGTTTTACAGAGAGAAGAACACAAACATTCTGCTTGCAGTTTTACAGACAGATAGAACACAAACATGCTGCTTGCAGTTTTACAGAGATAGAAAACAAACATTCTGCCCGCAGTTTTACAGAGATAGAAAACATTCTGCCTGCAGTTTTACAGAGAGAAAACACAAACAGGAAATCCGTATACATAGGCAGTTAGCTCTCAACGCAGAGTACAAAATACCCAATCTTTCCACTGAAGCTACCAGCAGGAATCGATCCAGCACCTTCAGTCTGAGACAGATCGACAGACCGTGTCACTACTGTTGTGGTCAGTCCTGTCCTACACTATATTCTATAATATTTCATATTAGAACAAAACTATGTAGCACTAATACCTCTCTCTCTCTCTCTCTCTCTCTCTCTCTCTGAACCTTAGGTGCCCAGGGCACATGGGAGTTCCGCAAGGGTTTTCCACAAATGCCCGTCCTTTGCCTTTTTTCTGCTCTTGCCCAAGTGAGCCCTATATTGCTCAACACCCTCTCCGTTGTATTTCACCATGTTTCTTTTGGTCTACCCTTACTTCTGTTCCCCTGTGGTGTCCATCTTAGTGTTATTTTTTGTAGTGAGTTGTCAGTCACTCGGAGCACATGTCCCAACCATCCCCAGCGTCTTTCCTCAATAATTGCTGTCAGTGGCTTCATCTGCATTTCTGCCAACAAGATTATATTTCTTATGGTGTTTGGCCAAAATATTTTTCTAATTCTTCGTAAACATTTAGTCTGGAAAGAATTCAACTTGTTTTCTATGGATTTAGTGATTTTCCAGCACTCACTTCCATAGAGTAGTGCACTTCGAACATTACTCTTAAATATCCTGATTTTCGTCTTCATGCTTAGCTTTTTAAAAAGATTTCCATATAATCTGCAGCCTGGTTTGCTCTAGTAAGTCTGCTATTGATGTCATCTGTGCTGTCTCCATTTTCTACTACTCTACTGCCAAGGTATACAAATTCGTTGACCTCCTCCACTAACTTGCTATCTACTTTGAGTACATTTCTGTTGTTCACATTTTGCTTCATTAACTTTGTCTTTCCTACGTTGATCTTTAGTCCTATGTTGTTTGCATTCTGAGTTAGCTCGTTTATTTTATCTTGCATATCTTTGTGGCTGCTTGATAGTAGATAGATGTCGTCCGCAAAATCAAGGTCCTCCAGCACTGTGTCAAAGGTCCATTGTAATCCTCTGCTAATAGAAGTACTTTTAATAGAAGTACACTAATATAAGTACTTTTTAAAATAGTTATTCTGAGATTGTTTGTGTGTGCGCGCGCTATTGTGTGCGTGCGTGAGAGAGAGAGAGAGAGAGAGAGAGAGAGTGCGTGTGTGTGTGTGCGCGCGCGTGTGTGTGTGTGTCGTAACAAGAAAAACGAAATCTTTTAAACTGTGTAGCACTGTACGGATATGCGACACGGAATACAAAAGTACAGGAAAAATTCAATGGCGGTCACTTGGATCGATAAAATGTCACATAAGCGGAACTGTTTAACTCGGTTCAATGAACGCCGGAAACCGACAGTTAAAACAGACATTAACTTAATTAATCGATTGTGAACTTATTCGTTAAAGACAGAAATGTCGAGACATGAACAAGCATGTAATCATCTATCACATAAACATTTTTTAATCGCTTACATTGGAAATAAATCACCACACCCGTTAAACAGTAGAACAGGATGTCTGTCTGTCTGTCTGTCTGCCTGTCTGTCTGTCTGTCTGTCTGTCTATCTGTCTGTCTTGGATTTGCTCAGAAGGCCAGCGATAACAACAAAATCTTGTAATGTTATTGCCCACTTTGACTTTGCATGTGGACGCATGGACATTAGGTAAGGGAAAAGAATAGAAAGTCGTGAACTTCGAATGTGGATGTACAGAAGAAAAATGTGAATGGTGGGAAAGATTAATTTAAATTTAAAAGTTAACCAAAATATTAATCAATAGGCAAGGTTTATACAGGTTTACAACATTTATAAAAGTGCCGATGAGACCTGCTTATTGTACTTTTCTACAGAGTCAATTTTCTTCAAATAACAACTGAGATAATGAATAATTCTGGGTATTTAGGAACATGCCGCGATCAAAGTTGGGAATAAAAGACAACAGAGACACGTGTTTTAAAACATAATTCATTTAGGCGTCCCGACCGAAATAATACGATTTCCTTGAAATACGGTACCCTCTAGTATAATACGGGATGGTTAGTCACTTTATAGGAGAGGATATAATTTCAACAGATAAGCAATTACAGGCGGCGTCGGAATCTACAAGCAACAAGATCTACAGATAAAACAGTTAAACATATAACATTTAGAGTAAGACATCTACCTTTCTTTTGTGCTTGTCTGTTCCAGGAACTTTTCTTGGTCCGGGTGCCTGGCTGTTTTTACTCTTCTCCCAGTTGTGAGAGCGCTCCTTGTTCGTGCATGCACACAACGATCCTCCCATAGCGAAAGAAAATTTGAGAGGAAAATTTCACTGGGATGAAAGACTTTCAGACTGGTCAAGTAGACAAATACTGGTGTGAAAATGCAGACGAAAGCCTTTTGATCTAAACTATTAACGAAAAGTTAGAGAAGGTTTGTATCCAGTCACCTGCTAATCACTGTTCAATCTGCTGAAAAGATACACAGATGCCTTTGAACTATTATTCTTTAGCCTTGAGGTGTAGCAAAAGTCGCTATGACGCAGGTCAATGTTATTGGATTACTACAGATATCCTTATAAGACTTCTAAAGGGTTAAGAGTTCACAAGATACACACCTAGATCCGGCAGATTCTAGGTTCTATTTTACATATAAAAAACACCACATGTATTACGAAAACTGCATGATATTAGTGTAACCCAAAACACATAATTTATATCTTGAATGTAGCAAAGATCACGTTTAAAAAAAACAAACTTGAATCTCCATTTCGAACATAACAGTATAAGAACAAGCAGGCATTCGAATCTGCATAACTGATCTGATGAGCTATGTTACATGGCACCGTACATCATTTGTGTGACCGGTTCTCACTTAACGCAGATGGCGGCGATACGCTTCGATTGACACAAATCGCCTTAGTGACATGCCATTCTCTGAAGCCCACCCACAGAACTAGTAATTAATTAAATAAGTTGATGGGAAAGAATTCCAGTAAAATTCAGTAATGTTGGACTGAGAAAGAGTAGAATGAAATAACTGTTCCATAAGACACACTGGTGCTATTTTCAAAGTTTGTTTCTGGGTCGATATAACTTCATGACTTATAGATACCATTTTAGCTGATTACTGTTCAAGCTTGGTTTTTGTTTTCATCTCTCTGAAACCTCTGCCCTTTGCAGCCAATGCTGTTATGATTTTAAAGTGTATTTTTGAGGAATGAAAATTTTTATACAAGGCAAAGGGGTACAGCAAAGAGATCCAGGGGTACAGCAGAAAGATCCAGGGATACAGTATCAGGGGTACAACAGAGAGATCTAGGGGTACAGCAGAGAGATCTATGGGTACAGAAGAGAGATCCAGGGGTGCAACAGAGAGATTCAGGGGTACAGCAGATAGTTTCAGTGGTACACCAGAAAGATCCAGGGGTACATCAGAGAGATTGAGGACGTTCGGGTGTCTAAGTGTTCGGATCCTACAGTATTTTTTATAATTTTTTATAAATAGGAAACTACGAGGCTTTGGTATAGTAAAGTAAGAGAACAAATTTTGTATGATTAGACCTCGAAAAAATCATAGACAAAGCACTTTAGTGAGACGTGAGAGAAAGAAAAATCACAAGAGAATTACCTGGGATTCGAACACGGACTCCGGTAGGACGAGCAGCCGTCTAGCCACGAGAGAACAGCTTACTATCGACTTAGCCAACTAGCACCCCAGTGTTCGAATCCCAGGTAATTCTCTTGTGATTTTTCTTTCTCTCGGATCCTACAGTAGAAAGATTCAGCAAGTTCGAGTGTCTATGTCCGATCTTACAACAGAGATGTAGACTCGAGTAGTTCTACCACAAACACTTGTTCATTCTCCTGTATATCAGTTCTAGTGGTCTTAATCTGGCACTCATTCGACAGTTGGACTCGGAAACTTGAGGCTCCAGAAGAAGCTGCATCCGGGGACTTGGGATCTGAAGGTAATGACTATGAGACAACTTGAGAATTATCATGAGAGGACTTGTCTTGTGTCTGTCACCGTATTTAACAAACCTCAACTTTCATATGGCAGACTGACTTTCAACTGGCCACTTCATCATTTGATTGTTTCTACATCTTTCATATGCAGACTGCTATTATTTGTCTTCAGGATGATAAAGACTACCAGATCTCTGCATGGACCTTGTCTTTCCTTCTGGAGCTGACTGACAGATTAAAGAAGGGGTAGACATTGTCTTTCCTTCTGGAGCTGACTGACAGATTAAAGAAGGGGTGGACCTTTTCTTTCCTTCTGGAGCTGATTGACAGATTAAAGAAGGGGTGGACCTTGTCTATCCTTCTGGAGCTGACTGACAGATTAAAGAAGGGGTTGACCTTGTCTTTCCTTCTGGAGCTGACTGACAGATTAAAGAAGGGGTGGACCTTGTCTATCCTTCTGGAGCTGATTGACAGATTAAAGAAGGGGTGGACCTTGTCTTTCCTTCTGGAGCTGACTGACAGATTAAAGAGGGTGTGGACCTTGTCTTTCCTTCTGGAGCTGACTGACAGATTAAAGAAGGGGTGGACCTTGTCTATCCTTCTGGAGCTGACTGACAGATTAAAGTAGGGGTGGACCTTTTCTTTCCTTCTGGAGCTGACTGACAGATTAAAGAAGGGGTGGACCTTGTCTTTCCTTCTGGAGCTGAGTGACAGATTAAAGAAGGGATGAATCTTGTCTTTCCTTCTGGAGCTGAGTGACAGATTAAAGAAGGGATGAATCTTGTCTTTCCTTCTGGAGCTGAGTGACAGATTAAAGAAGGGATGAATCTTGTCTTTCCTTCTGGAGCTGACTGACAGATTAAAGAAGGGATGAATCTTGTCTTTCCTTCTGGAGCTGACTGACAGATTGGAGAAGGGGTTCTACATCATGGAGAAGGCACATCTTTCATTTTATTCGCTAAAGCAACGTAGAAAACATTTCACATGTCAAAAATGCCGAGAAGAGCCATTTTTGCCACAGGCTAAGAAGTACTCTGGATAAATCGTTGTTTACATCTGATTTCTCTACCTGAAATGTCTGATCAATACTACGCTGCACCGAGGCGTTGTCGCAATACAGTCTTTCCAATAAGATGTTTAGTGAACGTGTACACTTTGTCTCAACTCCTAGCAACCATTGTTTTTCGAGTTCTTAGCATAAGAGCATGGCTTGAGGCTGCTGAAACGCTACATCATTCAAACCACACTATTTGAAATACTGTATTTAGAAATTTCAGTAACACCTCTTCTTTCAGATTACCTAGTCTTTTTCTGTTATTTATTTTCTTTCTCTCTTCATACATAAAATCTTTCATGGCAAGGTTATAACTTTCTTTCTTTCTATTTTTCTTTCTTTCTTTTATACATGTACATGATTTGTTGCGAATTTTAAATTTCACGACCACTGATTACTGTTTTTATGATCTATCTACCAATCTGTAGATAGATCATAAAGGAAATGGAACACACAATGCCATTTATGCTTTACGAACACTAACAGAAAGAGCTTTAGAAGTACAGAAAGATCTCTACTTATGCTTCACTGATTACACCAAGGCATTTGACAAGGTGAAACATAATGAAATTGTAAAAATGCTTGAAGACATCAATATAGACGGCAAAGACCTATACTGGCAGCAAGAAGCAGCAGTTCGAGTTGAAAATAGAACTGGAAAATATCAACCGATAAAACAAAGGGTGCGACACGGATGTGTACTATCTCCAGATCTTTTTTCTCTGTATAGCGAGAATATTCTAAGAACGATCATCACAGAACCAGACATAAAAATTGGAGGATACAATATTAACAACCTTCGGTATGCTGACGACACAGTACTGCTAGCTGAGAACCAACAACACCTGCAAAATCTCTTGGATAAAGTCGCCAAAGAAAGTGAACAGAAAGGCCTTACTTTGAGCATCAAAAAGACAGAGACTATGGTTATATATAAGAAACATAATCCACCAGAATGCAGTTTAAAATCAAATGGAACTATTCTAAAGCAGGTGCAGAAATTCAAATACCTTGGAGCAGTAATAACTTCAGATGGGAAATGCAGAACAGAAATTAAGAACAGAACAGGCCAAGCAAAGACTGCATTTCAGAGAATGAGAAACATATTAACCAACACATCCTTATCAATGAATGTTAGAAAACGAGTCCTAAAACGCTATATTGAACCTATCTTGTTATATGGAAATGAATCATGGACAATAGGCAGGTCTGCACAAAAATCATTGGAAGCAGCAGAAATGTGGTTTATTAGAAGAATGTTGCGAATCCCCTGGACAACAAAAATAACTAATGAAGAATGTAAGAGAAGAACTGGAGAGACAAAAAACCTTGTCAAAAATATAAGAGAGAGACAATGTACTTTCATAGGACATGCAATGAGAAGAGGGGGCATTGAAAATATTATAACAACAGGAAAAATAGAAGGAAGAAGATGAAGACCAAGAGAAATGATACTGGACAGTCTGACGGGATGGTGTGAGAGGAAATCACCAACTGAACTGATGGCCTGCATGAAGGATCGTGTACTCTGGAGAAGCATAATAGCCAACGCCAGTCGGCACGACACCTGATGATGATGATGCTACCAATATGTGTCTCTGTATGGCGGACAACTCAACAAACACCGCAACGTAACGTCTTGTTGGGGGGGGGGGGGGGAAACAAATCCTCTCCACTTCTCACAGTCTCTGGCCAGTCTTTGCATGGTGTCACAGATGTATTGCAGATTGCACGTATCGGTTTCAACAGTTCTTCGCCAGGTTGTCTGTGGTTGTCCTCTGTTTTTATTTTGGTCAGGACCCCGTCACAGATCTGATCTACAAACATACTTGGGACGTTTTCCGGGCACCCACCTGCCAATTCATTTTCAGTTCCTTTTTCTTTACTACAGTATGTTTATGTGTACATCTTTACTACAGTATGTTTATGTGTACATCTTCTTGTCATCTTTTTCTTTACTACAGTATGCTTATGTGTAAATCTTCTTTACTACAGTATGTTTATGTGTACATATTATTTACTAAAGCATGTTTATGTGTACATCTTTACTACAGTATGTTTATGTGTACATCTTCTTGACATGTTTTTCTTTACTACATTATATTTACGTGTACACCTTCTTGGCATATTTTTCTTTACTACATTATGTTTATGTGTACATCTTCTTTACTACAGCATGTTTATGTGTACATCTTCTTGACATGGTTTTCTTTACTACATTATATTTACGTGTACATCTTCTTGACATATTTTCTTTACTACAGTATGTTTATGTGTACACCTTCTTGGCATATTTTTCTTTACTACATTATGTTTATGTGTACATCTTCTTTACTACAGCATGTTTATGTGTACATCTTTACTACAGTATGTTTACGTGTACATCTTCTTGACATATTTTCTTTACTACATTATGTTTACGTGTACATCTTCTTGACATATTTTTCTTTACTACAGTATGTTTATGTGTATACCTTCTTGTCATCTTCGAGATAGTAGATGCATTACTTTTAATCTGTAGTGGACAATTTAAAACATCTTTCTTACAGCAGGATGTGTGTGTGTGTGTTGGAAGGGGGATATAATCTAGTAATTTACTTTTCGGTTGTTCTCCAGAATTCTGATGTATGTAATAGACTGAATAAACATACAGCTGCTGTCACAGAGTAAGAACAAGTAAAATCTAATAAATGTTATCACGTGAGTAACAATCTCCAATCCCCAAGACAGAATAGTAGTCAAAGAACATAAACAACGAACGTCGCAGATGGAAGCGAAATTGGAGATATAAAAGAGAATGATGACATTTTTTTTTCAGACAGAGAGAGATTTTTTTTTTTTTTTTTACTTGGCGTGTTTACAAAGTTTCTGTCGGGCTGGGATTAATTGACGGTTGGCTGAGAGAGACTGACGATGATCTGGGCTGAATAAAATCTGAGTTACTTTCTCCCTGAGGTTTGTTTTGGAACTTGTTCAGACGGTCAAATACATTTTCTTTCATCGTTGAATTCTGGTCAGGGACTGTGTTGTTGCTACCTTTAGTGAGACACTACTGCCACAAATCGTTGAATTCTGGTCAGGGACTGTGTTGTTGCTACCTTTAGTGAGACACTACTGCCACACTTTGTAACAGTTTTACTTTGGTTATAAGCCTGTGTTGGAAGGGAGAGAACTACCAGATGTTTCTCCGGTTAATGAAAGCTGCTTTTGCTATTGTTTACAGACTTTTAAAATAACGTTTTGTGTCCCTCTTTCGTTCCTGAAGGTATTCGTTTTCTGCATTTTTATTTGTCACTTTAGATGCCTAGTCACTGACAGTTAACCAGAAAGTACGTTCGAAGGATAGTGAGCAAGAGATATGAATATTTCAGCAGTGGTTACAACAACTAATACATTATACTGAAATCTTGGAAAACCCCATTTAGGTGTCTATTTGTACTTTTCACATTATTGTAAAAAAAGATTCTCAAAACTGAGAGTTCCTACTTTTTGGACGAGGCACACCGGTTTACGTAATAAACACGGCTTGTCAGTGCATGAAGGGCAATGTCGTGTAAAAGACAGCCCAATGAATATATAGCTACCCTCTCAACCCAAAAACATGACTTACACATTTCTCATAATCAGCGAATCATAGCAGCCCGAGACCGTGCTCTACCTCGCCATTGGTTTATCATTAACAGGTCCGGCCTGGCCAAGAATGGCTTTGATCCATAAGGCGGAGGAGCCAGATCAGAACTTTTCCTGTCTCCTAGCTTTACTCCATTTCTGCAAGTTGCTGTAACCCACTCCACATTCGACACGATGCTTGAACTTTAACATCTTCACCACGTGACACCATGCTTGTACTTTAACATCTTCACCACGTGAAGATTAAATTTGTTTGTACTCTAATATCTTCAATGCATGGCACATTTGTGCTTTAACATCTTCACCACGTGACACGATGTTTGTACTTTAACATCTTCACCACGTGACACGATGTTTGTACTTTAACATCTTCACCACATGAATATTACATTTGTTTGTACTTTAAACCTGTCACGTGGCATTAAAAGCTGCCGTTGTTATGACAATGGAGACACTGTCGACAAAACTTTCCACTGGCGTTGCATACAATACTTCACAAATGTTTTGTTCCATTTTCTCGGACCATCTTTGGAAGTTCAATAATCATGTTTCTGTAAAACAATTCTGAACGAATCAGAAATCAATACCGCGTAAAGATTTCTGAGACCAATGCTAATGTAAAAATTTATGCAGAAGCAAAAAAAGAAGATGCTATCTGATTACACAATCAATATCTTTTTTTTAAAATGTATTTCTCAGTGTGAAACAAGCAGTGCATTGAGTCGGATAACTGCTGGCAGCTCATCATGGTTATTGTGACTGGTTTTATGGCAGAAACTTTCAGACAAAGAATGTGACAACCATATAACTTTTCCAATGAGCAACCATATAACACTTTAGATGAGATGCCATACAACTCTTTATATGAGCAGCCATACAGATCTTCAGATGAGCAGCCATACAAGTATTTATATGAGCAGCCATACAACTCTTTAGATGAGCAGCCATACAACTCTTCAAATGAGCAGCCATACAGATCTTCAGATGAACAGCCATACAGATCTTCACATTAGCAGTCACACAACTCTTTAGATGAGCAGCCATACAAATCTTCAAATGAGCAGTCATACAAATCTTCAAATGAGCAGCCATACAAATCTTCAGATGAGCAGCCATACAGATCTTCACATTAGCAGTCACACAATTCTTTAGATCTGCAGCTACATAAATCTTCAGATAAGCAGCTATACAAATCTTCAAATGAGCAGTCATACAAATCTTCAGATGAGCAGCCATACAAATCTTCAGATGAGCAGCCATACAAATCTTCAAATAAGCAGCCATACAACTCTTTAGATGAGCAGCCATACAAATCTTCAGATGATCAGCCATACAAATCTTCAGATGAGAAGCCATACAACTCTTTAGATGAGCAGCCATACAAATCTTCAGATGATCAGCCATACAAATCTTCAGATGATCAGCCATACAAATCTTCAGATGAGCAGTCATACAAATCTTCAGATGAGCGGCCACACAAATCTTCAAATGAGCAGCCATACAAATCTTCAGATGAGCATCCAAACAAATCTTCAGATGAGCAGCCATACAAATCTTCAAATGAGCAGCCATACAAATCTTTAGATGAGAAGCAGCAGCTTTCCTTGACACTCTTAGACAAATATTTATTTTGTCTAAACTCCTTCAGATCTGTGATATGCTAGTTTTGACACTTTTCTTTTTGCTCAAGAACATCTACAACTGAACATGCAAATTCTCTAAACATTAAAAATGTTTAAAAAGCAACCAAGTTCTGTGAAGCTGAAGTGTACGAGAGATATGCTGTTAGTGCTTATGTGTTCTTTTATATATTCAAACCACTGAGGCTTAAGGGTTATGCTATCGCGGCTCATTTTTTTTCCTTTACTTATTCATACAACGAGTGATGATGTGGTCAGTATCATGTCTTGCTGCCATTCCCTTCTCTATCTTCACAAGGAGCCAGGTACCATTTTCTACATCTGGACTGACAAGAACACCTCTGCTGCAGTTCAGAAGCACATCAAGATAAGACTAAACATGAACTGCACTTTGAAACAGTCACAACAGAAATAATGCACTTGGTCACAGACTAAACAGAAAGGAATATAAAATGCATTTTATAAATAAATATATATTTTGTAAATATGCATTCTCAAAAATAATGACACAGATAGAACAGTTTTTTGATGGTTAATTAAAAAAAAAAAACAGCATACACAAACAGTTAAACTTTTATATTTGTAACAGAATATATCTTGAACAAACTCATCATCATCATCTTGTACTGAGGGAAGATTATCTGCAACTGATCTCAAGTTTGCTTTCTTTCTCAGGGTACACAAAAACAAGCAGATTCCTGGCCATTTGTTGATGTTGTCTGTCATTATTATCCTTGATAAGGGCATACCGCTGAAATATTGGCTTGCTAATGTTTGTTTGACACTTCTACGTGCTCATCTCATTGCCTCTTTTGCTGATCCTTGTCACTACTTCTACATTTCTTCTCACCTTTACTTCTGTCTCTCTCTCTCTTTTTTTTTTTTTCTGTAAAACTGCGGCACATCGGACTGTCTCTAAACTACTAGAACCAGTTTAACTGCAGCCCCCAATTCGTCTGTCTTTATCATTTATTTGAGGAAAGTGCTTGTTGAGTTCTCGGTGTTCCATGGAAGCCAGTATTACTATCAGTTCTTCATGCTTCCTCGGTCTTATATACTCTGTATGCCATGGAATTCTTAAGCTACACTTGCCATACAAGATTTTGTATACAAAGGATGGATATCCTCATTGTAGGCTTGCTCCTACTTCATCGCAGTAGTTTAGATGTCTACTAGGGTATACCACCGTATACATATTTATAAGCCTACGTACCTATGTGGTAACTAAGCAGAATTAGTGCTCTTCTTTAAAGGATATGGCTCTTCATGAACCTCATATGCTCTTCTGTTTACCTTACACTATCACATACAAAGCAGCTGATAATATATAAAGGCAAGATTCATCTAAAAAAAAACATTATGACACTAAAAAAAGAAAGTAGAAATGCTTCCATGTCTACTGGGAAAACACAAGTGAAAACACAAGCACTCTGATATAGACTTGCCATATTTTAACTAGTAACAACATGTTGCAAAAACCAGGACAACTACATCCTCATTTTGCAGATATATTTCATTTAGTCTGCTTTGTCTGCTTTTATTCATTTCATCTGGGTACATGAAATTTTAATTTTTTAAAAAAGTGTGTAATATGACATTATTTACTCTAAAAACACTGCTAAATGTCACAGCTTAAACAACTGTTACAAAAACAAAAGCATACCTGTGCTGTTACAAAGCACAACAGATGCAATTTTATAATATATGTGCTGTTATACAGCACCAAAGATACAAAATTTAACAATGTTTGAATTACAGCACATATGTAAGCTTATGAGAATAAAGTATATTTGAAATACAGGAAGCAAGTATGAAAGTATATGGAGGAAAAAATGAAGGCACAATACAAAGTGTTGAAATACAACGACTGAGATTTTAAAAATGTAAATTAACAACCAATATTTTAACATAAGCCCTCTTCAAGGACATCATATTTTAAAATAAGAACACATTTTAAAAAATCACTAATCAGTTTGAAAATTTAATTCCTGTAGCAGTCAGGAAATCCAATGGACAAAGTCAGACGAACGGAAAAACTGAAGCACAGAAGTTACTAGTAGATGAATCCAGTCAAGATGAGGCCTCAGAAATATCACAAGCATAGGCTAGCGCCAGAAATGAGCGGTCAGGTATAAGATGACATCTGAGTATTTCTAACTCGCTGCTACACACAGCATATTTATTTCTACAACGAATCTTGTACACATCTGTAGTTTACTCATTATTATAAACTACAGATTTGGTCTACAAAATGAGTGTCTTTATCTCTGCTATTTTTTGTTCTTCAGTATTAACTTTGCTACAAATGATGCTAATAGATAATCACTTCATTATACTTATATATAGATACTGTTATATGATTTTTGTTTTATTTGTGCTGCATGGAGTAACTTTACTTCTATAATTTTGCTACATATAAATACTTCACAGTTACAATTAATGCTGTACTATCTACTTCACAATGATTATAATGTGTGCAACAGTTACAATGTTTTTCATTCCTCCTTTAGGTGGATGTGGCAATCATACTTCTCTATTCTGAGTCATCTTTGGTATATCTAATCAACACATGAAGACATTTTTTTGTAAGTATTTTTTTATTTTATTTTTCCTTTTAGTTTTCCACTGACTGTCAGATTCTTTAACATTTTTTAGTGTCATAACGCATCCAAATTTTGTTCTTATGACATCAATATTTTACTGTCATGACACATTCAAATAATTTTGATGTCTTTTTTCTTTTGGTTTTATTGATGCTCTTCAACTTCTCTGAGAAATTCTTCATTTGCTTTCCTGGCTGTCCCATAAATTAATAAAAGTTACTTCACTATGGACCACAGATACTATAAAATATAGAAAAGTACTATGCAAACTTATAAGTTTACATAAAATATAAAAACTTTAAAATTTAATATAAGTATCTTCAATATGACACATAAACTGCAAGCTTTTCACAAAATATTAAAAACTCTTAACTATAACTAAAAACCTATAAATCAAGAAATAAAACTGACAGAATACAATAATAATCAAGTTCAAAATTAAGATAAAAGCACAATAAACATGTTCATTGGTAGGATTTTTATAAAATTTTAACATTTTCGTGTGCAAAGCTGGAAAACAAATTCACCTGTTACATCTCAATTAACTGTTTCTAAGAAATGTATCAGATACTGTATATTTTGAGAAATATTTATGCATTATAATTTGTCATGTATTTTCTTTCAAGACTAAACTGATACTTCACACTTGTTTAAAAAATCAAATATGCATATGTAAAATATAAAAACGATATAAATAATAAAAATAAAACAAACAGAAAGTGAATTAACAGAAACTAGATAAGCATAAGGCAGTTCACATGAAACTTTAGAACTTCAGGCTGCAGATTTCAGTCTACAGATTTCAGTCTGCAGATTTCAGTCTACAGATTTCAGTCTACAAATAACGTAAAATTGCTTTTGGGGAATAGGATACCAGACTCGTCATCTGTAAATGAGACAAGAAAAACTCATGATTACTTTGTCATGCAAGATACCTTGTAATGATTTTTTTAAAGCAATGCATATTTTTAAGACTAGTAATTAATGTTCAATAAAGTACTTGGAAGGATCAGGCTACATTAAAAATTGTAAGGTTGTAAACACTATCAAAGTTAGAAAGATGTGATACTTCATATAAGGCTACATTAAAAATTGTAAGGAACACCATCAAAGTTAGAAAGATGAGATACATCAGATCAGGCTACATTAAAAATTGTAAGGTTGTAAACACCATCAAAGTTAGAAAGATGTGATACTTCAGATAAGGCTACATTAAAAATTGTAAGGAACACTATCAAAGTTAGAAAGATGAGACACTTCAGATCAGGCTACATTAAATATTGTAAGAAGCACCATCAAAGTTAGAAAGATGAGATACTTCAGTCACATCAAGAGACACAGTATTTGGGAAAAGAGGTGACCTCACTACAGGTGGACTCAGGACATCACAGAAAGTCCAAATATGTCATTGTGAGATGTTGGTCAACCTGCTCAAGACCGCGGGAGGCTTTGAGAGGGACAACATTCTGGAAAGGACACGTCACATGACAAAGTTCAATGCTAAATCTTGAGGGGAAAAAGAAAACCCAAAATGAACTATAAGAAATGTTTGCAAATGTACTCTACATCTACTTGATCTAAAAGAAACCTTTGGGAATGAGAGTATGCCTGTGAGATGACACAGTTTTCTGGGCTGGTGAATCAGAAATGCTCAAGAGCCTATACCCTGGTGCTCTTAGAAACAGGCTGTTGTGTTAGTTGCAGCTCGTAAGCCTAGCTGATGGTGCAGGGATTGAAGTGTTCCCTATTGTGTAGAATCTTGATAATAAGCTCACTTCTGAGGTCCTCTCTGGGAATTAACCCCTTCACTGCTACAGACATGTTAAGGTGCCCTGATTCTGCTTGATGTTGACCACTGACATGTTAGAATGTCAGTTATTTTGTGCCTCTAATGCTAAGGACATGGAAGAAAACTTTCTCATCAGCTCCATTATGAAAAGAAAGTTACCCTTCCTTGTTAATGTTAAATGACACAATAACTTAATGAGGACAATAATGTAAGATATGGTTCCTGGGAAATAAGGAAGGCAGGCAGTCAAGGAGATTATGGGTCCAAGTTATCTCTGGCACACTAAACACCATACTCACTGAAGACAATGAGATGTTTTCAACTGATTATTAAGAGAGTAAGGTTTTACAAGGCAGGCTATATGAACAATGTCAAGGTCATGTTTAGACTTCCAACAAAGTAGATAGCAAACTTGTTCCACTGTCAGTGACACATCACTGACTCATTTTTTTTAGCACTCCATGTGATTATCACAAGTTCAAAGTTTGGTCATGAAAATATTATTTAAAACAAAAATACCACAGAACTTGGGCTGGCAGTTAGCTAAATTCATAGTTAATGGGGGATAATTAACAAATACTCAAACACCATTCATGCATATTCCTAGCGATGGCTGTGTATTACTTACAATTACTCCTAATAATGACAATGCATTATATACAAATATTTCTAATAAAGGCAGAACTTTACATAAAGCTATCATGTAAATACACACAAAATACTTCCCACTCCTACAGCTCATACATCTAGCTGTATGATAAAAAATTTGCAGCTATTACACCATACTCAGTAAAAGATTTTACGCTCACCCCAATCTGGTTTGCCGTGGACTGAAGATTACTGTAGCTCTCTTCCAGGTTTGTCAGCTGTGCCTGAACTTGAGTTGCCAGTTGGGTCTGACGTGGGTTGCTGAGAATCAGCTGCTGGCCAAGTCGACTGACAGAGTCCAGGGTATGGCGGTAGTCTTCAATCTCTTTCAAAATCAACTAAATCCAAAAAAAGAAAATAAAAATTAAAATGATGCATAAAAAGTCTTTGTACTGCATTTATTAACTCATTTTCTTACTCCAAACTGTCTTTGTTAAAAAAAAAAAAAAGGTACAAATAAATAAATGCATCTCTATGGTTTTATTTCAGTTTTTTTTTTTCCCGAGACTGAAATTTTAAACTAAAATATAATCATGCTGATTAAAAACTCAGTGGATATGTATATACACAAAACTGTTTATGTAGTCAAACTTAGTGGATGTGTTTCTAACAAAACTTTGTGAAGTGTAAGGATTTTTAGTCTAATAGTATGATGAGTTTGAATACTGAGTGCATCATCATCATCATCACCATCATGTGCTGTGCCGACTGGCACTGGCTATTATGCTTCTCCAGAGTACACGATCCTTCATGCAGGCTATTAGCTTAGTTGGTAATCTCCTCTCATACCATCCCGTCAGACTGTCCAGTATCATTTCTCTTGGTCTTCCTCTGGCTCTTCTTCCCTCTGTTTTTATACTGAGTGCATAGTTCCAATAAAGCAGTTTCTCATTCAGTTGCTACGGGTTCACGTATGCTTATATGGAGCTTATAACAACTCATCTATTAAAATGTGATCTTGATAAACACTGTGTTAGGGAAACTGACTTTTAAACTGAAGAATATGTCCAGCATGAGTATCTGTACTAGTAGCATAGCCATCTCTGGTATAGCTTTCTAGATCATTGGAGTTAACTATTTTGAGCTCAGTGTAGAACACTTTAGTAAAATAATGTAGCAATGCTATAGGAACTAAACTGGTTCAAGCTATGCTTGTCTATCCTGGATTCATATTTTGAAACAATACACTGGCAGTCCTAGATCTCCACACTAGAAACACTGATGAATGAACATGTACCACCAGCAAGTCAGACACTACACTTTATAAAAAAAAAACAGTCATAGTCATATTGTTTTTCCTGAAGTTAGTGAACTCTTCTGTTGATATCAGTGGTTCTTAACCTTTTTTTGTTGCTGTGGGGCCCCTTTCTGGCCTGAGAACATCTGTGGAGCCTTCATTAAAAATAAAGCAATAAACAGAATCCAGATAATGCTTGGATTTTCTTTTACTCAGATCAGTCCAACTGCTGGTCTGCACACCTCCCCCCCCCCCCCCCCCCCCCCCCCCACAAAATCCTTCTGAGGGTACACGGTTAAGAACTATAGTTAATGTACACCAACAAGACCTGCAAAATCTCTTGGATAAAGTCGCCAAAGAAAGTGAACAGAAAGGCCTTACTTTGAACATCAAAAAGACAGAGACTATGGTTATATCTAAGAAACAGAATCCACCAGCATGCAGTATTAAATTAAACGGAACTATTCTACAGCAGGTGCAGAAATTCAAATACTTTGGAGCAGTAATAACTTCAGATTGGAAATGCACAACAGAAATTAGGAACAGAATAGGTCAAGCAAAGACTGCATTTCAGAGAATGAGAAACATATTAGCTAACACATCTTTATCAATGAATGTTAGAAAACGAGTCCTAAAATGCTATATTGAACCTATCTTGTTATATGGAAGTGAATCATGGACACTAGGCAGGTCTGCACAAAAATCATTGGAAGCAGCAGAAATGTGGTTTATTAGAAGAATGTTGCGAATCCCCTGGACAGCAAAAATAACTAATGAAGAATGTATGAGAAGAGCTGGAGAGACAAAAAAATTTGTCAAAAAGATAAGAGAGAGACAATGTACTTTCATCGGACATGCAATGAGAAGAGGGGGCATTGAAAATATTATAACAACAGGAAAAATAGAAGGAAGAAGATCAAGAGGAAGACCAAGAGAAATGATACTGGACAATCTGACGGGATGGTGTGAGAGGAGATCACCAACTGAACTGATGGCCTGCATGAAGGATCAGGTACTCTGGAGAAGCATAATAGCCAACGCCAGTCGGCACGGCACCTGATGATGATGACACCAAGTGATTTTCTCTCTCTCCCCCCCCCCCAACAAAATCCTTCTGAGGGTACATGGTTAAGAACTATGGTTAATGTACACTGAGTGATTTTCTCTCCCCGCCCCCCACAAAATCCTTCTGAGGGTACACGGTTAAGAACTATGGTTAATGTACACTGAGTGATTTTCTCTCTCCCCCCCACCCCCCACAAAATCCTTCTGAGAGTACACGGTTAAGAACTATGGTTAATGTACACTGAGTGATTTTCTCTCCCCCCCCCCACCCCCCACAAAATCCTTCTGAGGGTACACGGTTAAGAACTATGGTTAATGTACACTGAGTGATTTTCTCTCTCCCCCCCCCCACCCCCCACAAAATCCTTCTGAGGGTACACAGTTAAGAACTATGGTTAATGTACACTGATTGATTTTCTCTCTTCCCCCCCCCCACAAAATCCTTCTGAGGGTACATGGTTAAGAACGATGGTTAATGTACACTGAGCGATTTTCTCTCTTCTTATTGATACTTACATGCACAACACTGCAGCAGTACAATAAGAAACTCATATAAAATATTACAAACAAACAATTTACCTTATGCTTGTCAATTTGTCTACTGGTTGCTTCCTGTTTAGAGCCAGCATTATTATGATCCATCAGTTTATAGGACATAGCAAGCAGCCATTTCTCACACTCCTTCTGTGCCTTGGAGAAGGTCAGGTGCTCATCGTAGCCTCTCTGGAGAAGCTCAACAACCTCCTGCAGTAATAAATCATATACATAGTATATTAAACCTGTGAAGAATTAAGCTTCATGTAAAAAAAAGGACAGGAGAAAGCAATAGTTGGAAATGAAAAAAAGGGGGCAATGTGATGTGTAAGCTGCCATTTATTATCGCCAAGCCTTTTGGCACTGCCAATCATGAGTCATCATTTTGCATGACCTTCAGTATTTATAATCAGTCATTTCTCATTTACATATGCCACTTGGTGAACAAATTCTAGTATTTTTCTCTAAACCTTTCTCTCAAGTGTCAAATTTCAGAAAAAAAAACAATTAAAATACACAAATGACTTAGCTTCAGCTTGAAAGGTTGTTTAAAACATGTTGCATTTTGGTTAATCTATCTTGATCCATCACTGAGATAAACTGAAACATCCACTACAATATGGTGTTATTTTTGTCACTAAGTGAAGACCGCCTTTTTTTTTTTTTTAGCACAGAAGCTATTTTTTCTGACAAATGGGAATCCATGGGTGGGATTTGATCTCACACTGTAAGTCCAAGATTGAGCAAGAGGCCACATTCTTATAGATTTGACCAATCCTACCTCCATGCAAATTTTTTAAATTAAAAAGATACATTAACACAAAATTCTCTAAGACAAAGTGTGAAAAGAAAAGTTCACACATAATCAGAAGTGCATTCCCTCATATAACTATTTCAGCTTTTGATAAAGACGTAAAAATTGAATCTTACAGGAAGTAGTAACAGAGCTATATTATAAAAATGAGTTAACAGCTTACTTTAGCTCTGTCAACAACTACAACATATCTGTCCTGAATTTCTGCCAGCGAATCAGTAACCTCTGGGTTGTCACATAAGGCTTCCAGATTGGCAACCCTGTCAGCCAGTTCATTTACCAACCTGCGATAGTTCTCCACATCAGCCAAGATCAACTAGCAAGAAAAAATCAAGTTAAAATGTATCTGCTTATTTTAACATTGTTTAAGTGGCAGTAAAAATGTTATCTTAACTTAACAAATGGTCAGGTCCAGGAAGAGGAATGGGGAGAGCTGGAACTGTACCCCTGGGCTTTCAAGGGGGTCCTGAGAAGACCTGGAACTGTACCCTGGGCTTTCAGGGGGGGGGGGGGGCTAGTGAGAGCTGGAACTGTACTCCTGGGATTTCGAGGGGGGGGGGGGCCTGGGGAGAGCTGGAACTGTAGCCCTGGGCTTTTGAGGGGGGGGCCTGGGAAGAGCTGGAACTGTAGCCCTGGGCTTTTGAGGGGGGGGCCTGGGGAGAGCTGGAACTGTAGCCCTGGGCTTTTGAGGGGGGGGCCTGGGAAGAGCTGGAACTGTAGCCCTGGGCTTTTGAGGGGGGGGCCTGGGAAGAGCTGGAACTGTAGCCCTGGGCTTTTGAGGGTGGGGGGGCCTGGGAGGACCTGGAACTGTACCCTGGGCTTTCGGGGGGGGGGGGGCTAGTGAGAGCTGGAACTGTACTCCTGGGATTTCGAGGGGGGGGGCCTGGGGAGAGCTGGAACTGTACCCCTGGGCTTTTGGGGGGGGCCTGGGGAGAGCTGGAACTGTACCCCTGGGCTTTTGAGGGGGGAGGCCTGGGGAGAGCTGGAACTGTACCCCTGGGCTTTTGAGGGGGGGGCCTGGGGAGAGCTGGAACTGTAGCCCTGGGCTTTTGGGGGGGGCCTGGGGAGAGCTGGAACTGTAGCTCTGGGCTTTCGAGGGGGGGGGGCCTGGGGAGAGCTGGAACTGTACCCCTCGTCTTTTGAGGGGGGCCTGGGGAAAGCTGGAACTGTACCCCTGGTCTTTTGAGGGGGGCCTGGTGAAAGCTGGAATTGTAGCCCTGGGCTTTCAAGGGGGAGGGGGGCCTCGGGAGAGCTGGAACTGTAGCCCTGGGCTTTCGAGGGAGGGGGCCCTGGGGAGAGCTGGAACTGTACCCCTGGGCTTTCGAGGGAGGGGGCCCTGGGGAGAGCTGGAACTATAGCCCTGGGCTTTCAGGGGGGGGGGCCTGGGGAGAGCTGGAACTGTAGCTCTGGGTTTTCGAGGGAGGGGGCCCTGGGGAGAGCTGGAACTGTACCCTGGGCTTTTGAGGGGGGCCTGGGGAGAGCTGGAACTATAGCCCTGGGCTTTCAGGGGGGGGGGCCTGGGGAGAGCTGGAACCGTAGCTCTGGGCTTTCGAGGGGGGGGGCCTGGGGAGAGCTGGAACTGTAGCCCTGGGCTTTCAAGGGGGGGGCCTGGGGAGAGCTGGAACTGTAGCCCTGGGCTTTCAAGGGGAAGGGGGGGGCCTGGGGAGAGCTGGAACTGTAGCCCTGGGCTTTCAAGGGGGGCCTGGGGAGAGCTGGAACTGTAGCCCTGGGCTTTCAAGGGGGGCCTGGGGAGAGCTGGAACCGTAGCTCTGGGCTTTCGAGGGGGGGGCCTGGGGAGAGCTGGAACTGTAGCCCTGGGCTTTCAAGGGGGGGGCCTGGGGAGAGCTGGAACTGTAGCCCTGGGCTTTCAAGGGGAAGGGGGGGGCCTGGGGAGAGCTGGAACTGTAGCCCTGGGCTTTCAAGGGGGGCCTGGGGAGAGCTGGAACTGTAGCCCTGGGCTTTCAAGGGGGGCCTGGGGAGAGCTGGAACTGTGGCCCTGGGCTTTTGAGGGGGGGGCCTGGGGAGAGCTGGAACTGTAGCCCTGAGCTTTTGAGGGGGGGCCTGGGGAGAGCTGGAACTGTAGCCCTGAGCTTTTGAGGGGGGGGGGCCTGGGGAGAGCTGGAACTGTAGCCCTGAGCTTTTGAGAGGGGGGGGCCTGGGGAGAGCTGGAACTGTAGCCCTGAGCTTTTGAGGGGGGGGCCTGGGGAGAGCTGGAACTGTAGCCCTGAGCTTTTGAGGGGGGGGCCTGGGGAGAGCTGGAACTGTAGCCCTGAGCTTTTGAGGGGGGGCCTGGGGAGAGCTGGAACTGTAGCCCTGAGCTTTTGAGGGGGGGGCCTGGGGAGAGCTGGAACTGTAGCCCTGAGCTTTTGAGGGGGGGGCCTGGGGAGAGCTGGAACTGTAGCCCTGGGCTTTTGAGAGGGGGGGCCGCCTGGGGAGAGCTGGAACTGTAGCCCTGGGCTTTCAAGGGGGGCCTGGGGAGAGCTGGAACTGTAGCCCTGGGCTTTCGAGGAGGGGGGGGGGCCTGTTGATCTTGTTTTTCCCCTTTTTTCTAATTAGAGACAAAATTCAGGAGCTACTTTCTATGTCTGAATAGGGAACAACAGCAACTGACCCAGGATCTGACTTGGCTTTCAATGGTTCTGAAAATAATCTATTATAGACCTATATAGGTCCTCAAGTATGCAAAACAAATGTATGCAGTTGCTGTTTCAAACTTTAGAAAGTGCACAGAAAGAAGAAATATAGGAGGGAAATGTTTTACTTACAGTAATATGAAAACAGAATGATTATTTCAACTCTTTCCTTACTTTGAACAACAACAAACAAGAGAAAGGAAGAGGGGAAAGATGACAGTAAAGAAAGACAAATGCAGAATTTACTAGATAAATAAATAACCTACTTTTTCTGCAAACAAAACTCAAACAAAACAATCAACAAAAATTCACAGCTTCAAGATAATCATCAAAAATTCATAATTTCAAGATAATGAACAAAAGTTCAGTTATAAGACAATCATTAAAAGGCCACATTTACAAGTCAATCAACAAACATATCTGTACACAAGAAAATCAAAAAAACACTTCTACCTTCAAGAAAGCCAACAAACATTTCTATCTTGAAGAAAATCAACAAACATTTCCATCTACAAGAAAATCAACAAACATTTCTATGTACAAGAAAATCAACACTATCTTCAAGAAAGTCAACAAACATTTCTATCTTGAAGAAAATCAACAAACATTTCTATGTACAAGAAAATCAACAAACATTTCTATCTTCAAGAAAGTCAACAAACATTTCTATCTTGAAGAAAATCAACAAACATTTCTATGTACAAGAAAATCAACACTATCTTCAAGAAAGTCAACAAACATTTCTATCTTGAAGAAAATCAACAAACATTTCTATGTACAAGAAAATCAACAAACATTTCTATCTTCAAGAAAGTCAACAAATGTCCACAAGAGTCAACAACCAACCAGAATAAATGGGATGCAGGAAAAGTTACCATGTATTTATCCAGCTGGGCCTTGCGTTCCGGCAACTGAGCAGCCACTTCTGGAGTTGGATTCAAAGAATCCTCCGTCCCAGCAAGCCACTTAATCAGGCTACCATAATACTCTTCATACTCATGCCATCTCTGCTGCACTCCTTCCAGCACCGCCGTGCAGTCTATGATATCAGAGTTGAGTTTCTCCCAGTCATTGGTCAGTTCTGTGACTTGTTCCTCTATCCTTTTCTTTCCCTCCAGAGAGGTGTGGGGGAGGATCTTTTCTGCCTGGTCACAGACACTATTCACCATTTGTAGTCCGTCATCCATGTTCAGAGTTATGTCCTGTTGAAACGTGGGATGAGAAACTAATGTATTATTGACAATTATCTACAGAAAAACTAAAGAATAAAAGTCGTTACTTATCATCACTTGAACTGAATTTACGTCAAGTCTTCAGAACTTGACTTGAGTCTACAATCTTGGAAATATGTAGCACAACTAACTTTTTTTTTTTAAAAACAGAGTTCTACTGATAGCAGAAATGAAGCTGCACACAATCAAATGACATCATTTAAACATGTACTGTCCTAGATGTTGTACTAACATTGATTTCTGGAACATCCATCATGTCCACTGCTTGAAAATAACAAATCATGAGTCAAGGCCAAGTCACTACTTTTCAATCTCAGCCCTTGTTGAATGTTTAATGTTACATGAGTTTGAAAGTAAAGATGACAGAAAGTAATAAATTGTGCAGATGGAAAGCACTGCATGTGTTGATGATTATAATGATGTTGACGACAATGAACCAAAAATGTAAAATATTTATTGTCTAGATTTTAAATAAATTCTTATAAATCTCTCATGAAACAAGTATCACCTTTATGTCTTCAATTCTGTCTTGAATAGTATGCCAATCTCCTGAGCTGTCACTAGAGGCCTGCACTCTGGCAATCATCATCTTCAGCCACCTGGCTGCCCTGTCTAGCATCTCATCAAAAAGTCTGTGGCCATGCATGTACTCTTTCAGCACAGCAACAGTGTTCTAAGACAATGATATCAAATTCATTACAATTTTTAAATGTGCATCATGTCCTGTATGTGACTTTAACAATTAAAATTCTAAACACATTCTTGACCAGCTAGAGTATGAGAACAGAATTTTTAATAAACATAAAATGATAATGTAATTAAAACAGTTATATCTGATACAGTAATAATAACAGATTCAGTAATAATAACAGATTCATTTTCTTACTCCTCTTTTTTTCTCCAACTGATCTCTTGAAAGAACATCACAGTTTGCATGGTTTTATCCCACAAACTGAAATGTCTTTCAGGTCTGGGAGAGTTCCACATGTATAGCACTGATTTTATATGTGTGTCCTCTGTCTTTCCCTTAATAACTGATGGTTATGTATACAATTTACTTTGGTGTGCCCAGCCTTGCAAAGATGCAGTTTCATCAGCATAAATATCAAGAATCCATTTTACTCACACACATACATTATCTCTGAACAGCAACAAAGGTGGATGGGAAATGCAGAGTTGAATCAAGCCAATGTTGGGAAAGACAAAGCATCTTTCAGTAACATACAGGAGAGACTAGCAAAAAGGAGAATGTTCTTAACAATGTGAAAATTAGTATTACATGCTTTGAGGGGGAAATATTACTCTATGCCTGTGAGACCTAGACAATATACAAACAGATGAAACAGAAATTTAAAGTAGTGGAGATGTGGTTTTGTGAAAAGTAATACGAGGGGCGATTGATAAGTTCTTGGCCTAACATACAACAGATTAATCATATGAAGCCTTGATAGACAGAAAAACAGATTAAAAAGTTGTAAGAGCAGTTGCAGATCATCAAAAAATTAGTTCAGGTCACAGGGAAAGAAAATTCTTCAGACGTGACATTTTGTTATGTTATAAATGGATCATCATTGCTGCACTCTTGACAGGTCCATAAATATTCTGATGCTATATCTCTCAGTGTACAAAGACTAAGTGTGTCAGTTCTGTGTCCGCTGATGATTCCTCTTATATTCCTGGAAACTGCTCATGGTATGACATGAGAATGCTGACATTAGAAAACCTGAACAGCACAAGAAAACTCCAGGAGAAAAAGAAAAATAGGTGGAAAATGTTTAAATGGGCTGACCAAGTGGCATAAATAAAGGAGAGTATCAAAACTGACTGGGAACACCCTGAACTGCACAAGATAACAAAGGATGATCACCAGCATCTATAAGCATAGAACACAATGAATATATGAATTCTATGTTGACAGAATCACAATTTACACAACACTACAATGCAGGCAAACCTTTGCCGAAGCACACAATGCTTGATATCTTGATGACAGCTGCACAATGCTGCTGGAAGTTCTAACATCCTTGTTTCTTTGAGCAATGGCATCTGTTTTGTTTCTGATTTTGTTCAGCTCAGATCTATATCTTAGTATTTCATCATAAAGATCCTGAAAGTGAGTATTATTTTGTGATAAGCTAGTGTTAACTCTTTCATTTCTGAATTAATTTTTGTGGTCTGGCAGAGTAAGTTTTGATGATGTATTTTGGTAGAAGGAAACTAAAAATGTTACTCTGTAATTTACAAATGTGAGTTGAATTAGAAATTGGCTACATTTCATTTTATTTAGACTTTGTTTAAATATTGCTCTAAGCACTGCTTTGCATGAGAATGCAAGTCTATCAACATTGCCAGTGTTGTTTTGGAGTGAAAAGAGTTGGGTTTAAGACTTAATGACCCTCTCCTAACACAGATATTTTTACAATTATTATGGATTCACATTGTTATTGGATAAATAGAAACTGGCAAGAGTTGGTTGCTATAGGCAATATTGCTATTACTGGCATAAAACTTCCACTTCTCAAAATCTGTAAATTACATAACAGTTCAAGACCTTCTTGCAATTTTCATTTTGATGCAGAAAAATAGCTGAAAGTGATATGAGATATTTTTTTACTTACATGACTTAAAGAAAAAAGTTGAAAAAACACTAAATGATAGTTTTTAATGACATTTTTTCTCACTTAAATAATTTAAAAATTATTAAATGATTTTAATGTCATTATCAGATGCTAATGACAATAAAATCATTTCATTTCATAATTCATACAACACCATAAACTTTAGGAAATAATGGAAAAAAAGGGATTTCCAACATATTTTATACAATTAACATCACTGCTTTATCTAGACCAACAAGTAGCAGTAAGAATAAATGGTGAAACAACAACTTGGTTTGACAATATAAAACAAGGGGTCCTTCAGGGGTGCATATTGTTGCCTTACTTATTTAACTTGTGTACTGAAAATATAATGAGGAATGTTAGAGAAGATGTAGACAAAGAATATTACGATGTCATAACAATTGGAGGTTATGAAATACCAG